>JADLZN010001824.1:0-431851 GCA_018155175.1 Sinocyclocheilus anophthalmus | reverse complement strand
TTATGCTGCGCCAAATGTTTTCTATGGGTGAAAGTTCTGGACTGCAGGCTGGCCATTTCAGTGCCCGGATCCTTCTATTCAGCCATGATGTTGTAATTGATGCAGGATGTGGTCTGGCATTGTCATGTTGGAAAAATGCAAGATCTTCCCTGAAAGAGACAACGTCTGGATGGGAGCATATGTTGTTCTCGAAACCGCCCTTTGGGGGGATATACCTTTCAGCATTGATGGTGCCTTTCCAGATGTGTAAGTTGCCCATGCCACACGCACTCATGCAACTCCATACATCAGCGATGCAGGCTTCTGAACTGAGCGCTGATAAAAACTTGGGTTGTCCTTGTCCTCTTTAATCCAGATGACATGGCGTCCCAGTTTTCCAAAAAGAACTTCAAATTTGGATTCGTCTGACCACAAAACAGTTTTCCACTTTGCCACAATCCATTATAAATGAGCCTTGGCCCAGAGAAAACACCAGCGCTTCTGGATCATGTTTAGATATGGCTTCTTTTACCTATAGAGTTTTAGCCGGCAACGGCGAAGGGCACGGTGGATTGTGTTCACCGACAATGTTTTCTGGAAGTATTCCTGAGACCATGTTGTGATTTCCATTACAGTAGAATTCCTGTATGTGATGCAGTGCCGTCTAAGGGCCCCAAGATCACGGGCATCCAGTATGGTTTTCCGGCATTGACCATTACGCACAGAGATTGTTCCAGATTCACTGAATCTTTGGATGATATTATGCAACGGTTATGTTAATCTATGCAAATAAATATTTAAAAAAGACAACATGGATTTAAGTCTATATTTATGCATTTTCGCTTTTATTATTCATTTGTTGTTTAAAATATATGCATGGCTATGCACAAATTCACCTTAAATATTGTTAAATTATATGCAGAATTCAAGTTTCATAATTTATGCTTTTTGTAATCTTTTGTTTTGTGAAATATGGCTAACAGATAATGGAAAAATAGAATGGATAAGCTTCATATTTATGTTTTTGTATTCATTTCATGAGTAAATTTACAAGCAAAAATAAAATAAATAATAATAATAATAATAAAATAAAAATGTACAATTCACAGTTGCAGATTTTTATTTTTGTAATTATTTGAAAAAAATACACAAAAAAGAAAGAAAAAATACTAGCATGGATTGTATATAATGCAAGTTAAGCTCTCTCCTTAGTGTATTAATTGAAAAAAAAAAACAAAAAAAAAAAAAAAAAAAAAAAACAATCAGAAGGTGGACACTTTAGCCATTTGACCATGCAAATATGTAAAATCTGACCACCCAAAGTAGATGTAAAAACCATGTGTAAAGAGGTCTAAAGTATAGTTCTGTGTGTGTGTTACCTCAGGAGTAACAGAGCCACACAGTTGACTAATGAGGGTGAGCTGGTGCTGTTCTGTGTTGCCTTGCATGATGGGGCTTCTGGTCCACATCTCTGCCATGATACACCCTCCACCCCACAGATCTATGGGAGGCCCGTAGTCTCTCTCACCTAACAAAAAACAAATACTCACAGTGATAAAACAATCATTATATCCCACTACAAGTGTTTAAGATGCGTTTCACTTACCCAGCAGCAGTTCAGGCGGTCGATACCACAGTGTGACGACCCGGTTTGTGTAGCGGTTCCCCTGACTGTTCTTAGCCAAACTAAACGCCCTGGCCAATCCAAAATCAGCCAGCTTCAGAACACCTTCTCTGGTGATCAGAACATTAGCTGCTTTCATGTCTCTGTGGAGGATCTGACACAAACACACAATACTTCAGTCTGGGCCCTTACATCACAGTGACAACCCTGGGCCTGTTTCTTAGCCACATTTACATCAGATAATCTGGGAATATTACCAGGCAAACTGTAAGTGATCACATTGTCTCACCTTGTTTCTGTGTATGTAGTAGAGTCCGTTCAGTAGCATCTGCATCACCTTCTTAATCTCAGCCAGAGTGAATTTAACATTAGCGTTGCTCAGCAGTCCAGCGAGGTCGTGCTCACAGAAATCAAACACTAGATAGATGCTCCCCTTATAACGGTTAAACTGGGTGGCTGGAGAAGAAGAGATGAGAAAAATAAACTGTTATAATAATCCATAATCCTGCAATCAAAAGCAAGACAAAATGTAATTTAACACACTGTCTATTATTTGAAATAGGGTGAGTAACAGGAACTCTAGTTATAGTTACATAGACCCAACACTTTTTGAATAATGAATTTACATGATCACTATGATTGATATGATTGTTATATGATTATGTATTATATATGACTATGAGCTAAACAAAAAACAGTGTCTTTGACTTTTACAATTTCACTCATTTCAATGACTTTTCTGGGTCTGAAATTCACAATTTTAAAATTCCTTGATATTTCCAGATTGTCTATGACCGTGAGAATGCGGAGATAAGGACATTAATGCTTTTAAAGCCACATTTGCATGTAAAAAAACAGCCATGCATCTTATTTATGACAGCAGATACACCATGGGAATATTAAAAGTAAACACGAATTGTGTAGGTCTTCTTCACCTTTTGTCCTGCAGATCTCAATGAGGTTCACCACATTCTCATGTTTGAGCAGCTGTAAGATCTTGATTTCCCTCAGAGCAGTGATGGGAAACTGAGGAGAAGAGCACAAACACATTTAAATGTGTGACATCTGCATTTAAATCAAGAGTCCAATAACTGTATAACTTGATTTCTGTGTAGGATGGATGCTACATGTTCTCACCCCTTCTTTCTCATTCTCCATAAGTACTTTTTTTAAAGCCACCTTCTTCCCCGTCTGTCTGTGTTTGGCCTTGAACACCTCCCTACAGAGAGAAAACACATCAGTGAATCACTCAACCTTATAGGTAATCCAACCAGCAATCACTTTGGTTACTTCTAATCCAAAATATAGCATAAGGTTTAAAGAAACAGTTCAATCAAAATGACAATTTGCTTTATTATTTACTCAGAATCACAGGTCATCATCTTCATCAAAATCAGTTGGAGAAAGTTAGAGTCCAATCAGTTGATAAAAACATCACAATAATTCACACGACTCCAGTCCATCAGTTATTGTCCTGTGAAGTGAAAAGTTGTGTGTTAACTTGCAGAAAGCAAATCCACTGTGTCGGTTAACTTTAAACCGTTGCTTCTGGACAAAATGAGTCCATAATCCATAATAACACTCTAATCCGTACTCACCGCTGAGCATGTGGGGAGAATTGGGCAGAAGGGCAGAAGGTGCTCCTGGGACCCACAGTACATACAGAGCCCTTGGGTAACTCGGAGAGCCCGTTCCATGGTTGATAGATGATAACGGTTAGTTTGCATCGGCTCGGGTGCTGGAGGAGCATTGCTCGGTGAGGCGGCAGCAGATGAGGAATCCTCAGTGAGACAAGCGGTTAGATGTTGGGAGATGTGCAGCGATTTTTGTAGAAAGCCGTCTAGACCCACGGTGTCTTCATAGATGGACATTTGCAGTCTGATTGAAGAGTTTAGACCACGTCGGAGCGCTGATAGAAGGGCTGTTTCGTTCCAACTGCTGCTTGCCGCGAGGGTACGGAATTGAACTGTATAATCATGGATGGACATATTCGCTTGCCGTAGTCGGAAGAGCTCATCGTGCACGGAGATTACCGAGGTAGTTTTGCCAAACACCTCGCGGAAATGATCCACGAAGGCATCATAGGAGCGCACTAGGGGACTGCACGAATTCCAGAGAGCTTCGGCCCATTGCAGCACCCTTCCAGACAGTAGTGACATGATGAATGCGATCTTCGCTCGATCATTCACAAACTGATGGGGTTGTAATTCGAAGTATAGTGAACACTGGAGTAGAAAACCGCTGCAGGCGGCCACTTCACCGGAGTAGGTCGTGGGTTTGGCCATGGGACATGCAGAGGTCGATGGCATGATGGGAGGAGGCTGAATGGATTCGCGGCGTGCTTGAACCAGTTCGGTGAAGGGATCTGGGGTGAGTGGTCTCTGTGACTCCATAACAAGCTTCAATCCGTTAATTTTCACTTCAGTTTTGATGGGCTGGTCTTCTGTCATGGCTGGATAGAGAGGCACACACAGGAAGAACGAAAGGAGAACTGAAGGAGAGCTTCAAACGGTAAGTATTATAACTGAAACATAACTTTAGCTCTTGAAACAGAAGTGTAACAGTCCTTATCTTAATCCTCTTTAGGAAGATCCAGCAAGACGGCGGGAGACACAGAGCCACTGAGATCCAGAGTGATATGGAGAGGCATGAGGTAAGGTATGTAACCTTGAGACGAGTCAATGTGATACTGAGGTGAGGGAACAGATATAGTGCTCCGGTAAGTGACATCAGGTGTTCGTAATTAGCACTCAGGTGATTGTGAACGGGTGTAGGTGGCTGGTGTGGCTGATGTGGCTGGTGAATCTGTGACACCATGGCACTAAAATAATACAATAAACAGTCATTTAACAACATAAGATATAACATAAAAGCCTAATGTACAGTACATAACTGATAAGAAAAAAATAAGAAGAAACAGAGTTGTTTCAACAAAAAAACATCAAATTTAAATTCTGGCAATTTCAATGTTTCAAAGATTACCTTTTTATTTCCAAAGACTTTTAGTAGTAGTAGTATTTAGTAGTATTTTACTGTAAAAATGTATAAAATGTCCCATTAGATCTATTACAGTTTTTTACCATATACAGAGTAAAGGATTTTTTTCATAAGAATAAGGTTTTTACCATAGCATTTTTTAACAGTATTTTACCATTACAAATTACCATTACATCACTATTGTAACAATTTTAACAGTTAAATATACTGGCTGTAGGTTTGTCTTTCAGAGAACCCAGTATTTAAACTCAATATGTTTCCTAAGTCTCTGAAAATTAGAGTAATGTTATGCTTTAGTGTAGTATATTGCTCCTCAAACCTTAATGGGACAGTTCATCCAAAAATGTAAAAAAAATAAAATACAAAATGCGGTCATCATTTACTCACCTCATGTCATTCCAAACCTGTATGACAAAAGAAGATATTTTGAAGAATGCTGTAACAATACAATTTCACATTTGACTGCCATTGTACGGACAACAGAAGTCAATGGAAACTAAACTTTTCGGTTAGTGACATTCTTCAAAATATCTTCTTTTTGAGTTTCACAGAAGAAAAAAAAGAAAAAGGATAAGAAAGAACGATCGAGGGGAAAGAAACTCAACTCAAACCAGGTGCTTTGGTGTGTTTTTTTTGCGGTTAAATGGTAAGTAAAAGGTAAGTAAGAGAAGTAGTGTAGGTCGGTAGGAGGGTAAGGAGAGTAGAGTAGTAAGTAGGGAGGAAAGTCAGGTAAAGGTGGGTCAGGTAGGGTAACAGGGTGTGGAAGTTAGAAATGATGACAGAAGACAATTTTCATTCTGGTGTTGAACTATACCTTTAAGTGCTTAGGGTTGAAATACACAATTAGACGTGTTTTAGAAACCAAAATCTTGTGAGTTCCACTTGCCATCCCAGTATATAATACTATTAACAACAACAATAATAATTTAAGAATAATAAGTATCGATTTCACATTCGATAGTCATGAATGTACTGATAATGCACATGCTGGTGGCAGGTACAGCTGATTGACTTTAAAATACTTCAAAAGATCAAAATCACATCCAGAACCTTTTATATCATAGTTTGGTGTAGATGTGGTTCTAATGGTTGTGTGTAAGCTGGTTGCGGGGGTTGGATGGGGAGATGGTCATACTTGCCCATTCCAAATCCCCTTAAAAATACAAAGTTGCAAGACAGCACGAGAGACACAAAGGTCTCTCTGGTTTCCTGTAGTCAGCTCTTGTGCAACACCCACACAGTGACCCAGCATTACTCTACTCAAACCATACACAAACACATATCTTTTCCCAGACGCAGAGTTGGGAATAGCTACTAATGTGAAAACGGAAAAGAGAGTCAGAGAAAGCATGTGAGCAGTCATTTTGCTATTTTGTTAAAGTAAGCGGACTTACACAACTGATTAAAACAACTTAAAGTCTGGTCAAGAAGCAATCAAGAAAGCACGGTCTACTTTGTTAACGCACATTGCTAGTCTTGAGGTGAAGAATTAATCCTTATAAATTAATCCACAGAATTAACTAACTATCCTTTCCAATCATCCTACAACCTGTCCGCTTGATCCTATCCCCACTCACCTCCTTAAGGCCATTTCTTCTTCAGTCATACCTCCGCTTACTCACATTATCAACACCTCTATTCACACTGGTACATTTCCTACAGCATTTTAAGCAGGCTCGGGTAACCCCACTGCTTAAAAAACCCTCTCTAAATCCAGCGCTTTTAGAAAACTACAGACCGGTATCACTTCTTCCATTCATTGCTAAGACACTTGAGCGAGTTGTGTTCAACCATCTCTCTATGTTTCTTGCACGGAAAAACCTCCTTGACAACAACCAATCCGGCCTCAAAAGCGGCCACTCAACTGCCCTGCTATCGGTTACTGAAGCCCTGAGACTGGCAAGAGCAGCTTCCAAATCCTCAGTACTCATCTCGCTGGATCTGTCTGCTGCTTTTGACACACTTAACCACCAGATCCTCCTGTCAACCATACTGGCAAAGGGCATCTCCGGAACTGCACTCCAATGGTTCAAATCTTACCTCTCAGGTAGGTCCTTAAGGGTGTCTTGGAGGATGAGGTTTCTAAGTCACAACTTCTTGCATACTGGGGTTCCTCAGGGCTCAGTGCTTGGACCACTTCTCTTCTCCATCTACATGTCATCATTAGAATATGTCATTCAGAAACATGGCTCTTCCTATCACTGCTATGCTGATGACACTCAACTCTACTTCTCATTCCAACCAGATGATCCAACAGTAGCTGTTCGCATTGCAGCCTGTCTAACAGATATTTCTGGCTGGATGAAGGACCATCACATTTAACTCAACCTTACTAAGACAGAACTGCTCATGGCCTCAGCCAACTAGGGTGACCTCGGATAAGGATTTTTTATGGTCAAATAGTAGTCTCATTTTTAAGTGATTAGTCGATTAATCGCATGTTTATGTTAATAAACCATATAATTCATATTAATGAGCCTTTAATTGCCTACAAAGCCTAATAAGCTCTCAAGCACACAAATAAAGCTTGCCATAGCACACCGCAGAAGCTATGATTATGAATGTGTCAGGGAAGAACAGTAAGGAGGCTGCATTAACATTTTAATAATTCACTGATAAACAAGTGCTTTCTTTATTTTGGTTTAAGAGATGAATTCGGCGACACTGACTCGTCATCTCAACAGTAGTGATGCGCCTGTGTGAATGTTTCACACGGATTACATAATCTGAAAATATTTGTTTTCCATTCGAATTGGTTAATTTGAAAGTAGACATTTCACTCTCTATAGATATATTTTAATGTCTGTAAGGCAAATGTATACACGGAGTTTCGCGCTCAAGTTGAGACGAGACGGCAGAAAGCACATCCTGTTTACTTTCATTATTTTACAAAAGCACAACATTTTGTTGTTATTGTGAGTGCACACAAATAAACATAGAGTCTTTACAGATTTGAAAGATGTATTACTCTTATCTGTATGACCAAAAATTACAGAGTATGTAAAGAGCAAGTGAGTGCACCGGCGCCTCCTGCAGTGAGCGCGATGCTGTTCAGCTTACACACAGACACTTGAATAGCGGACATTTCTCTAGCTTAACATTAGATTGAGTGGCCATGTAAAGTTGCTAATACTTACATATTTCAGATGATAAGCCACATTTGGTGGATGAATGGTAGGAACGCCTTGGAGTCATTGCCCGGCGTACGGTATGAATAGATCAGCGTTAACGATCTGGGACTTGCCAATGTGGATTTGTTTCTGCGACTAAGGCCTAAAAAAATTTTGGCCGACCAAGCCTCTTCTGGTCGACTAACGATTAGTCAACTATTAGGGGGCAGCCCTACAGCCAACCCAGCACTTCATCACAACTTTTCTATACAGCTAGGTTCGTCAACCATAACTCCTTCCAGGACAGCCAGGAACGTTGGGGTTGTGATTGATGATTCAGTTAAGCTCAACGACCATATTGCTACAGGCCTGTCTGCAGATTTGCCTTCTACAAATTAGGAAGATTAGCACTCCTAGCAGAGCTAGTCCGCCCAACTCCTTGTCCAAGCTCTTGTTTTCTCCAGACTGGACTATTGTAATGCTCCCTTGGTAGGCCTTTTCCGGCATGTACTATCAAGCCTCTGCAAATGATCCAGAATGCAGCAGCGAGAGTGGTATTCAATGAGCTGAAGAAAGCCCACGTCACACCTCTCTCCATTAGTTTACACTGGCTGCCAATAGCATCAAATTCAAGGTACTGATGTTTGCCTACAAGACGCTGCACCAATATACCTAAACTCGCTAGTTCAGACTAATGCGCCCTCCAGAATCTTGTGTTCTGAAAGTGAACGCCTCGTAGTACCATCACAAAGAGGCGCAAAATCACTCTCACTGACCTTTACCTGGACTGTTCCCAGCTGGTGGAACGACCTGCCTATCTCAGTTCAAGCAGTCTTTAGCCATTTTCAAAAAACATATTTTCACCAGCACCTGACCAACTAATACTAGCACTTACCTATTCTATTCTACTCTATTCTATTCTATTCTATTCTATTCACTCGAATTTATTTAAAATAAAAAAACACCTTTCTATGTGTACTGTGCTAGACTAACTGACACTTGTCACATTATTTGTATACTGTTACTCTCTTATTGGTCTGATTACTGCTATTGTTCTCCTCATTTGTAAGTCGCTTTGGATAAAAACGTCTGCTAAATGATTAAATGTAAATGTCAATGTAAATGTATTAACTACGGCTTTTGCCTCAATAAACTCTTAATTTGTTGCTTTGGGGGCTCCTTATTAATAGTTAGTAAGGTAGTTGTGAAGTTTAGGTATTGGGTAGGATTAGGAATAAAGAATATGGTCATGCAGAATATGTGCATTATAATTACTAATAAACAGCCAATATGTTAATTATAGGCATGCTAATAAGCAACTAGTTAATAGTGAGAACTGCTCCCTATACTAAAGCATTACCGTGATCAAATCATTTTCTTGTTATTTTGTAAAACTAGTTGTATGTATACGAGTGTGTTTTTAGGCCTTAGAGTATGTGTTTGTATGTTTTTATAATGGTATCATTAGGATAATGGTAACATAACTACAGTATTCTCAGAGGGATCTGGTGCCAGAGCTACAGTGACCTCTCTATATGACACAACACCATGACGCTTCACTCCAGCAGAGGCAGTCGGACAGCAATTGAACATCACTGATCTGTTCAGGATCTGTTCACACAGACATGCATTCAGTCATATCAAAATTAACACATCAGCACAGCACAGCATGACTGACAGCCAGTGATGATTCAATTAACAAAAACTTTAACTTTTACAACTCAGTTAGATGAAAATGTGCGACTGTGAGCGTGTATCAACTATACTCAAATAACTATTCAAACCACAATACCACATTTGTTTGTGTTCAGCAATGTTGTTTATAAAAGTACACTGCTGTAAAAATCTCAACACAGAACAGAACATATAAAACAACAATATAATGAAACTGAGACTGACCAGTGGCACGTTCATAAAACCTGTCTATTTTGGGTATCACATTAGTTTAGGGACTAATTCTCACTGTTAACTAGCTGCTTATTAGCAGGCTATTTCTAGCATATTGGCTGTTTAATTCGTACTTATAAAGCACATATTAACACCTTGTTTTGCATGACCATATTTTAGATCCCTTTACCTAATCATAACCTTTACCTAAACTTAACAACTACCTTACTACTATTAATAAGCAGCAAATTAGGAATTGTAAAAGCAAAGTTAATAGTGAGAATGGGACCTTATAAATGGACCATATTTGTCTTTCAGATAAACAAATGCACACGATCTTTACACTACACTAACTTGCTCTGGACTAATTCTCCTATAAGCACTACTCACCACATCAAAATTACCATAAATACTTTCCTTATAACAGTCGCACTAGACTATGAATGCAGCCTTCCAGCAACATAAATGATGAGATAAGACATCACCTTAGAGTTATTTCAGATACAGCAGAGAACTTCTGCTGGTCCTCTCAGTTCCCCAGCGTGCTTCTCACTCACACACCACACACACTCACAACACACACACACACACACACACACTCTCAGCGGAGGCACAGCCCCTCCCAGGGGAAACTCTGTGTCTCTGTCTCGATATCTTTCCTCAGCCTTCTCCTTCCTTTCCTCTATTTTTGTTTCTCTCTCCTGTTTTCCCTGTCTTCCGCTCATTCTGGTGTAGCTCCAGGCTGCTTTGTCCTTCTCTGACCTGCTCCAGTAAAAGCTTCCCATCAGGCCCAGAATTTCTGATTGCCCACGGGCAAGAAAGAACAAAAACGAGAGAATGAAAGACTAAGATGGAAATAAACTTACGGCCCTGAAGAGCAGAAGTACTGCTGTCTTTTCTGTCAAAGATAGAAAAGGACAAAAAGAGCGTCTTCATCTGTTGTGTTTGTGAAGAAATAAGTGATAGAAAATTCCTTCAGTATGAGTGCTGGGAATTGAGTGCAACACGCCTAAAATCCTCCAACTCTCTACATGAACGATACAGAAAATATGTATTTATAGTGTCACACCGAAGCTGTTTCTCAACCTTTTTGACTGCAAGGCCATCCATTATTCAAGACATTTAAAGACATTCATCATTCAAAGTCATGTAGCCTCAAATATGTTTGGTAATGCTGCTGTAATGATAAATCTGCCTATTTACAGAAACGAGGAGTGGCAGTATAATAAAACACCTAAGTAAATTCATTTAATAAAAGTAAATTTAAATAATTACATCCTGTAATTACAGAAGTTTTAAGAACCAAATGTTCTTCAGAGTTCTTTATGGCCTATGAATTGACATTTTCCAATGGCTAGTGAGGACGGGATGAGACATCTTTATGTTTAGCTATTTTAGCTTATTTTAAGGATGTTTTAAACCATCTTGCGTCCCCTTGGAAGTGTTCTGAGGGAGTGGCTCCTGACTTCTGGCCCCCTAGCTGAGAACCACTGAACTAGAGGATGATGACAAAATTTTAAGATCACAGAACAGAACATTTCTTATACCTCCACTGCCTCCTGCTGGCTAAAATACTTTTTTTATTTTGCACAAGTTGTGGCAGTCTGGCAATTATGGTTGGACCAGTGTGGATTCAGGCGCACCCAACTGGCACAGTGTACAATCCTGTATGAAGTGAAACGACTGACATCACAATGCCATCCTCATTTTTTAACCTCTTCACTTCAAACTCTCTGTTCCATTCTAGTGTGTAACCTCCACTTTTCTGGATCTAATTCCAGATCGATAAAATCGAGTCTCATTCTACATTTTTTCCCCTTCAATATCCTGTTTCACTCAAAAATCACATTACAAATGTAAAATAAGTTGGGACTGTCAATTCAAATGGATTTGTTATTGTTTTTATACGGCTGCCCTTGTGGAAAAAAGATGTGCTAAATTGTTTTGAAAGTGGACTTGTTTTGTTTTTTTTATTGTACTTGCAGACAATATGTGTCTTAAGTGTCAATTTTTCGAAATTAAAATGTATACATCATCTGAAAACTGGATAAATAAGCTTTCCATTGATGTACGGTTTGTTAGGAATAGGATAGGACAATATTTGGCCGAGATGCAACTATTTGAAAATCTGGAATCTGAGGGTGGAAAAAAAATCAAAATATTGAGAAAATCATCTTTAAAGTTGTCCAAATGAAGTTCTTAGCAATGCATATTACTAATCAAAAATTAAGTTTGTATATATTTACAGTAGAAATTTACAAAATATCTTCATGGAACATGATCTTAATATCCTGATGATTTTTGGCATAAAAGAAAAATCAATAATTTTGACCCATACAATGTATTATTGCTACAAAATATCCAGCGGACTAAGACTGGTTTTGCTGGTAAAGGGGTCACATCTATATTAATGAAATAAAGCCACTAAGTGTACTAGGAAAAAGTACATTTTATGACTGTGTCTTACACATTAAGTGCACTTTAAAAAGTGCTGAATAATTTAAAGTATATTGTAATAATGTTGGGATAATCATAAAGTCATGTTGCAAAGAAGTACACTTATTTGAGGAGCTGACTAACATACTGAAACAAATGTAAAAGTACTTGAATTATAGTTTGAAACTGTAGGTGTTATTTGATATTACATTTAGGTATAATATAGATATATATATATATGCATTTATATAAGTTAAGCCACTTAAGTATAGTAATATAAGCACTTAAGTATATTCTTTTAAAGTGTAATAAAGTGTAATAAGTACTCTTTTCAAAAGTATGCTGAGGTGTACTTCTTTTCATAAGGGTTGTAATCTGACAGTATTCATTATTCTAGTTTATTTCGTCATAATTCAAGTTTCCAATTGCCTAATTTACACAATAAACTCACAAAGCAGATACTGCACTTAAAACATGATTCAAACATGATTATTCATATAGGTGTCATTGGTATATTCTCAGTATATTCTTAAAAGAAATATCATACCTCCCACAGGGTCCTAAAGTCCTTCTGCTCAATCCGCAGCAGTTCACTGAACTCTCGGGTGACAATGGTGGCGTGCCGAGGCGTGTTGTCCAGAATAGACTCCCCGAAAGCTGTGCCGATGCCCAGTGTACAGATGGTGACAGCATCCTTAACATGAAGAGGAACACAGGTGAGAGCAAACTCTTTCAAAGAGGCAGAGATCAGATGAGAGGAGTCATATAAGCCATCTGAGATGGTTCTGATTGAGAGACTGCTGTGCTTCCACTTAGATCCAGGCCTTTGTCAAGGACAGAGGCAATTTCACTCAACACACACAGAGAAAGAGAGAGGTCAGCTCATTTGACCCAGAGGTTTGTAATGTAAGACGCAGCTCTGATAGGAGTTGCTCTAGTTTTCTGCTGGGATCTATAATAAGCACCTGCACTCAATATAAAACGGCCACTGTGAGCATCCAAATGTATGATCATAAGCAGTTAAGTGATTCTGGTTCCAGTTCAGATTCTACTTAGCAACTGATAAATCCTTTTTTTTTTATCTTAGTAGTTTTTGCTCACGACACAAGCACAGAGAACAAAAAGCAACTGCTAAAGAACAGAGAGACACAACAAATGAGGGACATTTAGCAACCTGAACAGAATTTAGCCAGTTATTGCAGTGACACTAAATATTTGAAACGGTATAGATATTTGAGTGTTCAATCTCTTCTCATAATTGTCTAGTACCTAAATATAACTCCTTTTAGGTGAGAGACGTCTAAGGAGATCTGTTAATGTGATGCAGTAACAGTTATGTAAATTATGATTTACATAACTGTTTGTCCCTGATGAACTATAGTGAATGTGTGAGTATGTGTATGTTCTATTATCAAGTCAGATTTATTTCTATAGTGCTATTCACAATACACATTCATTATTTTCACATGCAGTTGAGATTTGCTATATGGTAAAATTAGCTCTTTATGGGAATATACTGTATGCAGATAAAGTTGGACATTATCTAACCTTATAATAATAGTTTTGCAATGATACAAACGAACAAGCAGTTGAGATTTGCTACTGTATATAGCATATATACTACATATGCTATATAGCGCTGTATATGCCACTTTACATGAGTGTATACTACAGGGCTAAAATGTTAATATTATAATTTCTTTGATAGTTCAGACACAGGGTGAGCTCTGTCTCTAGTCATTTAAAGAGGTCATATGAGATTTTCTCCAGATCATTATTTTGGTATTGGTGTAAAAGAAAGGTGACATGCTTTAATGTTCAAAAAAACACATAATTTTTCAAATACTGTAAATTATTGTAGGTCCTCTATGCCCCGCCTCTCTTAAACGCTTTGTTTTCTACAAAGTCCCTCCTTCCGATAAGCGCAGTCTTCTTTGATTGGCCAGCTGACCCAGTGCATTGCGAACACCACACGCACGTGTCGGAAATGTAACGCCCCTTACAATAATCGCGAGTTTCATCTTTCAAAATAGATGTAAAGACAGAGCCTGAAAGGGGATAGAGTCGCGTGACAGACACAGTGATGCAGCTGGTATGTGTTTGCAGTACACAAGCCACGGTTAAAGGGACAGCTGACCTTACTGTGATCTCTCTCTATTCTCTCTATCTCTCTCTCTCTCTCTCGCTCTCTCTCTCTTCCCTCTCTCTCTCTCTCTCTCGCTTGCTCGCGCACACACACACACACAATGCGCAAAACTCGCATTTGAACAGTCAATAGCAAATACGTAAACTAATAACAAAACATACTTACAATCGCTGATTCAGAAGCGCCAGATTGTCATCGCAAAGTCAGAATGTACCTCCTCTCCTAGGTTCACGAAATGGACGTCCATAAAATGCATTGCTGTTCTGTTGTACGTCATCTTAAAGATTCCTAAATGCATCCACTTCCGGAAGGCCAAATAAAGTGCTTTTGCTTCGCCTAGAAACACACAGCGTCTCACTGACATGACTGCATCAACACTACTGCTGTACCTGAAACCACGCCTTCTTTCTTTGTGTGAACATTTGGGCGGCATTATGCTAATATTTCCACATAGTGAGGTAGATATGTGGGGGCGTGTTAGAACGAGCCGTTTTAGGGGGGGCGTGGCAGAGTCTTAACTTTGATAAAGTATATCTCTTTGGATTGAGACTTTAGTCTTTGCAACTTCAAAAATCTTCTTTATGCACCAAGAGCTTGTAACACTCCAAAGAGAAAGCAAAACTTGAAATCGCATCATATGACCCCTTTAAAAACATGACTGAAGTGATAACGGAACTGAGGTTTGCTGTTTCCGAGACTCTGACATCTAGAGAACCAGACAGGACGGTGTACCAGTTAGTCCCGATGTCACCCTGCCTGTACACTAACAAACACACAGAGAGAAAGTAGCGCTCTATTTAAAAAATCATAATCTAACACCAAACTCAGTCACAATGCAACCTTGTGTGAAGAAATTCTGTCAACAAACAATGTTTTCATACCATATGTGTGTGAGCATGAGTGCATGAGTGCGTGTGTGTGTGTGTGTTTGACTCACATGTGATGCCTTTCTCCAGACACTCGTAGAAGCCACACAGACAGATCTGCTGAAGTAGAGCAGGGTGGAACTTCTCAAAGGCCTTCACACTTTTCAGACGGGCCAAGATAATGTCCACATCCTCCCCCGAACGCTCCTCTGGTCTGCAAACACACATACAAATCAAAATTACGGCAATAGCTGACTCAAAAATGAAAACGTCATTATTAGCTCATTCTCATGCCTTTTTACTTATTTATTTGTTTACTGAGTTTTGCACTATGATGGAACTAGTCTGTTCACATCTTAGAAGTCTGATAATAAACCAGAGCATATTAGGTTCAACAGAGCTAAAGGCATGCCTTAATGAAACGGTGCTTTTCACTATTCCCATTGTGTATGATGCAGAAAATATATATAGCTTTTTAGTGAAAATTAATAGAGCAACACATTTTGTTGAAAAAAAAAATATAAGTGTTTGTTTTTGGTAAAAAAAAAAAAAAAAATCATATTAAATCTATGGCCTGTACCCCACACTCGGGCAAAAAAGCCATCAGTATCTACACACTATTTGTAGACCAAATAAAGTAAGGTGTTTGGCAAAGATCTAAGTTAAGGACCTGTTCAAAAAATTTCAGTTGTACTATTTTCTGTTTATTTCATAAATAAAGCATTTCTGTTCATAAATACACTGCCATGGAATATGGCTTTTTTTTTTTTTTTTTTTTTTTTCAATTTTATGAACACAGCTTGAAGGAGATCCGATATAATAATTTAACTGGCTTGACAGTAGGAGTAACAATAAATATATTTTAATTACATGACTACATGATGGTGTAAGTATATCCCCAATATATTACTCAACTATCGATGAATATATATCTAATATATATAATTATATAATAATATATATATTTACTTCAGTGAAAAACGGTTGATTTAATTACTTTGAACAAAAACTGAACAATCATTAACAAGACATTTGTCTCAAAATATATTCAGGAATTTTATCGATTCCAAATTTCTATGTAAATTTATAACATTTTACAAGCATTAAATATTAGATCAAATTAGCTTACGATCGCTTTTGAGTAACTGCCCACAATCGTGTCAAAGATCAGCCAAATTAAGTTTTTGTGCCAACGGTTGAAATATAAAGAAAAATCAAATCAAATGTGCCTTTAGCTGTGTTCAAACCTACTTTAATCCGCATACTATACTGTGCCGATATAGAGAGCTAAATGAACCCAGCCAGACTTGAGACTGGGTTTATAAATGTTTAAGAGACCCTTGACTGCTGCTGTCACTTGAAGCAGTTCAATATAGCAAGTCTGATTTATTCAACACCACCCCAGGGAAAGAATGCTCATCATCAGGAATCAGTAAGGAGACACAATATTTTTTGACGGATTATATACGTGACATAGTGGTAAAACCATACAGGATTTTGATGACCAATGCTGATATCTAGAGAGCAGGTTGAACAACGTAAGTAAGTAAGTACTCTCTAATGCAACAGCTCTGGCCAAGCAGAATGACACTGAGATCGATCACACATGAATGTTTAAGGTTTAAGCAGTGTGGAGTAATGGATATTGACAGTAACGGATAATTAACACCTTACACACACACACACACACACACACACACACAAAGAGCAAGTCAAGCAAAACACTGCAGTCGTAACATGTCTTGCAAACTAAAGAGGTACACCTTTGTGTGGCCGTACTGACATAAAATAAATATCTGGCAAAAGCTTTGGAATTAGTTCTTCTAGACCAGGGCTGTCCAAACTCAGTCCTCGAGGGCTGGTGTCCTGCAGAGTTTAGCTCCAAATTGCCTCAACACACCTGCTGGTAAGTTTCTAGTATGTCTAGTAAGAGCTTGATTAGCTGGTTCAGGTGTGTTTAATTAGGGTTGGAGCTAAACTCTGCAGGACACCGGCCCTCCAGGACCGAGTTTGGACAGCCCTGTTCTAGACGTTCAGCATATCAACCTTGCAAATGCAATTTTATTTCCAATGATAAAAATTAAAATGACAACAATGTGTGCCCGTCCTTTTCCTGCTTTGTGTGCGATATGCATCCAACAGTCAGTGAACAGACTGAAGCTGAAAGTAGATTTAATTTAAAACCTAACTTTTTAAATTTAAGGTTAGTCTAAGCTGAAAATGTAGAGTTCAGGTTAAAAAGGGGGTCTTCCTTCTTAGCTGCACATGTCCACTTAAAGGTCAGACACACCTGTGCAAACAATATGTGATCATGTGCCTGTGTGTCTGAGGGTGTTTAACAGGGACTAAAAATCCATTCCCTATGCAAACAGTTCTACATCAAAACCTAAAAAACACCTAACCCAAAGGTTTTCATCAAAACCACACAGTTTGAATGCACATTCTCTCCATAGCACGTACTAAAGGGTTAATGATATGAACAACCACCTAGCTTCGGGTGTTAAACTTGGAGCATTTACATCAATCATTTTGAAACAGTGCAAAACTAGGAACTACTTTCAACCTCAATAGTTAAATTTATGATGTTCATATAATTCAAACAGCAATCAATATGTTGTTTTATGAGTCAGAGGGGAAACCAGTGCAGTGAAAATCAAATACAGCTCCACTCAAGACATCTGGACATTGCTGTTATGCATCTATCTCTCCATTAAAACAATGTCAGGTGAAAGGAGATAAAGACAGGAATGGAGAGGGAAGAGTACTGGCACATTTACTGTTTTCAACAGACCTGTGCCCATCTGCTTTAGGTGTGTAAATATTGATCTACAGCGAGATGGAGACATTCACTGCAGGAAGAGCAGGTCGGAGCCCATTAGAGTGTCATAAACACATTACACACAAATCTCTGCTCCATGTTTGATAATGAGATTGTAATGTTTGTTAACTGCTTTAAAATGTTGGATATGTCCTAGATGTCCTGTATCCGGGCTATGATGGGCAGAGTCCATAGACTCACCGTGCTACTTTTACTACAAATGAAAAGTGTTTCTTAGAGAGATTGTTCACCCAAAAATGTGCAGTCATCTGTCTGTCATCATTAACCCTTGTGTCATTCCAAACCTGTATGAGCTCCTTCCATGGAATCAAAAGACCAGCAGCTGCCAAAACATTTTTTAATTAGCACCATAAATGTATCATTAAAGTAGTCTACACAAGTCATGTCTTAATTTTCAAATAGTACACAAATGGTATAAAGTTTACCATTTACTCACCCTCATGTTGTTCCAAACCCAAGACCTTCGTTCATCTTTGGACAGAATGAGATATTTGTAAAGGGTCAGGATCACCCAAAATGAAAAATTCTGTCATTCATTATCACCCTTGTGTGTTATTCCAACAGTAAGACCTTAGATTTCATCTTCGGATCACAATTTAAGATATTTTTGATGAAATGTGAGAGCTCTCAGACCCGGCATAGACAGCAACGCAACCGTAATGTTCCCAGGTCCAGAAACGTAGAAAATACATCTGTAAAACAGTCCATGTGACATCAGTGGCTCAACTTCAGTTTTGCGAAGCCATGAGAATACTTTTTGAGCGCAAAGAAAACAAAAAGAACATAATTTATTCAACAATTCTTCTCCCCCCGAGTAACGTCTTCCGCCATTTTGGAGAGTAACCAAGAACGTAAAAAAAAAATTTTAAATCGACGTAATCAGTGTTGTTTATGTTCGGGGGAGAAAGCGCATGCATGAACGTAATCTGCGTAATCAGCATTGTTTACGTTCGGGGGAGAAAGGGAAAGCACGGTGCTATGAACGTAATCAACGTAATCAGCGTTGTTTACGTTCAGAAGAGAAAGTGCGTCCAAGAACGTAATCTGCGTAATCAGCGTTGTTTGCACTTAGGGGGGAGAAACACGCATGAAACGTAATCTGCGTATCAGCGTTTTGTTAGTTCGGGGGAGAAGCACGCGCATGAACGTATCTGGTAATCGCATGGTTTACGGTTCGGGGGAGAGAAAGACGGCATGAAGTAATTGCGTAATCAGCGTTGTTAACGTTCGGGGAAAAGCAACGCGCATGAAAGTAATTGGCGTAATCAGCGTTCTTACGTTAGGGGGAGAGGAAAGCATGCGCAAGAACGTAATATGGTAAGCAGCGTTCATTTGTTCGGGGGAGAAAGAAGCGTGCGCCGACGAACGTAATCGATGTAATCAGTGTTGTTTACGTTCGGGGGAGAAAGCACGCGCATGAACGTAATCTGCGTAATCAGCGTTGTTTACGTTCGGGGGAGAAAGCACGCGCATGAACGTAATCTGCGTAATCAGCGTTGGTTACGTTTGGGGGAGAAAGCACGCATGAACGTAATCTGCGTAATCAGCGTTCTTTACGTTCGGGGGAGAAAGCGTGCGCACGAACGTAATCTGCGTAATCAGCATTGTTTACGTTCGGGGGAGAAAGGAAGAAGGAAAGCACGCGCATGAACGTAATCTGCGTAATCAGTGTTGTTTACGTTCGGGGGAGAAAGCGTGCGCACGAACGTAATCTGCGTAATCAGCGTTGTTTACGTTAGGGCGAGATATGCAGGGTCTGAGAGCCTCGGATTGCAGCTCAAAAATATCTTAATTTGTCTCTGATGAAGAGGAACAAAGGTCTACGGGTTGGAACGACATGAGGGAGAGTTAATTAATGACAGAACTTTAAATAGTTGGCCTCTGCTAGTAGATGTGAACTATCCCTTTAATAATTTCTTTTCATTTTTGACCATCCATTGTAAATCCATGCAACCAAAATTTCAAGCTTCAAAAATAAATACATTGTCAAAGTAATGCACTCTGTGTTTGATGTGCGATAAAGAACTTCATTGGTTCCCACACGTCAAGCAAGCATATTTGAGTTTCCATTTACTGTTTGAGATGTGCACAGAGTAAGTCAGAAAGTTTACGTTCGGGGGAGAAAGCACGAGCATGAACGTAATCTGCGTAATCAGCATTGTTTACGTTCGGGGGAGAAAGCACACGCATGAACGTAATCTGCGTAATCAACGTTGTTTACATACGGGGGAGAATGCGAGCGCAAAATAACGTAATCTGCGTAATCAGCGTTGTTTACGTTCGGGGGAGAAAGCGTGCGCATGAACGTAATCTGCGTAATCAGCGTTGTTTACGTTCGGGGGAGAAAGCATGAACGTAATCTGCGTAATCAGCATTGTTTACGCTTAGGGGAAAGCGTGCGCTTAGGTACGCAACGCAATCTGGTAATCAGCGTTGTTACGTTCGGGGGGGTGAGAACGCACGCGCATGAAAGTAATCTGCGTAAATCAGCGTTGTTTACGTTTCGGGGGAGGAAAGCACGGCATGAAGTAATCTGCGTAATCAGGTTGTGTACGTTTCGGGATGGGGAACGCGTGCGGCGAGAACGCAATCTGAGTAATCAGCGGTGTTACGGTAGGGAGAAGCATGCGAATGAAAGTAGCTTGCGTAATCAGAGTTGTTTCCGTTCGGGGGGAGAAAGCACGCGCTCTGAACGAATCTGCGAATCAGCGTTGTTTACGTTAGGGGAGAAAGAGTGGCACGAAACGTAATCGATGTAATCAGTGTTGTTTACGTTCGGGGGAGAAAGCATGAACGTAATCTGCGTAATCAGCATTGTTTACGTTCTGGGGAGAAAGCGTGCGCACGAACGTAATCTGCGTAATCAGCGTTGTTTACGTTCGGGGGAGAAAGCACGCGCATGAACGTAATCTGCGTAATCAGCGTTGTTTACGTTCGGGGGAGAAAACGAGCGCATGAACGTAATCTGCGTTCTCAGCAGTGTTACGTTAGGGGTGAAAAAGCATTGCGCATGAACGTAATCTGCGTACTCAGGTGGTTTACGTTTCGGGGGAGGGAAAGGGAAAGCCGCGCATGAACGTTAATCTGCGTAAGCAGTTGTTGTTTCGTTCGGGGGAGAGATGGAGAGAATAGCACGAGATGCACGTAATCTGCGTAATCAGCGTGTGTACGTTTTCGGGGGAGCAAGCAACGCGCAGGAACGTAATCTGCGTAATCAGCGTTGTTTACATTCGGAGGAGAAAGCGCGCGCATGAACGTAATCTGCGTAATCAGTGTTGTTTACGTTCGGGGGAGAAAGCATGCGCACGAACGTAATCTGCGTAATCAGCGTTGTTTACGTTTAGGGGAAAGCCACGCGCATGAAGTAATCTGCGTATCAGCGTTGTTTACGTTGGGGGAGAAAGCTCTTGTGCGGCACGAACGGAATCTGCGTAACAGTGTGTTTCCGTCGGGGGAGGAAAGCGTGCGCAACGAACGTACTCTGCGTATCAGCGTTGTTCGTTAGGGGGAGAAGCATGCGCACGGGAACGTAATCGGCGTAATCATCGTTGTTAAGTTCGGGGGAGAAAGAGTGCGCACGAACGGAATCGCGTAATTAGCGTTGTTTACTTTCGGGGGAGAAAGCGCGCGCATGAATGTAATCTGCGTAATCAGTGTTGTTTACGTTCGGGGGAGAAAGCACGCGCACGAACGTAATCTGCGTAATCAGCGTTGTTTACGTTCGGGGGAGAAAGCGTGCGCACGAACGTAATCTGCGTAATCAGTGTTGTTTACGTTCGGGGGAGAAAGCACGCGCATGAACGTAATCTGCGTAATCAGCGTTGTTTACGTTCGGGGGAGAAAGCGCGCGCATGAACGTAATCTGCGTAATCAGAGTTGTTTACGTTTCCTTCGCAGGGGAAAAGATTGTGCGCTCGGCATGTAATCTGCGTAATCAGTGTTGTTTACGTTCGGGGGAGAAAGCACGCGCATGAACATAATCTGCGTAATCAGCGTTGTTTACGTTCGGGGGAGAAATCAGCGTTGTTTACGTTCGGGGGAAGAAAGTGCGCGCATGAACGTAATCTGCATAATCAGCGTTGTTTACGTTCGGGGGAAGAACGCACGCGCAATCTTATGAATGTAATCTGCGTAATCAGTGTTGTTTACGTTCGGGGGAGAAAGCGTGCGCACGAACGTAATCTGCGTAATCAGCGTTGTTTACGTTAGGGCGAGATATGCAGGGTCTGAGAGCTCTCGGATTTCATCAAAAATATCTTAATTTGTCTTCTGAAGAGGAACAAAGGTCTTACGGGTTTGGAACAAAACGAGATTGAGTAATTAATGTCAGAATTTTAATTTTTTTGGTGAACTAACCCTAATAATTTATTTTCATTTTTGACCCCCCCCCCCAAAAAAATGTTTTTTTTTTTTTTCCAATTGTAAATCATGCAAACCAAAAAATTTCAAAGTTTCAAAAACTAAATCACATTGTCAAAACAAGGTAATGCACTCTGTGTTGATGTGCGATAAAGAACTCAGTGGTTCCCCAACGTCAAGCACAGCACTATTTGAGTCCATTGTACTGTTTGAGAGTGCACAGAAGTACAGTAGAAAGTCAGATCGAACTCAATGTTAAATGTCATAAAAGTACTAAATGAAACCTGCTCATATGTCTCGTTCAAAAAGATTCGTGGGGAATCCTTTCAAAGATATTTAGCTTATCTCCTGGTTAACTTTACAATGTCTTTATGTACTTTTTGAAGCTTAAAAATGTTGATTGTGTAGTTTAATGGACTTGGGGGAAAAAATGACAGAGAATTAGAAACATTCTTTATCTGTGTTCTGAAGAGGGCGGAAGTCTTGTGGTTTTGGAACAACATTAGGGTAAGCAAATGATGACAATTAAAAATGTTTGGATAAACTAACCCTTTAATTCATATGCTTTTGTTGAGCTATCAGCCTGCATTATTTTTACTTCTTTTTTTAATAATTGTGTTCAACAGCAGAATTCCTCATTTAAAAACTACATTACTCACGATTCTGCAAAGAAATCTGATCAAATCAGAGAACCGAAACAAGCAAATCTTGCCAAAAGGACCATTTAGAGCAAGACAAAAAAAATTTACATTGATTTCATTATTTATCTGCCTTATTCCTTTAACCGTCTAGTCCACATTAATTTCATTGTATGAAAAAGCACCCTGGACATCCCACACAAGAGAGGAGAGAGAGAGGAGAGAGAGACCACTAACAATAGAATATATGATGGTTGCCATTTGCAATCTTTAGTGACAGGAAGTCCTAAAGGGTCAAAGTAAACCTGCAGAGAATTTATGTAACAGAGGCTTTCATCATGTGTGACAGCATTTAAAATGAATCACACTGGCACTTCTGTATGATAGTAATTACTTTAAATATAATGTTGCTGTACCTGTTGAAGGCTAGCGGAATGCAGCAAAATAGCGCTATGCACCATGTGCTACGACAGCACTGTGTTGAACACATCCATAGTGCTCATTTATATGAGTAGTTTTTATGCAAATCAAAAAGCCCATAGCATGTAATGGGGAAACTGAATGTGACTGTGAAAGCTTAACTGATATGGGCAAATTATATTTCTTATTTTGCTAATTATGGGCAGTGTCAACCTCAGTGCAGCGAATAAACGAACAGAATGACAGTTAAGTTCAGACTACAGACTGTGTCATGTGTGGTTTAATATGTACTTCAAATTGTAGATCTTACATGCTGTTGCCTCCAAGTTTGAAAATAAGCACAAAAATTACCAAGTGCAAATCCATGCGTGGATGTTTCCTGTATCCCTCATATTATAACCTGCTTAAATTAGGAGAACATACAGTAGGCTAGATCTATCTGAAAACATCTGTAGGACATGGAGTACCCTGCCCTGTAGCATTTTTTTTTATCCTGTTTGTAAATCTGAATGGTTTACATATCCTAGAATGACCAAATGTCCGGTAATGTGGAGTAAATTTAACATTAACAGTGTTTCAAAGTAAGTACTTACAACCAAGGCAATTTTCCTTATAAACTATTATTGGTTTGATTTACATAATAATAAACTATTATTGGTTTGATTTACATATTACAAATGAAAAAAAAAGCAAAAAACATGACAAGCCTTGGTAATGAAATGCTGGTAATACAATTAATTCTAACAAATATTAACTGAAATTTATTGAGATCCTGCCTTGGGGTAGCTCCAAAACAGAAGTTCAGTTTTGTTAGCAAAGGATTCAATTTCTTCTGCTTGCATCAGATGAAAGAGGCTAAACTCAAGAGAAGGATTCATTTGCTTATTTAAAAAACTAGCTACTAAGATACTTGAATCTAAAAGCAAGTCTAGCTAGTTAGAGAAGAACATAAGTAATTCTGTGTCTTTTGAATTTTCACAATCCTTTAATTTTCAAAGGATATGTGTTGAACTGGAATTAATGACTTAGCTTTAGTGATTTTCAAATAGCCATATGGAAGGTAGATTGTACTTAATTCTTGATAATTATGCTACCATATGTTTTGTTTTAGTATCTTTTTATTTAAAACTGAAAAATTGTTAAATACAAAGCTGTACAGCTCCACAATTATATTGCACGACTTCTAGTGTATAAGAATTGGAAATCAAGGTTTCAAATAAAACAGTAACTATAATAAATGTGAACAGATAATGGCTGTATTCAATGCTTAATGAGTACCAGGCCCAGTCTGAAAGACATTTTAAAAAATTAATCTATTAATGTGAAGTAGATAGATTCATTTACAAATGTCCCAGTTGAAGAATTTCAGCAGAACTACATTCAAGCGCAGTCTTTTTTTCTGAATATCCTAAAAACCTTGTAATTTCATTACAAATGCATATGCATTAAAATGAGGTGTTATATGAAAATAAAAGACAAAAAGTGATGCAGAGACATTCAGAAGTGGTGTAGAGAAAGAGAGAGACTGGTGTTTTTGTAAAATCTGTTTAACAAAGCCACCCCCTTAAATTTTTCACTCTTTTTTTATATTGCAGCCATTTGCTAAAATCTTTTGTTAATTTTTTTTCCTCATTAATGTAACCACAGCACCCCATATTGACAGAAAAAACCAGAATTGTGACATTTTGCAGATTTATTAAAAAGAAAAACTGAAATATCACATGGTCCTAAGTATTCAGACCTTTGCTGTGACACTCATATATTTAACTTAGGTGCTGTACATTTCTTCTGATCATCATTGAGATGGTTCTAAACCTTCATTTGAATCCAGCTGTGTTTAATTATACTGATTGGACTTGATTAGGAAAACCACACACCTGTCTATAAAAGACCTTACAGCTCACAGTGCATGTCGGAGCAAATGAGAATCATGAGGTCAAAAAGAACTGCCTGAAGAGCTCAGAGACAAAATTGTGGCAAGGCACAGATCTGGCCAAGGTTACAAAAGAAATTTCTGCTGCACTTAAGGTTCCTTAGAGCACAGTGGCCTCCATAATCCTTTAATGGAAGATGTTTGGGACGACCAGACCCTTCCTAGAGCTGGCCGTTCGGCAAACTGAGCTATCGGGGAGAAGAGCCTTGGTGAGAGAGGTAAAGAAGAACCCAAGATCACTGTGGATTGAGCTCAGAGATGCAGTCGGGAGATGGGAGAAAATTGTAGAAAGTCCAACCATCCATGCAGCCCTCCACCAGTCGGGGCTTTATGGAAGAGTGGCCCGACGGAAGCCTCTCCTCAGTGCAAGACAAATGAAAGCCCACATGGAGTTTGCTAAAAAAAAAACACCTGAAGGACTCCAAGATCTCTGGTCTGATGAGACCAAGATAGAACTTTTTGCCTTTAATTCTAAGCGGTATGTGTGGAGAAAAAAAGGGCACTGCTCATCACCTGTCCAATACAGTCCAACAGTGAAGCATGGTGGTGGCAGCATCATGCTGTGTGGGGGTGTTTTTCAGCTGCAGGAACAGGACGACTGGTTGCAATCGAGAGAAAGATAAATGCGGCCAAGTACAGGGATACCCTGGACGAAAACCTTCTCCAGAGTGATCAGAACCTCAGACTGGGCCGAAGGTTCACCTTCCAACAAGACAATGACCCAAAGCACACAGCTAAAATAACGAAGGAGGGGCTTCACAACAACCCTGTGACTGTTCTTGAATGGCCCAGCAGAGCCCTGACTTAAACCCAATTGAGCATCTCTGGAGAGACTAAAAATGGCTGTCCACCAACGTTTAACATCCAACCTGACAGAACTGGAGAGGATCTGTAAGGAGGAATGGCAGAGGATCCCCAAATCCAGTTGTGAAAATCTTGTTGCATCTTTCCCAAAAAGTCTCGTGGCTGTATTAGATCAAAAGGGTGTTTCTACTAAATGCTGAGCAAAGGGTCTGAATACTTATGACCATGTGATATTTCAGTTTTTTTTCTTTTTTAATAAATCTGCAAAAAATGTCAATAATTCTGTGTTTTTCTTTCAATATGGGGTGTTGTGTGTACATTCATGAGGAAAAAAAATAACTTAAATGATTTTAGCAATTGGCTGCAATATAACAAAGAGTGAAAAAATTAAGGGGGTCTGAACACTTTCCGTACCCACTGTATAAAATTATTCTAAAATAATTAAATGTATACAAAACAAATAAAAAGTCAAATGTCACGTTACGCACAAACCATCGGCCTGAGTAAATTGTACCACTATAGAATTGTGACTGCAAGTGGTGTAGTAATTACATACATAAATATGGCATACAATTTTAAATAATGACAACTTTTTTTTTTAACAATGGCACTTAAAATTTTGAACTAAAATGTTATTGCAACCATGGTTGCAATAACATTTTAATTCTAAAATAAAACAATGATTGTCCCAAAAAGAGAATGTATTATTCGTATGTTCTATGTGGTTATATGGCCTACGAATACGGGACAAACTGCGTTCCATATGGCTTTCATACGGAATGCTTCTTTGATGCCTCAAATACAGGACAATTCCGTATTATACTGAGCGGTTGGCAACCCTAGTCACCACATCTACTGTGCTGTATATGGTCTACAGTCAGCTTCTGCTTGTATTATTTTATAATTACCTACCTAAATAAATTAAATCTTTAAAATGTGTGTGAAATGCTTTTTCAAGCATAACAGTGCTTTCAGTTCACCTGAATGTAATTTTGTTCCCTAGCTGCACCTCATGCCATTGATAATGAAACAAACAGACTGTGAGAAACAACAAAGCTTCCTTTTGTAAAGAAGATGTTATAAAAGGCAACTAAACATCTGGGATAGTTTTGAGTTTGCATTGTTTTCTTTCTGTTCATTCAAAAGCAAATGTAGATGTGATCGAACAATAAATAGTCGAAGTAGCAAAGTATTGGTATCAGTCATTTTTAAGTTTATGGCAAAAAACTTCATCCCTCTGCATCCCTTGACATATATTTGACTTTGAGGACTGTTTGAGATCTTATTTGGAAGATATCATTACCAGGATTTTATTAGGAGAAAAAAATCTGATAAGGATATTTATTAGATAATTAGTTGTCATGCATCGCTATTTCCTGAGCTGCAGGATTTTTTCATCAAAAACTGTCGTAATTTATAAATAAAAGGTCATTTTACAGCTTTATTTTTAGATCTACTACAATATAAAACGGACTGTTTAGTTACTGGCTTTAATTACCAATGCATAAACAGCAATACAAGTTTTTACAACTAACACCTGCTGTTTCACACTGCAAACATCAGCGGTGCATGAACATCACTTAAATTAAGTAGGTAAATAAATAAAATACTAAAATAAATAAATAATACTTGACAAAATTTCTAAAGTGTTAAATGCTGATTCCGTTAGCATTGTCTCCAAAGGGAGCAGTAAAACTTGTCTGGCTTTTCAACATCTGAAATCATCTTCTGAAAAAAGGTGGTGTTATTTTTGATGGTGGTGGGGGGTGATAGATGTTCCAGGAGACTGGTGCTGTGATGTCAAACTGAATCAAATTCAGTACATTATCTATCTGCTGACATAACAGAAAATGAATTTCTGCTTCCAAAGCAAGGACCTCACATTCAGTGACCCCTACTGAATATCGTGTGTGTGGGGGGCGCACTAAAATTAATGGCTGCTATTCTTCCTCTTTCATCTCAGATGTTTCTTTCTTCCCTCTCTTATTATCTCTCTCTATCTCTCTTGTGCATGTTTTTCTCTTTTGCTTATGTTACTGCCAGATGGAATTGGTAGATTCCAATCAATGTTCTTCTTTGACTAATTACTCTGACAAAGATGGTGAGGATCCAGATGAATAGATGGCTGCTGAGCATGCCTGGCAACACACACGCAGATGCTGTATCAAGAAACATGCCAAATATATCTTCCTAAGCAGTTAGAAATCTACAGTATAATGATTCTCTATTAAACACTTACCAAGATATGATCTGGTATGATGGCTTTGGATTTAGGCCACAATTAAGGCCTAATATGCTCACTGCAGTATTATTTTTGTTATTTGTTTGAGGGGGAAAAATAAATTCCAAATGGCGGAACAATGTTATGCTGTTTGCATATATTCCGACACCACCCTCATGGCTGCGTACCCACATGCTAATAACAAGAATATGCTAATAATATTTTAATATGTGCCATGTGCTATCCTCTTAATAAGATAACAAAACCACAACAAACAATGACAGCTGTGACAAAACAGCAGTTAAGAAAGCATCTGAACATAGTAATGTGGATATGTTTGCACCAGATTACAAAATTGTAATACAATTTTGTATTACATACTTGTATTACAGAATACAACTTAAATTGCAACT
Organism: Sinocyclocheilus anophthalmus; assembly: GCA_018155175.1. Classification (NCBI taxonomy): domain Eukaryota; kingdom Metazoa; phylum Chordata; class Actinopteri; order Cypriniformes; family Cyprinidae; genus Sinocyclocheilus; species Sinocyclocheilus anophthalmus. Next base: position 403,179 of record JADLZN010001824.1, on the reverse strand, counting down.
ATAAAGTAGCTCCCCTTCAGGAACTCGAGCTACGTCAAAACGCTTTGGGAACGCCTTCAGCGTGACCACGCTCTGAATCACATGTGTAATCAGTTCAATGGATGAGCGAGAAGTCACGGGCGGGAAGCTTAAAAGCACGTGCGGTGGAAACGGCGTCAGCTTTTCTGTCATTCAGCAAGCGCTCTGTGTGTGTGTCTTCCTTTCTGCCTTGCACTCTCACCCCACACTTTAACCAAGTATGTGGATGCTGCTCTGGCTCCTCTGCGACTCCAGGTCATCCACATACTCAACTACATTGACGATTGGTTCATATTAGCTCATTCAGAGCAGATAGTGGTTCGGCATCGAGATGTCATTATCGCTCACATGAAAGAGTTGGGATTAAGACTAAACGCCAAGAAAAGTGTGCTTTCTCCATTACAGAGGACCACTTATCTGGGCGTGGTGTGGGACTCAACCTCGACTCACGTCTGTCTCCTGCTTGAATCGAGTCAATCCTCACGGCAGTCAAGAGAGTGAGAGAAGGCCAGTCACTCACTGTCAAGAAGTTTCAGAGACTGCTGAGTCTGATGGTAGCTGCGTCCAACATGATACCTTTTGACCTGCTGTACATGAGACCCCTACAGTGGTGGCTCAAGGTCAAGGGGTTCTCTCCGATGGGAAACCCGCTTCGCCTGCTTAAGGTCAAACGGTGCGGCCTTTGTGCCTTAGACATGTGGAGGAAACCTGGGTTCTTGTCTCAGGGCCCGATGCTGGGAGCTCCTTGTCGCCGCGTAACGCTATCGACAGACGTGTCCCTCACTGTTGGGGAGCTGTCATGAGTGGCCACCCTGCCCGCAGTCTGTGGAGTGGTCGCCATATCAGTGGCACATCAATTGGCGTGTTTTTAGCTTTGAAACACTTCCTCCCGGACCTAAGAAATCGCCATGTGCTAGTGCGCACCGACAACACAGCGGTGGTCTCATACATCAACCACCAAGGAGGTCTGCGCTCGCGCCCCCTATACAGGCTGGCGAACCAGATCCTTGTGTGGTCCCAGGGCAAACTCCTCTCGCTGAGAGCAGTTCACATTCCTGGGCATCTCAATATGGGAGCAGACATCCTGTCGAGGCAGGGGCTGAGGCCCGGGGAATGGAGACTTCACCCCAAGGTGATGAAGCAAATATGGACAGCTTTTGGCCAGGCTCAGGTGGACCTGATTGCGACTCGAGAGACATCGCACTGTCCCCTCTGGTTCACTCTGACTCATATAGCCTCCACTAGGGCTGGATGCCATGGTACAGACGTGGTTGAGGCTTCGTCTGTACGCCTTTCCCTTCTGTTGAGTTCTGGAGAGAGTGCGCCGGGATATCGCAAGCCGTTTTAGCATTTAAACATTTGTTTTGACTATCCATGGATATAATTTAAGATAGGAACAATTGTATTTTGACGAGTCATAATTATAATTCGACTAGTCACAATGACAATTAAAGATGTCTGCAATTATAATTGCACTAGTAAGAAATTGGATTAAAGATATCTATAAATACTTTGACTAGTCAAAACTCCATTTAAGATATCTGCAATGACATCATAGATATCTTCAATTCAGTTCGATAGTCACAATGATATTTTAAGATATTCTGAATTGTATCTGTCATAATCGAATATGCTGTTGTGTGACGTGAGACTAAATTGACTCAGCTCCTCCCAGAGCTCCTCCCCAACTAATGTTTAGTGCTAACAGCTAACAACAGTGGTCTGCTTTTCTTGTCCCGGAGAGAAAAGCTACTGGATGAATTACTTCAGGGGTTATTAAATAATATCCGGATGTAGCCTTATGTGGTAAAAGGTCTCCAGCGTGTATGTATGTATAGCGCTGTGATTTTAATTGAATCATGTTGCAAAACGGACCAAATGCCGTGTAATGTTCAATAAAGGCAGAAAACCGCAAAATGCTCGTCTGAATTTATTTATTATATATTTAGACATAATGAAGAACAACGGAATTATACAACAAAAACATGAACAATAGTACAAATAAATGCATGACGGACAGGAAACTATGCTTCATAATCAGATGCAGTCAAAAAAGGTAAAGGCTGATTTTAAAAAGCTTACAATCTAATAAAAGTTTAACTGGCATTGATGACATTTATTAGTAGATTACATTACGTTGTGTATGGATTCAGGTTTACTTGTGTCGTTATGGCAGCTTGTTTCCGCCATGGAATAAAAAATAAAGGTAATTTGCAGCCTTTTATCTGACACTTCTGACTTTTTTTATCAGAATTGATCAGAATCAGAGATATAAACAATGCAAGTTATAAATGTTTTAACTCACAATAATAACTTTATGCGAGTTGCATTGTGTTTAGCTATATATCGCAATTCTGAGAAAAAATGTCAGAATTGTGAGATAAAAAGTCGCTATTTATTTATTATTTCTTTATTTAGTGGCGGAAACAAGCTTCCATAGGAAATAGCCCACAAGGTATTGCATTTTATTATAGCAAGAGATACATGATGATGATAATCTGCTGTGTTCAATGATGAGCTCCAATGTATTCTTTTAACATTATATCAAATCTTACAACAGCTGACATGAGGCCTATACAAATCATTAGCTACTGATTTTACATGTGTTCGTTTGTAAATAAAGGCTAGCACAATTTAATCCACAGCACACGTCTCAACATAACGATATAGAACAGGACAAAAGCCTATCTGAGTCCTCTTTGTATAGCCTACCACTTTTACACATGCTCCAGCTACATTTTTATTTCCATAATTTTGAATTACTTCTGTATAAAACAGTTAAAAATGACCCAAAGACGCAGGAACTTTATTATACAACTCTTAGACAAAACGGCGGATGACAACAGTTTCCAAGGTAGGATTGGTTAATAAAATGTTTAAAGTGGGGCTGAAAATGGGTCAGGGTTTTGCCCTGACACTATGGTGTCTTGTGGTTTTGTTTCTTGTGTTGTTGTCTTGTAAGCACATGGCCTAGTGATGTTTTTCTCAGCCATGTGCTTTAGCCCTTCCTCCTGGTTTCCTCATTACCACACCCTCTTGTTAGCCTTCATTGAGTCCTTGTTAGTGTAATTGTGCTCACCTGTTCCTTGTGTGTTTTCCTCCCTGTTTATAGTGCCCCTTGCCCTATTGTCTTTGCCGGTTTGTGGTCATTTTCACTCCTTCTATCACTGTCTTTTTCTCTGTCTGTGGATGTGGATGTGGCTGAGTATGTGTTCCTGTCTCCCTGCCTGTTTGATCTTGTGCGCTAGTTCTTGCCCTAGTCTTGTCTCTTGTAATTATATGTTTTTGTCTTGCTCCTTGTTTTGGATGCGGTCTGTTTTTGACCTTTTGCCTTTAATTTAGTATTCATTTAGTTCTCTTAGTCCTGATTTTTTTGGTTATTTGTGTTGGTTAATCCAATAATAATATTTAGTCCTTTTGTTTATTCTCTTGCCTGTCTTGGAGTAATTTGTGTTTCTGTGGAGCTATGCTTTGTCTTGTTGTGGTGTTAGAGTTCCTGTCCTGACCTGTTCCCTTGCCTGGTGTCTGGGGGTGCTTCAGAGTTTATGGTCAACAAATATCTGAGCTCAGCTCTCTGGTGCCTTGCTCTAGTCTCTCTCCCGGCCTGGTCTTGCCACCTCTACTATAGTTTCTGCCAGTTGATGTCTGAGGCTGTCCCAGTAGCCTTCCCTAGCTATCTGTTTGTGTTCCTGTTGTATCACCTGTGCACCTCACAACCCTTTTGCATTGATCTGTTTTGTCAATAAACCCTCGTTACTCGCACTGCAATTGGGTCCTCCTTCCAGATCCCTGACAAATGGTGCATTTGCATGCACATTTTAGATATCTATAAAGGAATTTTGACTAGTCACATAGTTAATTCCAGATATCTACATTGAAATTCTTCAAAGCCACAAAGCTCAATGCAGATATCTACAAAGAAGAGATTCATAGTCAAAAATCGATTGAGATCTCATAATAAATGTGCAGATATTCTTAAATGAGATTGGCCTGGAAGAATTCCATTCAAGATATATACAACTGTAATTTTGACTAGTAATAAAATTACTTTCAGATAATCTACACATGTATTTGGAATTCTTAAAAAATCATGAATTTAAAGATATTGCAATATAATCTATGACTAGTCAAACACACCAGTTAGAGATATCTTGAATTACAATTTTTGCTAGTGTTAATTCAGTTAGAGATATCTCTAATTTAATTATCACTAGTAGAATTGTAATTTGAGACATCTTTAATTAGAATTATGCCTAGTACAAAATCAATTACAGATTAAAGATAAATTATATATTTAATTACAATTTCTACTAGTTAAAACTATTTTGTAGATAGAAAATATTTTCCAATGAAACAATATGACTAGTTGTTATAGCATTGTAGATATCTCAAATTTATATTATGACTAGTCAAAATAACATTGTAGATATCTTAATTCCAATTATGACGAGTCAAAATTGCAGAATAGATATCTAGAACTGGAATTTTTTCTAGTCAAAACTAAATTATGACTAGTACAGAAAGGAGTATTTAATGCTAAAACCGCTTGCCATACCGGGACGGGGTTCGTCTAGTGCTAGTAGCCCCGTTCTGGCCGGTCCGAGTATGGTTCTTGGACCTGATTTCACTCCTTGCGGTATCCATGGGAAGATTACCTTAAGGGGGATTTCTCTCAAGGCGGAGGGCATCCCCCCCGAAGCTGTGGGCATGGCCCCTGAGGGGGGTACAGCTCCTAGCTTCTGGTCTCTCAAATGAGGTTGTTGAGACCATCCTCCAATCAAGAGCTCCCTCAACGAGGAAACTGTATGCCCTGAAGTGGAAGCTTTCACTTCTTGGTGCAGAAGACCGCCAGCTCGACCCAGCTAACTACACATTTGGTACAGTTCTGGAGTTCCTGCAGGGCCTTCTCTCCGCAGGGTTGACCCACTCCACACTGAAGGTCTACGTGGCGGCCATTGCACTCTACCACGCCCCTCTTGGTGGCATTTCAGTGGAGAGACACCCCCTGGTTACACGTTATGGTCCCGCCCGGTGGCCTCGGCCTACGATCTCTTGCGTCTGCCTGGGACCTGGCTGTGGTGGCTAGAAGCTCTTTGTAAGGCCTCCATTCGAGCCTATTGAAGAAATTTCTGATCGCTATCTCACTATAAAGACTACCTTCCTTCTGGCGATATCTTTTCTCAGGAGAGTTGGGGATCTGCAGGCCCTTTCAGTGGTCCCTTCTTATCTTGACTTTGTGCCCGGTCTGGCCAAAGCATTTCTCTACCCTCGAGCTGGTTATGTCCCTAAGGTCCTCTCCTCTACACCACGGCTTGTCGTACTCCAGGCCTTCTGTCCTCCTCACTTCCGGGAGCCTGACCAGCAGAAGCTAAGAGAGGTCTTCCTGCTACTAAGCAGACCCTCAGCCAGTGGATTGTAGATGCCATTTCCATTGCTTATGAGTCCTCTGATCTACCCTCGCTATTGGGGGCAAAGGCTCACTCGACTAGAAGTGTGGCGGCCCCTAAGGCCTTCTTGGCAGGTGTCTCGATGCAGGAAATCTGCGATGCTGTGGGATGGTCCATGCCCCTAACCTTTGTCAGGTTCTATGGCCTAGATATGCGAGCCACTTCAGGCTCTTCTGTTCTCTCGCCCTGGCTGTGCTCTACCACACTAAGCAGGGATTTGTAATTCTGCGTGAGCATACTCGTTCCCATAGCGTTCGACACAGCTCGAGTTCCTGAAAGGGAACTTCTCTAGGTGACGCATGTAACCATGGTTCCCCGAGGGAACGAGACGCTGCATCTCAGTGCCATACTTCCAGCATCCCTGCCAGCGCTTGCTTCATTCCTAGAAGCTGACGCCGGTTCCACTGCACGTGCTTTTAAGCGTCCTGGTCACTACGTCACCCTGCCCGTGACGTCTCGCCCAGCTATTGGACTCATTTCACATGTGATTCAGAGCTTGCGGGGGGGGGGGGGGGGTTTCACGATTAAGGCATTCCCAAAGCGTTTTGACGCACGCTCTCCAGCGTGTTCATGTTTTTACTGGTGTATCAGTAACACTTTAGAGTACCAGATATAGTATGTCTTAGATAAAAAATTACAGACAAATACAGACAAGTTACCATGATACCACCACTACTTTACTATAAAACACATGCTCATTGCAACCGCTTCACTAACATAACAATCATTATAACAGATGCATAATTTTATGGCAAGTTACAACAGCCAGAACTGCCACCCGTGACAAAACAATTAAGTTAAATAATCGACTAATTACACCCAATTATCTAGCTCTCTTATATGAAAAAAACCCCCCTTAACTTAAATATTGATATAGTAGCCTAATATTAAACGCAGGGTAGGTAATTTGGTTCAAAAACATTTTTTTGTTATGTAGGTTGAAAGTTGCTTCACATCCTGATCGCAATCACTAAGTTAAGTGGTCTAAAATGTATTGATATGTATTTATATCGTCTGTGGAAGGAGTAGGACCATAAAATGTTTGTCTAATCATATCCCTCGGTCCGATGGCTACGATAGGCTGTCCTACCTACCTGTCAACGTATGTATTTGCATACCTCCGCAATACCCTCGGTACTGCAGACTGAGCATGGATGGAAGCCGATATTATTGTAATATTATGCGCTTTGTATTGTAATGTTTTTTACACCAGTGAATGAGACTTGAGGTAATCTGACAGCATTGCATTCAACCCTCCACCAACACCATCTCATCGTGTCATTAGCCTCTGGTCTGCCTGTGCACGTTCATGAGTTTTGGAGGGGCCGTGGCTTTAGAGAGTGATTTGCAGGAAGGGCGGGATCTTATGCTTTCAAAGCTAGCTTGCTATTGCTAGCCTCTCCGAAATCACCTACCCTACCTTAATGCTAGAAAGCCAATGCAACTGTGATTTTTTTAAATCATTAAAATTCCTTTTCACAATCATCTTGACTAAGGGGGAAGGACAGCCTGGTTGAGGGAGCAACGCCCAATCACACCCCTCCGTGGCTCTGGCCCTGTGTCTCAACCCAACGGGCTGAACAAAAATCCTAATTTGGCCAACTCTAAATGAGCTTCGCTTTACCCAGATTTTGTTCAAAATGACATCACACCAGTTCGTTCTTTGATTTTGCGAGTGCATTTATGAATACAATCTTGAGGACACACTTGGAATGGTTCAGAAAGACCTGGTGTGTCATGAAAGGGATCCTATTTTATGATTTAATGCTGTATTTAGTTTTTAGAAGACCACTAGCTCTGGCACTTGATTGCAAATTTATAATCCCATTTTCCCCCAAATCTCTGTCTGTATGTATGTTCACAACTCTGACATGTACGAGTGGGCTAATGAGCAGTGAAAACCAACTGGCATCACTGCAACGCAATCTAGGCTAAACTCGTCTCGGAATCCCTCAGGTTCTTCCAGCATGAGTTTCTTTCCAGGTTTATTGAGTCACACTTGTAACCAAGCCCGCTCCACCAACGAAAATCCAATTCATGGCAGTTTGTGCGAACGATTTACAGCCAGCTACGGTTGGCTCCAATGGCATTTTGCAGATCGTAAAAGCCCCTGCACAGTAATACAACCTTATTAATGAATGTATTAGCTGCAATGCATCCCTAGAGCCTGCAACATGGGGAAAAGAGAAAAGGTAGAGAGTTTGACTTGATGGGGAGGGTTGATGAGTCATCCTACCCGGTTTGCAAGCTGGGGTCGAAAAGCATGAGGAAGATCCACACGCAGGGGATGCATGCTGCGAGCTTGCGGAGAACGCCAGCCATATCACTCTGAGTTCTGAATGCCTGCAGAAAGAAGAGGGAAAGGAGGGTGAGAACAAGCATGTTAGCAAAGTGGAGAGCTTCATAAGAATACAAGCTCTGTCACCTGCGCCAGTTCTGAAAGTCAAATATGAAAGGTGCTACTCAGCTGCCTGCCACTGATGTGGACATTTGATTTGTCGATTTGAAACATCAAAATAAATGTGTGTAAGAATACAATTTTTAGAGACTCAGTACAAGTAAAGATATTTTTAGGAAGTCTTTTAGAAATGTTGTTTTTGAAAATGTTTAGGATTTTTTTTTGTATCTTTGCCCTCTGCTTCCCCTCTGCTTCTCTGTTGATTTGTAGATGGATACATTCCACCTGTGCATCACATGGGTCACGGAGGTACATTGTAAGCAAATGTGTAAGTTAATTTAATAATCGGTTCCTTCATGAGCTGGAATTTTATTGGCTGTGCCCCATAGGAAGTTGAAATGGGAGATTAATTAAAATAGCAGGACATGGAATTTACTAGATTATAATTATGCTAAATTTATGTAAAAGCATTCTGAGAACCCTTTTCCATAAAATGAAAGTTAACTAACAAGACAGTACAAGCATGCAATTACGTAGTTATAAATGATTAAATGATCAAAAAGTAACAATAAATTACAGAACTGGTCTTGGTCTTCAAAAAGCCCTTTTCCAAAAAGTACATCTTGAAAAAGGGGGAGTGCTTATAATCAGGGTTGTCTTATATTCAGAACAATATGATAGATTGTTTTGTCTGTCTGTCTGTCTGTCTGTTAGGCCTATACAAACTTACAGCCTAGGCACTGTCAAGCAATCATTCCAAGTCTGACAAACATTTATTTTCTAGGTATAAATTATGCTTTCTGTTTGGTACCTTGATTCAAAATTGCTAAAACATGCCTGACACATTCTTAAGTATTTTTAGCCTAAGAAGTTGAAGTTAAACGTGTCAGGTTACGTATGTAATCATGGTTCCCTGAGAAGGGAACAAGACATTGTGTCCTCTAGGGGTCGCTATGGGGAAACTAGAGGACGCAGTTCGAAGTTCCACAAAAGGAAACGTCTCGGGTTACTTATGTAACCACGGTTCCCTGAGTAGGGAACAAGACACAGCATCCTCTAGGCTTCCCATAGCGGACCCCTCGAGAACCCAGTCGAAAGTTCCCAGAAGGGAAATTATTCTTTAGTACGTGGGAGATTAAGTATAATTATAATTAACATATAAAAATACCTACAATTATTTTGATTTGTTTGGGGTTAGTTATTATTTTATAATCTATATTGTAACTTTATATTTTGTCTTAAAAATGCCCTTAAATCCATGATTAAAATAATAAATATGAACCATTATATTTAAAACTTGACCTGGTAACCTCACTATATTCAAATACAGGACACTATAGCTAATCACCAATATGTATTTATTTATTTATTTGTTTGTTTGAAGAAAAGCAGTGTATTGTGTTGTGTGTCATTTCTGTCTAACAATATACTGTATTTGGTAAGAACTGTCTCAGTGTGTGAGAATGTAGGAAACTGTATCGGATACATCCCTAGACTTATCAATGTATGAGAATGCAACCTGTTTGTGACAAGTGTTTGCTGGAACTTACTGTGCAGAGCAGTGCTGCAAGAATTTGATTAAACTGTCTGGAGATTCTTTGCTCTGATAGCTTGCCAAATGGCAGCCAGCAGTCACATTTTCTCTGTTAACTTCTGCAGAATTGTTATGGATATGTATCTGTATCTACAGCTGCCAGGGGCAAACATGCCTCTGATAGGAGGCTTGAAAGCGTTTTCACTTGTCAAATTTTGAGAGGGAGATTAATATGAACATTTATATGCAAGCTGCATTTGAGTTCCATTAAGTGCACAGAGAATTAGGAGTGGACTTCAATCTAATTGCAAAGAGCCCAAAACAGAAATGCAATCCCTTTGCAAAGCAGCACTTGAACTCAACAAACACAAAGTCATTTATTTAGCAAAAGTTATCTGCAGTAGGCAATTGCATTCAGAGTAGGCAGAGTATTTTTTTCTGCTAGCATTTGCAAAGCCATTATTGCTGTGTTCCTAGTGGCAACTTCTGTGTATATGCTGAATACATTTGAAAGGATTAATAAAACTCTCTCACACACATACACAACCTTGCATACTTTGATTCAAGAAAAAAGATAGAGCTGAATTGAAGTCTCAGCACCTTTGACTGATCCACGATCAACAACGAGGAGAAATTAGATATATTGCCCACGCCAGCATCCCACGTTGGCCCGCTCCTGTGGCTTATCTTAAATTAAAAGGTGAAAATACATTAAGTTCCAAGGTGCTTGCAGGATTTGCAGCAGTGCTACCCTTGATTTTATAGTCTGCTGCCAGACATACACAGTAGAACAGTAGAAGCACAAGGGCAGCATGGCAAATAAGTCCTTCATCTCCCCTATTGATCTGGCTTTCGTTTCTCAAAGCTGTGACACCTTTACACATTATATTCCATCTACAGCGCAGGTACAACGCAGAAATAGTTCACTAAAATACTCTACAGTATATTCCATTATTTCCGACCCCTGTTGCAGGTGGCATATTGGCAAGTACATTATGGATGTCAACCTTACCTGACCCATACATTTCAGGTCTTGAAACAGGTCTCCTACTAAAGATCTGAAGAAATGAATCAGGTGTGTTTGATTAGGAAGATTTTGAAATGCTGTGCCCCGATTCGACTACTAATTTCTTTTTGAGAAGAAAAAGTAGCAGGAGAGTAGGCAAACTTTGGGACACACTATCATAAACTTGCGCTTTGTCGAACAGTTATGTGCATTCTGTCTGTGTAAACTGGCCTGTAAATCATGCTGTCACAGTTAAAACCCCATATACGCATTCCATATTTGATTTAATTTAATTAAAAACACTACTCAAATAATTCTTCCTGCCATATTGGAGAGAAAACAAGTAGCACACTGATCTGCCAGTCATGGGTTTTCATGCGGAAAGCTCATGTTTTTTTGCATAATAGTGTCCAAATGTACCTGTTTTGCTATTGTCTTATCCATATCCTTATAAAAGTTCAGAATGTTGTTGCAGATTAAATATACTGTTAAATAAATATTTAATTAGGTATTGATTATAAATCATTCAAACCCCTTTCAAGGTGTTTCTACTTAACTGTCAGTCTTATGAATATATAGCTTATTTGGACTTATTTTTATTCGTGTTTGTAGCTCTGAATTGCACCTTTCTCTACATTGCAGTGGGTTGTGGATAACACCCTGTGCATGGTTCCATCCTCATTAAAAATTCAAAATTTGCCACCTCAAGAAGCGTTATGACAAAAGATGATTGCTACACACTTTGTTTCGGGTGATGGATACATTTGAATGAGATATAGTCATTTAGAGTACTTTGGGCCTGCTTTTTGTCTTTTTTGGATTAAATAATTGAGATTAAACTCGATTGTTACATTTTTCTTAAACAAAAAAAAAAAAAAAAGTTTTTCATTTTTGTGTGGACTTTCCTTTTTAAACTGCAAACTTACTTCCTGTCATGGGTCTCTCCTAAAGAAATCCACAATTCCATAGCTGCCGCACTTCATGACACCACTGACAAAGTCAGTAAAAAAAGTTCCTATGCCAAAGACTGGCTGATGCAGCTACTCACAAGTCCGGGAAAAACAAGCAGTCAAAAGAAAGTAATTTGTAGCTGCTGAGAACTGTCAAAGCATCAGCGAAAGGTCAAAAGACCTGGACCAACTTAACGTACATGCCAAGCTGTGTCAGTAATTCTGTGCTGTTAGTTTGCCTGTCTGTCACTGTCCTCCAAAGACGCACACACACACACAGGTTTGTTTTTATGGTTTATGGCGAGGGTAGGACTCAGTCACCCCTCACCATCCATATAGGCGTAATGGTTTTTATACTGTTCAAACCGTATTTTCTATTGCCGTACACCAACCCTACCCCTAAACCTACCCCTACAGAAAACTGTGCGCATTTTTAGATTTTCAAAAAACTCATTATGAATTATTTATAAGCCTTTTGAATTACGGAAGCCTCATAAATCACCTTCTCGTTGTAAAACCTATGTCATACCCATGTTATATACAAAAATGTGTGTCCTCATACCACACATAAACCTGCCACACACACACACACACACACAAAACACCACACACACACACACACACAACTAGTTCTGGTGTGGTGCCTGGCTAATTTGAAGACATTTAAATACACATGGCCTCAGGAGCATTGCTAGCATGGAGGATATTGAATAATTTAAAAGCAGTTCATCTAAATGGGAAATTCTGAAGGCTGCTGTTCTAATAACATAATCAACAATGCCGTGTTAATGTCAGCGTCCTTATTACATTGTCTCAAAAAGAATTAAAACATGTTGAATTAAAACAAATGCACAGTGATTTAAAATCTCAAAACTAATTTACTAAATAGAGTCTGAAATGATCAGTAGTTTGGTTTGTTTGTTTGTTAGTTAGTTTTCGTGAACCAGATAAGCAAAACCTTGCAGCTTAATTTGATCCCAGAAGGTTCCCTGTGAAAGTTTTTAACATTGCAGAAACCATTCAGTATTATATCAGTATTATATGTCATGCAATGTGGAAGTAACCTAAACAAAACAAAACAAGACTGAAAGCTTATATTCTGTTTTTACAAAATGGTTATTGTTAATAATAGTCTACCGGTGTTATCATTTTAGAATTATCTTGGCTTTTGAGACTTTTTTTTGAAATTTTTTTCTTTTTGATTATTTCTGAACATATGATATATTACATGCATCTTTTCTGTAAAGATATTTAAGTGATTTGTTTTATATTTACACCATGCTGACAATTTCATGTGTGGGGTGCACTTGGGATAGAACTAGATGGTTAATAAAGAAAATGTTACTTGTATCATGCTGTAGTTACATTTCTGAGTCCACTAATTAAACGTAAAAAAAAAGAAAAAATCAAGATTGATTTGTTTGCCATATCACCCAGCCCTAACATACACCATGTCCTATGAAAACTCTAGTACAGTCCAAGTGCAACAATAACATGCTATTTTATTCATGAGCCAGATCAGCACTTATTTATTTATTCATTTATTTTATGTTATTATTAATGAGCCTCCATTACAACTAATTCTGCATCATTAGTAGAGATGTTATGTGAGTAATAAAAGCTGTGGGATGCCTGCCTTTTTTCAAGAGCCCGAAATAACATTTCCATGGTCAGTAATGACAGACTATATTGCTATCCTTAATGTCATGTCCTCCTCCACATTCATAGTTAACAAAGTCTAGCTTATATGCAGGTCATTACATCAAATCTGTCACTCTTAACAGCCCTAAATGTCAATGATAAAGCGTCACATGGATGGAATCCGCACAGATTTAATGGATGTTACAAGGAGTTCACATAATAACAAAACATTTAGAGATAATGTAAGAGTGTATGTACTAATGACTCTGTAGATTGCAGTAAGCATTTGTTGGCCATCATGAATGAATGATTTATGGTGTCGTTTTATTTTTGCACTTAATATCTTGCATATATAAGCTGTAAGGAAATTGGGTTATTAAACAGCATATTTCAGGTTATTAACAGTGATCATTTCTAGGATTTCCTAGTGGATCACTATGGAGGTTGTAATATTTGAAGCTGGCATTAGAAATGCAGTCATGTAGCCAGTTGCATTTCACCAACAGAGGTCAAACTGGTCACTATAGTGCTGCTACATGCATGCAGTCACTTATTTTGCTACATGAGCACACAAAACAATCTATAAATGCTGTACTTGCTTTAGGTGGTTAACAGTCTGCACTGGAAAAAAAACATTGGGTACCATTAAGTTGGATTTTTAAATAATCTCCTTTACAGCTCCAGTGCTATGTCTTGGCTCACCCCAAACACCTTGCAGCCTTTTTAAAGAAAAATTTAAGTGTCCCACCCCAAACACGACAAAGCGTGACAAATTGATTAAAAACAGTCCAACGTTTTCCATCTTGAAATCTCTGCATTGTCTCATTCCACTGCAGTCTGTCTGGCAGATTTTGAATACAAGAAAAATGTCTAAGAAATCACCTCTAAGCAACACATCCGGTCAAGGTCAGATAAACCCAAAACCAACCTCAATTTGTACAGGTAACCCTTCTATCACTTTAGACATCCCTAGTACAAACACAGCAAAAAGAAAAAAGAAAAAAAACACCTGCTACTGTAACTCAAGCTGGCATTAATGCTAAGTCACCATTTTGGCACAGCCAACACCTCTGTCAGAGTAGCAGCATGGTGGCGGTGTCCTCTTAAATGCCCCCTGCTTCTATTCACACCGACAGGTCCCGGGATCAGGCAGCACACACATCGCTGTCATCTCTGGCATTGCATCTAAAGAGGAAAGAACTGATAACCGGATAACAATGAGACAAGAGCCACACACACACTCCGGCCAAACAGGTGCAGGCAGCTGACAACAAATAATGAGTCTGCAGGCGACCTCGGTTCCCTTAAGAACTAATTTGCATGTTGGGAGCTGAAGTGGGTTCCAGGGTGGACTGCCTATGTTCTTGAGGCAATATGAAGCACTTCAAAGCAGTACCTGCCTCTCCTCTGGCAAAAACACATTGACAGCCAGAAGTAGTGGAGGAGGGGGAATGTAGTGTCATACCAATGAAAGGGAAGGCTTTGTTGGCATACTGATTGATAAATGAACATCAAGCACCACTGCTGCTGCCCATTAATCATTTGGAGTACATCAGACATCATATGTCAGAACACAATACACACGACCAGGAGGCCAGGAAATAGAGTTGAGGTCTATAGCTGCAAGAAACATGGGAGTGCATATTTGTATATTCTCCAACATTTCTCTTTTTCTTTTCATAATTTGTTCTTTTCCAAGAATGGAAAAAATAATCAGTGCAGTAAACAATTGGGATTATAGGTTCTTTTTTCATTTTGCTGAAATAAGGGATCCATTAATCATTACTTCTGAAAAGCCTGACACATACAGAGCAGCTATATAGATAGCATTCGGGGCTGAAAACGTAAGGTTTGAATACAGTCTAGATATTGTCAAGATACTCAATCTTTCGTATGATTTTCTGAATGTATGGCTAAGGAGGAAAGCTAAACTTGTGTAAATAATTGATCAAAATGTTCATTATAGCACAGTTTGGTTTTAAATCTCCTGAAATGCGCAATTATATACACCTAATTTTGCATATGGATACAATCACAAAACAAAAATGCACAGTTAAGAAATAAATGTTTTTCTTTCTCAGTTATAGTACTGCATTGAACTGTTACTGTAAGTGAAATAAAACAATAGCATGTAAGTAATAAAACACATACAAAAAAAAGCAATATATATATATATATATATATATATATAACATACACAGTTAGTCATTACATGACATTGAGCAGATGCTTTTATCCAAAGCGACACAAATGAGGACAATGGAAGCAACCAAAATCAACAAAGGAGCAATGATATGCAAGTGCTATAACAACTCTCAGTTAGCTTAACGTAGTACACGTAGCAAGGGTTTTTTAAATTATATAATAAATAAAAAAGCATAGGCAAGCTAGTGGTAGGAGGCCGTTTTTTGCTTTTGTTAATTGTATAATAAAAAGAAATCAAATAGATAGAATACAAAAAAGATTAGAGAAGCTAGTGTTAGTTTTTTTTTTTAACAAGCAGTTAGTAAATGAATAGAGGGCAAGTCTAAAAGGGGCAAGTTTTTTTTTTTTAAATGAAGAATAGAATTAGAATAGAGAGTGCAAGAGTCAGAGGGTCAAATAAAGATGTAAGAGATGTGTTTTTAGCCGATTCTTGAAGTTGGTTTACAGATGCGATGGGCAGGGTCATTCAACAAGGAAGGAACATTTAGATTTAAAAGTGTATCTAGTATATATATAGATATATATATATATAAATTATGCAAGGCCCCAGCCGCCATGCTGTCAAAGGGGCGCGGCAATTGCAATCTGCTGCGGAGACAAGGAAAAATAGGAAAGAAAGTGAGAAAGATAAGGGTAAGTGATGGACTTTGAAAGCTGATGCTGAAATGGGCGCATGTTTTGTCGATTAATGGGCATTTCGTCGAGAGCTTTGAAGGCGCTGTGCCAGTGTAACAACAGTGTCGTGCATAAAACCTGAATAATTCGAGATACCTTATTATCCGAATTGTTTAGATTTTTAGAACATATATTAACTTATGTATATATTTATATTAGCGACCAGTTAAACTTGACAGCACTGCATGAAATGTCGATCTGATTTTCACATTGATATAGAAAAAAAACAAAACAAAAAAAACACAGACGGGCTGAAAAAAATGCAACTTCATTCTCTGACAGGAGGTGGCACTTATTTCCGTGTCTACTTGCTTTATCACAGAGAAGAGAAGAAAGGAAGTCAAAACAGTATTTACATGTTTGTTTGCATATTTTTGCATTTTAATCTGGACTTAAACAAGGCAGTGTAGAAAAGAGATTAGTTTTTAGTGAACAATAATAAATTAATCTTAATAATTGATTATACAAATTTTCATAACCCATTGGCAGGTGTTTTAGCTTTATTAAAACATTCATCTTAAATTTTTATATATTTCTTTGAAAGGAGTGGTCAAACATTTCTAATTTAACATTTTTGTATATAGACCTAACACTAACATATAAATATATATACATGGCCTAAAATTAACACTCGCCAAGCGCCAAATGCGAGTAAAATCAGCATTGGTGAGTCCATGTAACAGTGTCAGTCGCCAGTTGGCGGGTACAACTTTTACGAATTATAACAATACAATGAAGTAAAAACAACAGCCAGTTAAAGAGATTCGCTGTTTCTGACATAAACGAATAAAATGATCTTTTCCGAAGACAAGATCCTCGTGATTAGCTGTTCTGTCATAAGCGACAAGAGCAAATCGAATAATAGGGATACAAACTGACTGATAAGGTCAGAGCAGTGTGATGGCCAGCTTGTCCCTAGACACGGTTCTAATAACTTTTACCTGAGAAGATTTTGCTGCTTCATTTAGAAAGATTAACTTTTCCTTCTTTATTCTTCATAACCCGAGAATGTAGCGACACATACCTGGGGTTACACCACCTAAACGGTGCAGTGAAGTATAGTTTGAAAGGTTGCTCGTTCGGCTGTACACAGACACTGAGCTGCTTTAGACAGCGCACCAGTAGCGCTTCAACGCACGAACACACACACAATTATGCTATATATTGGCGAGTTACTTTGTCAATGTAGTTTTAGTTATAAAGTCTTAAATGACCTTAAAGAGTTGTGAGAAAATCGGATATGTGTCAGATAAGCGTCATATGCATCAGGTTTTCAAGAGACAGCGCTGATTTAAAAAAATAAAATTGTAAGATTTATTTTTGGCGTTTTATTTAGATAGGACAGTAGGTCGACAGGAAGTGAAGTGGGTGAGAGAGAGAGGGGGGTGGGATCGGGAAAGGTCCAAGAGCCGGAACTCGGGACGCCCGAAGTGCAAAGGCGCTACATGTCGGCGCGCTGCCCACGAGGCCATCGGCACCGACAGACAGCGCTGATTTTTAAGTGAAACCTGCTGAAGTCTTTCATTAATGTAAATCAAAGAACAAAAGAAAAAAATAAATCACTCACTGCTCTTTGCTGATGAACTTTTGTAGCTTGAATAAAGATTAATATGTATAGTTTATGCATATATAATATAGTTTGTGAAGATTGTTTTAAAATCACTTAAATTAAAAGTTGTTATATATTTCAGAGCCTATTAAATGTTAAAAATAATGGCTTTCAATACTGTAATGTTGAATGGCTATAATTAATAGGTAATATTGAGGGAAAATGCACCAGCAGGACAAATTAAAAACAGTGTAAATATGATCAGTTGTAGTAGTAATAACTGGCTGTTTTTGCAAAAAGAGTTTCATGGCCAGTAGATTTTTATCATGTCACCGGCCATTGGCAGGTGTGGCAAAAAGTAAGTTTCTAGGCCCTTGATATATATATATATATAATATATATCTATTAGAGATATATTTATATACTGTAATAATATATATAGCATAGCGTTAGTTCTGGCAGGTCACGGTAGTCAAGCTCGCATCAGCTGACTCTCAGCTGATCCCCATCAACCTATGGGAATACGACACCTATCTAAGTATTCATATATAAGGTCCAGGAGTAGTATCAGCAGTTTTTGCATTGCTCAATAGCTAATTACCCTCCTCCATCCCAAATCTTCCTCTGTCAGTCGGGATTCAGCCTTCTGATTCTTCTTGAATCAGACTAATTCTAAAATGTGTACATAAAATTATTGAAATTTAACGATATCTGCAATACATTTATATTGGATCTGTTTACCCTGGGGGGATTATCGCTGCTCTCCCTGCTCACATCCATGCTAGGCTGCACGGATGCGCAGGGAGTTCTAGCCCAGAACGGAACCATACCACCAATCCAAACTGTAAGCTAATTGTCAATCATCTTTGACGATAGTGGTCCTGACAAGCAGATATATAAATAGATAATATATATTATCTACTGTATATATACAGTGGTGGCCAAAATTGTTAGACCACTTGGCATATTTAAGAGGTTTCAGTTGTTTTTGTTGAATTGGCCATTACAATACCCATAAAACAAACTATTTCCGGAACTACCTGCGACGGAAGGAATTTGCTGGAACACTGAAAATGATGGACTGGCCCCTATCATGGTCTCTAAATAAGATTCAGGCACTCCATCAAAATCTTAATCAAGAGTTTTTTTTACCCATTTCATCATGTGCCACGCACTAAATCCAATCATTTAAAAAAAGCATTAGAACTATTCTAGAAAGTGCTTTCATATATCATTTTACAGTATTAAACTTCAGTTTCACATTTAATGTAAGGGGTTTATTAAAATTAATTGCCATTACTATGAGCAATATTAACAGTGATGCCTGCCTCGGCAAGCACCACTAATTATGCGAAAGTATGTGGCAATTAGGATCACTAGAGCATGCTGCTATGACTGGTCACACATAGATGATAACGATGATAACGTTCGTCATTACAATTGAGACCAGCTGCAAGTGCAGTGCCAGCGCGCGCCTAGTGGGTGAAACCTGTCCTAATGCATTACTGCTCTGTTCTGAAGATAAAATACTACACTACACCACTGCCACCTGTGCTTGTCGCTAAGCACTCTTATCTGGTTATATGCTCTGTTACCACACATTTGTCATCCCCACACACAACATAAACCAGTGGTGTTGTACAGGCTGTGGTCCACTGAAAGCACACAGCTAATTTCAGTTACACATGAGAGCTCTCTGAAGGTACTAATAATGAAAATTATCAATAGGCCGTCATGGGTGCCTGCATATCTAGTAGTGGTTGTCTAGGTAGCAAATCCTCATTGGGAGACAAGTGATTACTCTCTGTCAATAAATGATGCTGGGTTGAATGGAGATAACTGGATATAGACCACCAATTATTGCAGCCCCAACAGAATAAATAAAGGCTCTCCCAAAAATGAACATTTTGTTTATTTACTCTCTCTAATGTCATTTCAAATAGATTACATGAATTTCTTCCTTGTGTGCAGAGAGAGAGAAAAAAAAGATGATGTGCCTATATGCGAAGATAGATGCCTTGTAAATGTGGTGCGGGCACGTCCATCGTCATGCTACAAAAATGACTATATAGTACCATGAAAGCAACATAAAATAATTTGTACATTTTGTGTGCTATATTGATAGATAGATAATTATTCATATTAATCTGTAGCTTTAAGTCTAAAATAGCTCAAAGCTTTATAATAGATTTGTGGGAAACAACCGTCCTTCCACAGGAAAATAACAATTGGGCATAACTACACGCTACGCAACAAGATTCCAGCGACAAGCAATTTAGGTGTTCACACTAGACGCGACAGAATCAATCAAATATCACAGCCAATCAGAAGCGCGTGTGGGCGGGCCCTCTATGAGAACACATGGATAAGTTTATAATTAACATTATTAAATGTACATACTGAGTGACTGATACCATTTTTGTTATGGAATACACTCGTTGGTTCGCAGTGAGTTCACAGTTTTAATGTAAATGTTTGCTTTAATTTATTTTCAAGATCTGAGGGAAACTGTCTGTTGTGGCTTGAAAGTATGGAGATAAATGCCAGCATATGATAGTCAAACTAAAATTAGACACTTTTATCCGTGAAAATGACATTAGAATAGATCTGTACTGCGATTATCACTGTCATTGGTTTTATGTTTTGTTGTTCCGCGTGGGACGCCGGAAATAGAAAAGTTATAAAAAGAAATTTGCGTGTTGTGGTGCAGCCTAGTTAGGATGGTGTAGTTAGGACACAGTGTAACACTAATTTCATTGTCCTTTTTTAAGCTTTAGTGTCACCATCCTTTAGCTTTAGCTGTACTTAAAGGTGTAACTTAGACATGGCACCATCAGAATATATTTCTCAATGGGGACCAATTATTAGTAGGTAGCGTCTGGACCAATCAAACACACAATATATATTTTATTAGCTAGATTTAACAAATACTCTGTAACACCCCAGGAAGCCGAACAGGCCCCTGGTTCCATGGTAACCCTGACACCCGATATATTTACGACCTCCTGGAATTTAGGTGAAGAATATCGCTTCCTTGCCCATGAGGAAAATCCACAAGGGAAGGACTTTCTTTGCTAATTAATTAATAGGAAACCCTTTCTTTGAATGAACACACATGATCCTTCAGGTCATTGGGTATATTATTGTCATCGTGTATTTTGTCTTTGAAATTGTATACTGTTATGCAGGCTTATAATCGAAAACACACTCCTGTCAGCTTACATATATTTAACTCTACCATGTTTAGTATCTATGAATTAGTATTTGGATGATCTAATTGAGAGTGTATATTGTATGTTTACACCTACGCAACATATTAGTGTTCTAAGAGTCTTTAATAATTGTTATACAAGTTTCATATGCAAATTACCAGGCTTTCAAACAAAGGGCCATAAAAAAAATGCCCCAGTATCTCAGACCCCCCACTTGAGGTTCCGGACTTCCTCATTGAACAAGCCCATCTTGAGAGTTGTGAATCTTCTCAGACCTTAAAGGCCACACTCCAGAGACCCGCCCCAGTCGGTGGTTTGTTTAATTCTGAGAGGATGAGAGAAAAACGCTCCCGGAAACCCTAAGCTCGCGCCAGGATTCGGCCTTGTCTTTTCCATTCATCAAGATTCTCTGACTTAAAACTTTTTTTTTTTCATCAACCAACTTCAGCAAAGGTCATTGGGACTTTCAGATTGCATCAAGCCTTTTTTTCAGACAGACGAGACTTGCAAGTATCAAACTTAGTCTTATTTAATTGATACATTAGGTATCATTTACACCTTGTTACAAAGGTGTGTTTGAACTAAGAATCTGACGTTTCCCTCAGGTGTAGATCTGCTGAATATGCAAATGGTTCCATAAATTCCATTCCTTATGCATCTTTCTGTACTGAGTTAAACTTTAAACCTTTCCTATAACAACTGTATGTGTGTGTGTGTGTATGTGTATGTTAGACCAGTATGTGTGTGTCTATGTAGGATGTTAGACCCAGTTTTATGTGTATGTAGTATGTTAAGCCAAGTTTAAAGGGTTTAGGTAGTTAATAAATCAAACCTTACGTGTATCACACTTGCGGGTTCATTGGTGGCTCATAACTGGAGGTACTTAATCATGCAGAGTGATGCTACAAGCTGGAGAATTACAGTAGAACGTTTATTTCCCTTAACCAGGAAATTAATTTTCTTAGAATTGACAAGACAGTTGACTCTGAGTGGTCAGTTAAATATCTACAGTGGATCTAAAATATTCATAGTTATTTATAACTAGTTATGATTAATTATTCATATTTCCCATGAGCTGATTCGTTACAGTATCTTGTAAATTCATGCAAATTTTGTGGATGTTTGATATACAGTATTATGTCATATTAGGATGCCATTAGATTATAGACTAAAAGGCAACAAAAAAGAAAACTATGAACTTGCACTGAAACCAACACACCTCAAGTTCAGTTTGCAATCTTTTGTTATTTAGAGAAAACAACATTTTATTGTGGTTTGTTTTTGGTCTCCAGACTGAAAAACATAAGAAGTGCCTACTGGATCTGAACATAAACAAGGCATCTCTACTGATCGCTGCAGACAAGAAGGGGAGGGAAGGAATCTTATTATAAATTGTGTTTTCTGTGCGTTAGTTCAGAATGGCTCACACTTCATCACTCCATCTCTATACATGAGCACCGCTACCGGCTGATGCTAATGCTGTTTACTCTGAGCACACTCTTCATCAGGATAGCTGGGAATTACACTGGGAAATCGAGTCCTTGTTGTGTGCATTTTGCTATTGTTTAGGAATAATGATTGTCACACCAGAAGTCCATTCATGCGAGTCTGAAACAACATGAACAGCTGAGTTTCTTGTAGAATGTTTGTCTATGCTCTGATTACATGCCACAGCTTTTACAGCCAAATCTGTATTGTGTTTACACGTGTAGCTCTCTTTTTGCAGCAAACGAGACCATTGTCACAGTCTTTATATCTTTACATGAAATATAAACAATGAATGCTGGAATAGGCTCCAGCATCCTGTGAATCTACATAGGACAAGCCATTTGGAGAATGAATGGATGAATGGATGAACAATGAAACAATGTCTACCTTCGCCCTGTCACGGTACCAAAATTTCAGTAGTCGTTATCAGTACCAGTAAAATTATCCAATTCTCTGTACCAATTTTGGTACCATAGCAAAAACTATTGTAAGTATTGTTTTTTTTGTTTGTTTTTAATACAAACACAAATATTAAACAAATAAAATTAGTTAATTATCAATGCTATTGAGTGAATAATACATACTATTAGGTAGCCTACACAACAGTAGGTAGCATTACAAAAATATTATATATATATATATGGTTATCAGTCCTCAAACTTAGCAGCATGAAAACAATTTTATATGCAGAAATATTATATCACATTTCACCTGTAGCACAAGCTCACTGAGTGAAAACTGCCATTATAATAAAAAAAAGTGTCTATACGGCACAGTGAATCTCATTTATATTTATACTTTGTTGGTTATAGAGAAATGATTCCAGAGCATGCAGAGCTCATGGTGAACAAGCTCTGGCATTTTGAGTGGATTTGACATAAAAGCCTCTGATTGGCCATTGCGTTCACACGCTTATCAAGCATGTTTGTGATTGGCTACAATGCTCAACGCTTCAAAAACACTTTGTAAATAGAAACCTTTGACGTTTTTCACAGAGAACTCAAATACGCACAGGAGCATTTAAAAGCAAGCGGCAACCGATCCAACCTGGTACTCAGTGTCAGTATCATTGCGTTTTTAAAATGCAAGTATCAGCTTGGAATTGAATTATCAGTACTTCTGACAATACTACCAGAAATAGTGTCTTACCTAGTATGATGAAGCACAACACTCATTTAACATTAATGTCTCTCAACACTGATAATCCTCTCTTCTGGCGTATCATTAGGTACACCTCAAAATTTAATAAAACCTTTGCATCATACATCATGTCGAGGTTTTAAGCAATGCTTCCTGAGAGCATAGAGTGCACTGGCAAGGAGTCATTAGCCAAAAAAAAATCACATGCACATTAGCTCATTAAAACTGATTAATTATGGCACACCATTAAGGTATTGCAACATTTAAAATGATCAGGGGAAATTGATAATTCCAGACTGTGAAATGACTTCATGCCTTGACTTTATTCACAAAAAAGGATAGATATTACCTGGTGATTTGTTTGTTTAACTACCTCTGATATAAATGGTCAAGCTTTTAATACCATTCTATGACCAGAAGTTGGCAACTATACTTGTTAGCTATGAATATCTATATGACTATATATGACTCTCGATTTCTAATTAGTTGTTTAAACAAGCATGATTAAACAAACGTGATCTACAATTTGTAACATTTTTGAGAAAGTTTGAATACAGACATGAATACAGAACAAACTGCATAAAACTGCAAAAGAAACGTCTCAGGTTACGTATGTAACCCTGGTTCCTCGAGGGAATGAGACGCTGCTTTGGAAAACGCTAGGGGAATGCCTTCTGTGACCATGCTCTGAATAACATGTGAAATCAGTCCAATAGCTGAGCGGGAAGTCACGGGCGGGTGACGTCATGACCATGAAGCTATAAAAGCACGTGCGGCCGAGCCAGCGTCAGCTTCAGGAATGAAGCAAGCGCCGGCAGGGATGCCGGAAGTATGGCACCGAGACACAGCTTCTCGGTCCCGAGGAACAGGGTTACATACGTAACTGAAGATGTTCCTCTCAGGAACTCGAAGGCTGCGTCGCAAACCGCCTAGGGGAACGGAGAATGCCCACACTGCAACTTCCAAGTCTCTGCTAGTGTGGAAGAGTGCACAGTAGGGCTGAGAGAACAAAAGAGCTCAGGAGTCGGCTCGCATGTCTAAAACGTAGAAACCTAACAAAGGTAGGGGGCGTGGCCACGTTGAGATGTACGCATAGGAACACCGCCTTAAAAAACCTTAGAGGCTGCCACCACTTCGAGCGAGCGAGCCTTGAACCCTATGGCGAGGGGAGAGTCATAGGACTCTAACCAGATGGAGAGGCATCCACTATCCCAGACCTGAGGGCGTTTTTGCTTCTCCCTATTGTGCGGAGCGGGTCACTGGTGGGGACTGCTGCCTCCCGCAGCCTCGGAGCTGAAATAGCAAGGGAGGAAACCGTTGAACCGCCGCTTTTCGTTATGAGCCTCCGAGCCCTGTCGCGACTAAAATTGACACGCATCGCCGAACAGGCAGAAGGCTAACAAGCGGGTGGCTGTTTCGAGGAGGAAGACCCGTCGTCTCGTTCATTGTGTGAATGACAGGTGCAACCACAAAGGCCTCTCGCGCCACCCATAAGATGCCAGGAAGCAACGCCCCAATGGCGGGGTCTATTTGTGGCGACGGAGAGAGAGGAGCAGCGGTTTTCTACTTAACGCTTGCAATTATTACCAGGCTAAGTCCTCGCCCTCATCGAGCCCTTTAAGCAGATCAGGGCCTGGTAAGCCTGTAAAACACCAGACATCGTGTGCCGACACCACGGCTTGACCCGTTGCCACATACCCCTTGCCCACAACCGCTGATGTTGTACGCAGCGGCTTGGAGGGCAGTGCCGGTGCCTTTAAGGACGATGCCATGCCTGGGGACAGATAGATAGCTAGCGTCTGTTCAACACGGGGCATCGCCTTATAGCCACGCTCAGTCAGCCCTGCCACATTACCATAATAATCTGAGGCAGGGATGAAGAGGCGGGCCGAAAAAAACCTGGCCCACGACCTCGACACCTTGGTGTGAAGGTCGGGGAAAAATGGCAGCCTCCGGCATGGAGGTGGCGGCTTCGCGCGCAGGAAGCGTTCATCCAACCTGCTTTGCTGCGGATCGGCCTGCTTCTCGGTGGGCCAATCGATCTTTAACTTGGCCACGGCACGAGTAAGCACCTCCACTAGCTCCTCATATTGGGGCGATTGAGGGGGCGAAACCTCTTCGACGTCCTCCACGTCAACCTCCTCGGAGGAAGATAGGAGAAGCGCCGAGCCCGCACTCCGGGTGGAAGTAGCCGCAGAACGGGCTTCCGAACCCAGAGATCGGGCACTGGATCTGGCGGGTGAGGTAGAAGATAGGGACTCGCCCATCTCCATTCCCTCCACCAGATCCAACTGCGAACCCCACGAATGTAGCTGCATTGAGAGAGCCCTCCGGGAGCGAAGCGTACGCAGTGGGAGGCGCTCGCAATGCTGGCAGCCAGCCCCCTCAAGAGCCGACTCTGCGTGCCTCGCCCCCAAGCAAACCACGCACAGGCTGTGTGTATCCCCACTCGTGATGTAACGTGGGCAGGGAGGAACACACAACCTATAACGTGGCTTGCACTCGCCCTTTGCATGCTTTGTCTTAGCGTGAGCTTTAGACATAGCTGCTTATAGACTTTTCTCTCACAATAGTCAGACAACAATAAATATGACTGACACACACAGAGCGCTTCACTAAATGACAGAAAGCTGACGCTGGCTCAGCCGCACGTGCTTTTATAGCTTCCTGGTCATGATGTACACTGCCGTGAGTCCCGCCAGTTATTGGACCGGCGTTCACATGTATTAGAGCGGGCACGCTGAAGGGCGTTCCCTAGCATTTTCCGACGCAGCTCGAGTTCCTGAAGAGGAACATAGCAAACTCTTTCTGCCATAATACAAAATTACTCTGCAATATCGCTGCAGTACTGTAACATCAAGTATGTCACAACTTGTTTGCTTGCAGTTCTTACAACTGAACCGTTCCGGTTGACAGAATGTCAAGATTCTTCACTCTTTCTAACACATTCACACAAACACTGACACACACACACACACAAATCTTTCTTCCAGGGTACAAAGACAGTTTAATAAATGGAGATGGCAAAAAAGGCAAAAGCAATTTCACTGTAAAGAGGAAAGAACAACATTGCCAAAGTTCTCCAGAGTGCAGTGCTTTAATTTTAAAACAAACCCAAACTTGTATAGTGTCAAGATAAATTTGCACACGTCTGAACATGTCTGCATGAAGCAACCTTTCAACCCTGCTGCATCAGCACTGCTTCATGTGTGTCGCATGCAATGGATGACAGGCGGATGGATTGAGGGCGAATGAGGTTTTAAGGCTTCTCGCCCTCAAATGTCAAAAAGCACATTTATGATACACTCACTCCAGTAAAGCTCTCTCCAAGGAACGAAAGCAAGAGATATCAGTGCTCAGGCAAGGCTGGTGGAACACAAAAGAGGTTCCAATAAGATGGATAATGAAAAGTCCTTCCATCCATGTGACATCTCCGAATGAAGTGATGGCTTGAACGTAACGCTGCAGAAACATCTAGGTTGGTAATGAGGTAAAGAAGAGACATGTCCACAGAAATTGAAGTGGAACCTAAGGTTTAAGAACCAGTATGTCTTTGAATAAATTAAGATGTGGAGGACACAGTAAAGTAAGCCATCCCTTACCAAAAAGTAGTATACTTCAAGTTTATTTTAGTAAGTATACTTCAGTAATGTTCAAGTATATTTTTAAGTATACTTTATGTAGTAAGTATACAAATATCAGTGTACTAGTAGTATACTTGTAAGTGTACTATTTCAATACTCCTTAGAACTAAATTGGCCCACTTTCTAGTATAAAAGTATACTATTAAGTATACTTAAAGTATGACAGTAGTAAACTTTGAGTACACAACTAGTTTACATCAAAATGTTTAGTTTGTACTGCAACTATACTAAAAGTGAATGTACAGGTATACCTATAGTTTACTAATTAAATATTTGTAGCATTTTTAGTACACTTTGAAGTGTATTCTCAGTAAACTACTAGTTTAGTAGTTGTATACTGCAAATATACTCGTAAGTTTTCTTTAAGTGAAATTTACATCATACTTTAAGTATACTACTATGTCCCTATTTAGGTATTAATTTGTATATATTTTGTTACATGAATATCTGAACATAGAAAAAACATCAAAAGCACAGGGAATCTGCTTTTAAACAAAAAAATCTGTTTTATTCTAGCTTCAAGCTTTCTTTTTTTTAAACACTTGAATGTGTATAAATAAATAATAAAGAAATAAACAACATTTTGAACAAAAAGCAGAAAAAAGACTATGAATTGGATTCAGAATGATAATCAAAATGTAGATAAAGTCGATCAACACCCCAAAGCATGACAGTTATAATTACCTCTTCATTGGTCGACATTTTAATCCATAATGTTACATAGTTTTGATACAGTTTTATGTCTGATGATCGTGCTAGAATACATGTGGAAGCATCTGTTGTTTCGGTTTCTTCTTCACTTGTGTTTTTTGGAAATTCTGTCCAGAAGATGTGTACTAGCGCCCCCTACAGTATAACTATGAAAACACAGATTCTAGGAGTACAATTATAGCTAAAATATATTTAGACTTTTTCTAAGTATAAGTCAAGTATACTTAAATGAAATTTTAAGTATATTTCTGAGAAGTAGACTGAAAGTAGAATACTACAAAGTATCCTTTCCTTTTAGTTTTTAAAAGAAGTATACTAATAGCACACTTGAATAAACTTATTTTTTGTAAGGGATATCTCTCAGGCAGCAACAAGAAGGATTAGTTTCTAAGAAAAAAATGCATTTTATTCTCAATATTCTGCAGAAAAATGGTGCCCAAGTCTCTTGTGCAAACTGTTGACCCTCCTTTTTTGGCACTATGACTGGGTAAATATACTCATTAACTCCAGTCCACAGACTCCCAATACATGTTTCAGTCACACCTGCACATCTTGTCTTATTTATATATGCATGGCACACTGCCAAAGAACATCTCTCTGTCAAACCAATGATCAGATGCGATAACAGCAATGCATCATTTTATGATGCTTTTTTAAATTAAGCAACATATTGACAGCCATCTTCGAAATGGATCATCAAGAATGCATTTCACTAGTTGTATATGTAAACACTGAAAAGCTACCTGAAAGATTCAGGTAAAGTTTAAAGAGGTCAGTTAGGTCATAACCTACTGTTTTTTTTTTCTTTTTGCAATATTTTTAGCAGCAGAGCTTTAAAAGGGGATGCATTTTACAGCAATTTATTAGAAAGGGCTTTAGTATGCTGACAGTGTGATATGCTTGTTAAGACTGTGCTCTCTAAGAGGGTTTTTAAAAACATCTGGATACTCCAGTATGTTTTTATTCTTTTGTGTTCCATTTATCTCTTGGGCACGGTCCTAAACCAGCATTATCATACAGGGCTTCATCAAGGGCAACTAGTTTTTCAGACAACCCATCAACTAGCCCAGGGATAATCACAGTCCTCGGGGTCAAATTCATACATGTTACAAGGTCATCAGTGATCCACTGCTACAAGTTTGGATTTTTTGAGAATTAGAATTTTGCTGCTTTCTCTGCATAGCAATTAAACATATAATGATGCATATAATGAATACCATTATAATGAAATAAAAGATCTACACTGCAGGCTTTTCGATTATAATAATGTGAGAGGGGCCATTCCTACAGGGCACATTCTTGCATTCCCTTTGGCTCTAAAGCTCTGATGTTAGTCTAGGAACGCATGCACCAGATGGGCATTTGAGAGCATTTTACTGTTTATCGCTTGGTAAAGCACGGTTATTAGGGTTGGGTAAAAATATAAATTTCTCGATTTTAATCAATTCTCACTTTTACGAAATGTTGTTGATTCTTAAATCCCAAGAATCGATTAGTCTGGTCTGTTTTCAGTTAATAAACGGAACACTATAGTGTGCCTCAAATTCAATAAATCAAATTTTAAAAAATCCCCGATGTGCTTTGTTACTTTGGATATGAAACAATGTCTCAGGTTTAAAATTCTGTCCATCTTTTTCAACATTCAAAAAATAAATACCATTTCAGCACTGTGGAGTGACAGATAGCTGTGCCTCCTAAGTTCAAGAGAAGTGGCAGCTTCTCAAAATAACAACAACAAAATATTGCTGATTTAAAGGGGTCATGACATGAGAAATCAAATTTGCCTTGATCTTTTGGCATATATAAGGTCTTTGTACCTCCTCATTATAAACAAAGCATTTATTTAATAAAACTCCAAAAACGTCTCGCTTTGGATCCGAGGGGCAAGGTGACGTCATCCGGGTGCAGTCATTTGCATAAACACTGCAGTGTTTCCCACAGCCTTACACTCTATTTGTGGCGGCACTCCCCCGCCCCCACATATAAATATGCAAATTCATTTTCTCTGCCAGCAGGAGGCGCTTTTAGAGCGGGAGAGATAGACGTTTCTTTGTTTGCTTGCATTTATTGTGAATAAATATGATTTACAAGTTTGAAATAATATTACTGAAAAATCTTGAAAATTAAATGAATTAATTAAGGCACATTTTAAAACCAAACAATGATTAAGTAACATGAAGTCATTTTATTACACCGCATTATCTAAAAGTTTCTAAAAAAATTGACACAAAATTTCAGTATCTCTGGTCTAGTTGATTTTGAGAAGTTGGAATGGAAAGTAGTTTTGCACATTGCTAGTCAATTTGGAGCTTGGCTGTCTCCTCCTAGATTATCAAGACTTGAGTGTTCCCTCTCGCAAATCCTCCTGGAGGAGGAACATTTTGTGGAATCTGTCAGGTGTAACCGCCACTGAGGAAGAAAGCCGCTCTAACGTTCTGCCTCACAGATGACTGTCACCTAAAGGGTAAACAAAACGCAAGATGCCTGCGCTCTGGTGGGACTCGTGACTTATCAATACCATCAGTCAAGTGCCATGTGCGTCACTGTGCATTATCTCTCCTACCAAAGCTCTTTGGCCCGACAGATGTGACAGGTTTCAAGCTCTCTGCCCTCACGTGCATGCACTATGTAAAACAACATATCTGTTAGCCAACAGTTTAGTGATATCATGTCATTTCCAGATACCTAAATTTGATAATCTGCTGCTGACCAACCGCATTTGATGCCTCGGGTTTGATCAATAGCTAATGCAATCTGAAACACTATCCATCATACTGATTAATGCCAACTGAAATCATAATACCATTATCGTTATCTGCCTCACCACCAATCCCAACTGACTCTACATGAAATAATGAGTGGCGAAATGATTAATAGGGAAGAAATGGAAAGTAAAAAGTTGACTGGGTTCTGGCAGGCAGGAGAAAATTAGTGTGATGCAGTCAACACATAGTTAACGAGACTAGTGCAGCCACAGGACCAAAAGATTGAAAAGTAGAGAAATGACCAAGGTTTGAGTAATTGTCCCAATCTGTGCCTGAAGCCCAATATGGCTAACAGGTTGAATTTTTATGGAAGAGTCCAGGTCATTATATGCTTGTGAGCAGGCAGCCACCAAAAAGTCTGTGAAGAAGATAAGCAGTTAAGCTATCGGGAGAATGTGAGGCTGTGACCTGGATTTTTTCGACCTAAAATTAATTCCGTCCTTATCTTTGACTTTGCAAGTCTTCTGTTTTCCCTTTTGTCTCTTCAACTTCCAAGTTCAGCTGTCAATAAAAAATTGAACAAAGAAAAAAAGGACTTGTTTAATAAAAGCATGTTCCCTTCAAACTGGCCTTATCAAACACAGTTTATCGATATTCATTTGATGCAGTTTTGACTACGAATCAAATGAAGTCCAAGTACCCTTGAAGCTACTTAATGAACATTATATGCATGCTAAAATGTGTAACAGCTACCTTTAGAAGATGAGAAGTGTTGGCCACTGAAGTGTAAATCCTATGTACTGGCAGGGAGCAAATTACCATATTTTATTTCTTTTGGAAATTAAAGAATCTAAACTAGCTGAACTAATAAATGTGTCTTCTTATCATAAAGAAGTCTTCACAGGTGAATTGCACTGAATTTTCTTGCACATACATAATATATTTGCATGTTAAGTGGTCTTTATTAATTTCACAAATACATTAAATAGATGCAAATAAGATTTTCATTGGCTACAGCTCTTTAGGTGCATGAGCTGAATCAGTGAGTCATGAGTGCTCTAGGCTAACTTTCATTTCTCCTTTCACATATCTGTCTACTCACTGCTTGTACTAGTGAGTGACAAGCTCTTGACTGACCCCAGTAGAGTCTTCTTGCCATTAAAAAGGCTCACCTAGTTTACCTCCAGTCAGAATTGATTAACCCCAGCTTTACTTTTCCTTTTTGGTTATGCGGCTGAAGGGACAGTGATTTATGCTCAAGCTGGCATCTCTAACACAATCACACTAAAGTAAACCAATCTATGTTACTGTATGCTAATAGTTTGGGTTATGATTTGTCTTCAAAACCATTGTTTCTTTTGTCTTGTGTTTCTGAAAATGTGTAATAATAAACAAACAAAGCACTGTCAAGTTTTACAGGTAAATTGTATCATTCTCCTAAAGTGAAGCAGTATTGGGGGAAATCTGCCAAAAAATAATAATATGACCATTCTGACCCATGCTAGTATTCTAGTCAGATACAACCAGGCCAGGTCTGACATGAGACAACACATAACTTTGACCATCTAGCTGGCACGTTCTCCTTTGTGTTTTCCTCCTGCATGCTGACCACATGCAAATTTCAGTGGGGATTGTCAAATAATCCTACTTCAGAGGTGTAAAAACTGCTGAGTCATCTAGGAATACCAAATACTAAGGATTTGGAGAGCTCAGACACATTTTTCTGCATTAGAAAAAAGGCAGTGCTTTTCTTCAGCCATCCCAGTTTGACGTGTAAATCTGGATTTTTCACTTCTTTCCAGCATAGCCGCCCACTAAAAAAAGAGGCTCTGAGCTCCAAACACTTGAAAGGTTGAAGTAACGGTGAAAAGTATGTTTAGAGACAGTCACAGTTAAGAAGTCATCTGGTTATATGCCTCGCTCTGCCTATGTGATATTGAAAACAAGGTGTAAAGGGTAGGGCAAGGTTAATAGCAAAACCCTGCAACTCCACGGTAGATGAGTCATGGCTCATTTAGATTAAAACAGGTGGTCAAATGTCAGAGAGTCGAAGAGGGTATAACATTCTAGAATAACATTGCCTCCCTCCAACCTTATGAATAAATAAATATATAAAAATTAATTCAATTTTAATATGCAAATGTCAGTTGCCTGAAAAAGGACAAGCAGCTTTGATATCTTGGGGACAGAAGCCAGTTTTAAAAGTTAGGAATAATGGATGGTTGTGACAAACAACAGCACAAACTAATAATTCCTCGAAGTAACTTTAATCACTTTGGCACCATTCCTTTAAAGTGAAATGCTAATGTAAAGCATTAATCTTTCCTTGAAGTTAGTGGAACTAAAGCTAGAGAGAAAGAGAGTGAGAGAGAGAGAGCAGACACAAACTGATGCCCACTTCTCTCAGTTTTGCAGAAGTGCTGAAAGTGGGTTTATTTCCTTGCTTTGAGCACTGCATTTGGAGCTATAATTTTAACTCTGGCCTGAGCCGAGCTCACAGGCTAGCTGAAAATGGCTCCCTTGAGGGAGGAGTCTTCTGGAGCTCACAGACCTTCAGCTTTCAGCACTTAACCTGTCATGTTTCTTATCTACTACTGCCCTCATTACCATGGCCTTGCCAAGATATCTGGGCTATGGTCTTCACAACTTTAATGTGGTTTTCAATCTGTTCCAGGCCATTTCACATCTGTACGCCTTGTCTCTCAA
Organism: Sinocyclocheilus anophthalmus; assembly: GCA_018155175.1. Classification (NCBI taxonomy): domain Eukaryota; kingdom Metazoa; phylum Chordata; class Actinopteri; order Cypriniformes; family Cyprinidae; genus Sinocyclocheilus; species Sinocyclocheilus anophthalmus. Next base: position 370,150 of record JADLZN010001824.1, on the reverse strand, counting down.
GGGTTGGGATATACACCAAAAGCAATGCTATATGAGTTAATTTCTTCTACTGTTCAACCTTTAGCATAAACTATTTATATAAAAAGGTTTAAACATATTTTCAGTTTTTCTAAAGACATAGTTTATTTAAATTAAATAAAATAAAGGCATAGTCAACTCAACTACCACAGTGCTGCTGCAACAAGCCAGAAAGCCACAGGTAAGGCCTGCTGGAGATGAGCATCTCTCCTCGGCAAGCAGATGTGCAAACTGTCGCAAATGAAACTCAACGTTCTGCATCACATACTGGAGCTCAACACACAGTCAGTTTTCTTATAAGGGGTGAACACTAAATTCTGTCACCAATGCTGTTGTCGCTTTCTTTCTTATTGCAGCCTTTGATCTTGAAATTAGCTGACAATAAATAAAATGCAGGACATTTGTTGCATTCAGTGATGTGAACTCTATTGAATTTATATTTGTTTTGCAGAGAGACATTTATGTGGCCAGGTCTTTCTCCTATTAACATGTGTATGTCTCGCTTAATTTCACTCTCTTTCTTGAACATCCTGTTGTCAAATTATGTTATGATTCTCCCTAAAAATGTATTGAATCATGCCGAATGTTTTGTCAGTGTGTATCATGAGGTTACAGATGTCGTGAAAGAAAGAATAAAATCATGCAGCTGTAATCCATGTGAATGGGAACAAGGCCTTTTGAGCTCTATAAATTACCTTTAATTACCACTGAAGTACTTTGCAGTCTATATTCCAAGTCCTACAATTTTGTGAAGAAAAAAAAATGAAATGTGAATAGCTTTTTCAATGAACATCTTCAAACCCCCCACCAAACTCTCATGTAATGCACATGCACTGAAATGGCTTGGAATGATAATGTATGTGGACCTGAGCTCGAATTTTTCCAATCTCTGTCAATTTTACACTTTCCTATCAAAAGACCCATAAATAAATAAATCTCACTTTCGTCAAACATGGCGTCTTAAAACACATACATTGCAGGGCTGATAGTAAACATAATTGGTTTTAACATGTCTAATGATCATTCACAATGAAACTTACTTGACTTGCAAGTGTGAATGAGATTTTTTTTTTAAAAACCTGCAAAGAGGAAGAATTTAACATTTCCATTCTGTTCCTCATAAAAAGTTATGACATTAGCATGAAAATCAGAAAAGAAAAGAAAAAGAAAAAAATTTGGCACAACATCCATCCATCCATGCATTTTCCAAACCTCTTGTCCTATAGGGTTAGATGGGTGGATGGCCATTTAGAAGGACATCATTATGATTAAATAATGACAGAATTTTTATTTTGGGGGTAAATATTCCTTTAACAGTTTTGATGCAAGCTGCAATAATTTTTATAAACACCGTGTAAATGCAGGACCTCCAGTAGCTACATGATAAAAGTGTATTCATTCATACCCAAGGCGCTTGTTTGCGCACTAAACCCCCCTTTTCTCTCTCTCTCGCTCTCTTTTAATAAACAGTCAGACGTCTTCCACCCATTTGAAAGCAAGCTCACTTGCATTAGAAACCGGTTGCATAAACGCGTTACTGTTGAGCTCATAAATAAAGTAACTCCATGAAGACCATAATAGGCTATCTATTGACTGAAATGATTTGTCACAATATGAAAACCAGCAGACGGAGCAAACTACAGAAAACGCACGCGCAATCCAAGTGTTATCTCTGACACTCTGGGATCCGATCGATCGAATACAGCTTAGCTGTATTTTCTTTTATTATTTATTTATTTTGAACACTGAATTTATTCGTTGGAATATTACAATATTTAAGAATATTTAAGTTCCGAATACGACGACAGTAGCACATTCCTTCTCAGATAATACATTGGAATTTTGTATGGAAATAATCTTGAAGAATCCTAAAATGTAGTAAGTTTTCATTCAAGGTTATACGCTACTACAAGAGTAATCAATTTGCTATCACATTTTCCATTAATAAAATAGACGACTATAAAACGCACAACTCATAGTTACACGTTGACTTTTACCTCAGTAAAACAAAAGCTTTATGTCGCATCATCAGTATTTCAACAGTGTGAATAAATTAGCTACCGATCGACCGCGTGACTAAAATTGATCTTAATAAATGGGGGAAAGCAATATTTTAAGTGATATCATCTCAAAGTAACAGTCGTCAGTCTTGCCCGTGATAAGCTCTCGCTCCTGGTCAGGTTCACCTCAGTGTATCTGTAGTCTGCTGTGGCGAAAAGAGACCTGTTAAACCTTAAAACAAATGTCGTGCTCCTCTGAAAAACACACTTACTCGTGAATAAAACACTGCGGGATTTTACGAAGACATGTCTTTAACAGCGTTTCCCTGTCTTTATATCTATATGACACGCATCATTCAGTCATTATTACATGAAATGTACCTCACCAGAGATAAATCCTTGTTTTCTTCCGACGGACTTCAGACACTTTCTGAGCTCTGGCAGCTGATTTCTCCCTCTGTCTTTCCACTTATTTTCCAGTGAATTCTTTCATGTCCAATGGGTGAATTTTGAAGTATTTGCCTCAGATGCTGAAATGAGGGTAGTGGGGGAGCGCTAGTAACGTTGGAAAGCCTGCCCTCCTCAAACGAACCTTCCCGCCCCCTCCTTCCCTCACTCGCAGATGGGTGCTGGATGGCGACAAATTTCCCGCTCGGAGGAGGGTTTGAATACATCGCCGCGGATCGTTTCCAGACGCTTAAATGAAGGCTACGGTGACCCTTTGGAAGAGAATCACCAATTAAAGTAATAGTTTAGTCAACATTATGTTATTATCTTACAAGACCCGGTGTTGTTCCAAACCCTGAAACCCCAGATTATTTTGAAGAATCTTTAGGCAGCTCTTTTCCATTCACAATTCTTTGTTCAAAACACACACACACGTGCCAAAAGTCCAAAGTGGAGGCAAGTCTTGTCATTGATTAATGAGTTATATTTCACTTCAGAAGAAAAGTAGTCTACAAATAAAAAGTAGCCTACAAATTGTAGGCGATGTTGCTCACTACCTTTATGGTATATTACAGTATTAAAGGGGTCATATGATGCGATTTCAAGTTGTCCTTTCTCTTTGGAGTGTTACAAGCTGATTGTGCATAGAAAAGAACCCTGAAGTTGCAAAGACTAAAGTCTCAAAAAAGAGATGTTCTTTATAAAAGTTAAGAGTCAACCATGCCTACATAAAACGGCTTGTTCTAACACGCCCCCACATGTCTATGTTATGATGTGGGAAGATTTGCATAATGCCAGCCAAATGTTCACGCAAAGAAAGAAGGCGGGGTTTCAGTAACCACAGTTAGTGTTGAAACAGCATGTCAGAGAGACGCTGTGTGTTCTAGGCGAAAGCAAAAGCACTTTATTTAGCTTTCCGAAAGTAGATGCATTTAGGAATCTTTAAGATGACTTACACCAGAACAGCAATGCATTTAAGGACGACCGTTTCGTGAACCTAGGAGAGAGGAGGTCATTCTGACTTTGCTACGACAATCTGGCGCTTCTGAATCAGCTACTGTTTTGTTATTAGTTTAAGTATTTGCTATTGACTGTTCAAATGCGGAGTTTTGTGCATGTGTCTGTCTGTCTGTGTGTGTGTGTGTGCGTGTGTGTGTGTGGGAGTGTGTGTGTGTGTGTGTGTAGGTAAGAGAGAGCGGAGAGAGAAAGGGTCACATCAGTCGCTGTCTGAACCGGGTTGGTACTGCAAAACAATACAGCTTCACTCCGTGTCGTCACGCGACTTGTTCCCCTTCGGGCTGGAAGATGGTAAAAATATGACATGATTTACTTGTTACTTTACATTATTTTGAAAGATGAAGCTCGCGATTATGGAAAGGTGCGTTACATTTCCGACGTGTGCTTGTTGTGCATCACAATGCACTGGGTCAGCTGGCCAATCAGAGAGGACTGCGTTGTCGGAAGGAGGGCGGGGCTTGTAGAAAACAAAGAGGTTGATGAGAGGAGGGGCAATAGAGGAACCTACAATAATGTCAGTATTGAAAAATAATGTGTTTTTGAATTAAAGTATGTCAACATAGTTTGTTACACCAAATACACAAAATAATGATCTTTAAAAAAGCATCATATGACCCCTTTAAGAATATTTAGGTTCTGAATATGATTAGAGTAGCACATTGGAATTTTGTATGAAAATAATCTTGAAGAATCCTAAAATGTAGTAAGTTTTCATTCAAGGTTATGCATTACTACAAGAGTAATCAATTTTCCTTCACATTTTCCATTAGTAAAATAGACCACTATAAAAAACACAATTCATAGTTATACGTTGACTTTTACCTCAGTAAAACAAAGCTTTATGTCGCATCATCAGTATATTTCAAAAGTCTGAAAATGCACTTTTATGGTGCTTTTATTTATAAGATTTTTTTATGGGCAAAAATGTTTGCCCCTGAATGCAAGATGAGTCAGCAATACTTTTGTTTTGTTTACTGGAAGTCAAAGATATACATTTTACACAAATATCTGCTAGAGGAAAATCGGTATGTGGAACGTACTGTATGTGAAACAGTACACTACTATAGGGTTGGCCTCAAAGCTGAGGGAGGCAAACTAAAGCCACAATAAATTAATAAATAACGATGATTTCATAAGTTCTTTAAACAAGCGCAACAGCTTTTAGTTATTCACTATTTATATATTGTACACAGATTACTGATCCAGACAATGCATTTGAACAAAGCTGTGCTACTGTTTTAAACCTAAAACCTTGTTTAGGAATGGGTTGGATCATGGAGCATGGTCCTCCTCATCTCGCTATTATGGTCTTTTTTTTTATATAGCAGTAATTAGTTGGCCATTAATTTATGCATTTATTTATTTATTTCCTGTGCAGTCAAAAAGCTCAAGCTTGTATGTCATTTGCAGAATGACTCACTCTCCCTCCCTCAGTGAAACTGCACCTGTTTAAAGCCATGAAGACATATTTGGTGCTTAATGCGAATATTTAACATATGCATCACCACACGGAATCTAAAAAAAAAAATAAAAAAAAAAGAGTTGTCAGTTTTGGCATAATGTTTTCTCAAGGAGACAATGTACTGTACATCAGTCAGGGTCAGATAATAATTTGTAGAATCTGATTTAGACCATATGTTATATTGAAGTTATCAGCCAAAACAAGTATATTTTCTTGCAAAAGCCAATAAAACATGACAGTGAAAAACATTACAGTGAGGCCTAAATATCAGGGGAATTTCAACCAAAATTGAGCATTACCTCTGCCTGAGCACTTAAAGTGAATGTTCAGGGCACTGTTGTCTAATATTTACCTGTCAGATATCAACTAAATTTATAGTATATTGCTGGCTATAGTTGCTGTTCTTTTTGTTTAGTTCTAATGTGTTTTAAAATTAAATTGCAACTGTGTGCTGTGACTTCACAATAAACGGTATCCCTTTTATTTTTCAGTCCAGAAGTGGGCTACAGTATTTTGCTTAATATAAATAACATTCATTAGACTCTGTAGGTAAATTACCAAAAATAAAGTGCAGCAAACAGTAAAAACCAATGTGTTTATGATTAAAATAATATGATAACAAATGCCAGTTTGCAACATCAAGCAGCATAACACAGTGTTTTTTCAGCTAAAATGAATGATAGCGGATTGTGATATGGGGGGAACAAGGGGGGGCCTTTTTGTGTGGGAAAGTCTTGGATATATATTAATATATATATATACAGTGGGTACAGAAAGTATTCAGACTTTCAGTCTTCAGACACCCTTAAATTTTTCACTCTTTGTTATATTGCGGCCATTTGCTAAAATCATTCAAGTTAACTTTTTTTCCTCATTAATGTACACACAGCACCCCATATTGCAGAAAAACACAGAATTGTTGACATTTTGCAGATTTATTAAAAAAAGAAAAAATGAAATATCACATGGACCTAAGTATTCAGACCCTTTGCTCAGTATTTAGTAGAAGCACCTTTTGATCTAATACAGCCATGAGAATCTTTTTGGGAAAGATGCAACAAGTTTTTCACACTTGGATTTGGGGATCCTCGGCCATTCCTCCTTGCAGATCCTCTCCATTTCTGTAGAGTGGGTGGTAAACGGTGGTGGACAGCCATTTTTAGGTCTCTCCAGAGATGATCAATTGGGTTTAAGTCAGGGCTCTGGTGGGCCATTCAAGAACAGTCACAGAGTTGTGGTGAAGCCACTCCTTCGTTATTTTAGACTTCGGGGGCTCATTGTCTTGTTGGAAGGTAAACCTACGGCCCAGTCTGAGGTCCTGAGCACTATGGAGAAGGTTTTCGTCCAGGATATCCATGTACTTGGCCGCATTCATCTTTCCCTCGATGCAACCAGTCGTCCTGTCCTGCAGCTGAAAAACACCCACAGCATGATGCTGCCACCACCATGCTTCACTGTGGGGACTGTATTAGACAGGTGATGAGCAGTGCCTGGTTTTCTCCACACATACCGCTTAGAATTAAGGCCAAAAAGTTCTTAGGTTCAAAAAGAATCTTATTTCTCACCATCTTGGAGCCCTGTTTTTTAGCAAACTCCATTCGGGCTTTCATGTGTCTTGCACTGAGAAGAGGCTTCCGTTCTTTTTTTTTGTGGGTTTTTTTGGGCCACTCTGACATAAAGCCCCGACTGGTGGAGGGCTACAGTAATGGTTGACTTTCTACAACTTTCTACAACTTTCTCCCATCTCCATCTCTGGAGCTCAGCCACAGTGATTCTTTGGGTTCTTCTTTACCTCTCTCAACAAGGCTCTTCCCGATAGCTCAGTTTGGCCGGACGAACAGCTCTAGGAAGGGTTCTGGTCGTCCCAAACGTCTTCCAGTTAAGGATTATGGAGGCCACTGTGCTCTTAGGAAACCTCAAGTGGAGCAGAATTTTTTTTTGTAACCTTGGTCAGATCTGTGCCTTGCCACAATTCTGGCTCTGAGCTCTTCAGGCAGTTCCTTTAACCTCACGATTCTCATTTGCTCTGACATGCACTGAGCTGTAAGGTCTTATATAGACAGGTGTGTGGCTTTCCTAATCAAGTCCAATCAGTATAATCAAACACAGCTGGACTCAAATGAAGGTGTAGAACCATCTCAAGGATGATCAGAAGAAATGGACAGCACTGAGTTAAATATATGAGTGTCACAGCAAAGGGTCTGAATGCTAATACATTAATGAGGAAAAAAAAAATAACTTAAATTATTTTATCAAATGGCTGCAATATAACAAAGAGTGAAAAATTTAAGGTCTGAATACTTTCCGTACCCACTGTATATAAATGACATTTAGAGTCCGCATATCCTGAAAGCTGGCTGACAGGGATATCACATTTAAATACTGTACTCAAATGCTCCTGATGTTGAAGAACCTCTGCTTTGGCACACATCCCCAAAAGGTGCCCTTGGTCCAGTCATGTATTTCTGAAGTGGCATTCAGCAGTAGCAGAAGTCTGAATAACCCCAACGAAATCAACATATTTTGCTTTTAGGCTCAAACATGGATGTCATTGACTACTGTGAGTGAGCTTATTCAGATGAGCAGAATTAGTACTATTTCCACAGGCTTCAACTCTCCCTAAATCACCAATATAATTAGGTTTGCAGTCCGCATTGAAAATGAAGTAACTAATCAGACACCTTGCCCACACACTGCTAAGGCACAACAGCTGATAAGGAAAGATCCATAAGGAACCATAAGAAAATAATTATTACTTCCATTGTATTCACGTTAGAGCTCATACTATGTTGTCTTTAAAAAAAAAAAATCTGTGCGCAGAAAGAATGGGATTAGCCAAAAAAAATTGCACAACTTACCTCAGCTAAGATGTTTAAAATATTATTAGTGATCATTTATTTCTTTCTCTCTACAGTTGTAATGGATGTAATATTGTACTTTATTATAATACAGGCTGTTGAATACTTGCTCATGATTGGTTGATGAACCCAAATGTTCTCAGACCTTTGATTGTGATGTTGGGGTGAACTCTGATGAGGATTCTTTACGTTCCTCACAGTCCTGGTCCCTCAAAAAAAGTGGCCACTCCATGTTGAGTATTAAGAAGTTTCTTAAGAGCACCAGAGGATTCAGGAATGAAGAGGGGAGAGGAAAACTGAGAGTGTGTGTAACAACTCTTCATTGATTCAATCAAGAACATTCAGTTCTGAAGTTCTGAAAGCGCAGGGGAGAAAGTTTTCACTGATCAGGAGATTTATCATTGAAAAAAAACTTGCTTTGAAAGCTATAAAAGATAGTGAATATGTTTAGTACTTTTTTCCCCCATTTTGTTTTTCTTTTGTCTTTCTTTTGTTTCCTTTTTCCTTTTGTTTTAAGAGTGAGTTAAGAATAGGCAGCCTGAATTTAAATGGCTGTAGAAACAAAGGAAAAAGGGTTTTATTTTGCAGATTGTGCTCCCTTACACATAGTACTGCTGATAAAGTCGACTGGAAGAGAGAATGGGATGGTGACATTTTTTTTTTTCTGAGTCAATAAACTAGTAACAGTTTGGAGTGGGAATACGTTTTCCAAAAATTTCACTCCTCTGTCTGTTGAGTTTGTAGAGGTCATTAAATGCCGCCTGTTAAAAATCAGAGCAACGCTGTATATGAACATGTACACCTTGTGTTCATTACTGTATATGCTCCATTTATTTGAGTACAGATATTGGTTTTCTTGGAGGCTGTACTTGATGACTTGGGGGGATTGTATTTTTTTTTTTACTTTTACTTCCCTTTTATTGTTTTAATCATTTTAATGTTTTTGTTTTTCATTAGTCTTGTTGGTTTTTCTGATCTCTCTCTCTCTTGTGCATAAAAATGGCCAAAAAAGAGATATATTCACAGTTACATTCATGGAACAAGAAGTAGACACTTTCTAGGAGGCCATCGAGGTGGTCCCTCCTCTCGACAGAGAGTCCGGGTTCTACAGCCGGTACTTCATCGCCCCGAAGAAGGATGGGGGGTTGAGTCCTATTTTAGATCTGCGCCTATTGAACCGCTCAGTCATGCGACTCAAGTTCAAAATGCTCACAATCAAACAGGTCGTGTGTCAAATCAGGTCTGAGGACTGGTTTGTGATGATAGATCTGAAAGACACATACTTCCACATATCTTCCAGAGAACCACTTATCTCCTTGTTGTCACATAAGCTTCCGACGAATGCCTCCCTCATGGGCTGGGGAGCCCAGGGTCTATGGGGATGTCACCATCTCACGTGGCATATGAATTGTCTGGAGATGTTGGCCGTGTTTCAGGCTCTGAAACACTTTCTCCCAGACCTGAGAGGCCATCATGTGCTGGTTCGCACAGACATTCAATATGGAAGCAGACATCTTGTCAAGGCAGGGGCCGAGGCTCAGGGAATGGAGGCTCCACCCTGAGGTGGTGGAGCAGATTTGGAAGAAGTTCGGGCGAGCCCAGGTGGACTTATTTGCATCTCGAGAGACCTCACAATGTCCCATGTGGTTCTCCCTCACACATCCAGCCCCGGTTGGACTGGATGCCATGGTACAGACGTAGCCGAGGCTTAGGTCCCACTTAACTGCACGGTTGGTTCAGTTCTGGAGTAGAGGGTGACACGGGAGTGGATGTTCAAACCTCTCCCATCCCACTCCCACAAAAAAAAAATCCCGCCCCGTCCCAATCCCACGAAAAACCTGGAGGAAAATCCCATCCTATCCCAATCCCGGAAGAATGACTCCCACTCCCGTGTTGTGTTTTTTTTTGTCTGGAATCTGTCAGTTACAGTAAAAAATACAGTACAGATCACAGCATGCCCACTTTAGTTGAAATTTTTTTTAGTTTTTTTGTTCTTTTATTGAACTGAAAGCCAGCTTAAACAATGCACAGTGTGCATTGTACACACATTAAATTTCATGTAAATCATCCATGCTAACACACACGTTTTCTATTTGAATATTTTTAATTTGAAAGTAGACATTTCAATCTCTATAAATCTATTATCAGGCTATGGATTTTCAAAGTTTCTCCCTCAAGTTCACATGACCGAGACGGCAGACCCAGACCAGGAAAGAAAGTGCATCCTGTTGATCAAGGATTTAACAAGAAGACACAACGTTTCGTTGTTATTCTGAGTGCACACAAATAAACGTAGAGTCTTTACAGATTCAAAAGATGTATTACATTTATCTGTATAACCAAAAATTACGGAGTATTTTAAGATCAAGTGAGCGCACCGGCGCCTCCATCTGTCCCGCAGTGAGCGCGCTACTGTTCAGCTCCACACTCCGCACAGACACTTGATAGAGCACATTTCTCTAAGTTAACATTTGATTGAGCGGCCATGTAAAGTTGTTACTACATACATCTTTCAGATGAAAATCCATATTTGAGGTCGATGAATGATAGGTGGGCATTTGGATGTCCTGCCCGATGTACTATATTAGCACATAGTCCAGCCATTAACGATCTGTCCGTCACGGGCTGCGTACGTCATTCACTTAAGCAGCCACACCAAAGCAAACAGGAGGAGAGCATAAAGAGACAGGGCAACTTGAATTGAGTTCAAAATTAAAATATACAGTGTATAGTTTATTTATATAAAAGGTATATTTGTGTATAAAGTTGGGTATCATAGTGTTATTACGATTCCCGGTCCCACCCACTCCCGCTGACTTTCCTGTCCTGTCCCAATCACGTGATTAATGGTGATTTTGTTTCCCATCCTGTGGGATTCCCGAAATAAATGTTCTATTTTGGAGTTCCTGCAAAAACGATTCTCCACAGGTTTGACCCCTCCACCTTTAGAGTGTCATAGTTGTTTATCATGTCCCTTTGGGTGGTCAGTCATTGGGGGAAAAAACCCCTTGGTACATCTTTCTTTTGTTCCGTGAGGCCATGAGAAGTATGGTACCACTCCAGACTCTCAGGTGCATCTGTCTTAGCTGTGCTCGCCATGATTTCACACTAGACAAGCATTTGTCAGTATGGGGGCGTGGGCAGTCTCGTTCCCAAAGCGGAACTCTCCGATGCAGTGTGAATTCCCAAAGGGAAACATCCGAGGTTACGTATGTAACCATGGTTCCCATGGGACGATGATGTGAGTCTCGTTGCAATTACTTCTGCATCCTCGGAGCGACTGGCCTTCAGTTTATCAGAAGCTAACTTTGCTTGTTTCGGATCTGCTTTTAAGCTCTCTGGTGTCTACGTCACCCCGCCCGTGTGAGTCTCGCCATTCCGTTGGACTGATTTCACATGTGATTCAGAGCGTGGGCACACAGGAGCGTTCTACGACCCTCGGGGAACCATGGTTACATACGTAACCTGGGACGTTCATGCTGACTAGACCTACGGCCTTCATGACAGGTTGATTTCTGATAATATTGACTTAGAAATCTCTAAGCTGTTGGGTCTTAAAGGGGGGATTGTTTCTATTGATCAATAAAAAGCTGTAAGACTGTGAAACTGTTTGATTTCCCAGATGTTATATAGCACAGGGTAGTGTCTATGGATCTTATCATCTTTCTTTCTAGACCTTTGATTGAAACTTTTTCAGAAGAGCCCAATGTGCCACATCCATAATAATTTGATTGCACTTCATACAGAGATGTAGACAGATTGTATGCACATTGTGGTGTAAATACAGTTTTGTAAATACAAATAAAATACAGTGACGACATTTTTTGAATAAAAAAAAAAACTTACACAATGGCATTTCAGTATATATATATTAATACCATTAATCTATTTATTTACAATCATATGCTGTTAATATAAAAAGATCTTCTCGGCTTGTTAAAATATATTGATCATAATAATTATAACACAGGTGTCAGTGGTCAAATGCTGTCTTAAATTTCATTACAGTTAACAAACCACCTTTCCAGCAACAATAATAACATACAGTACAGAGTATGGCTCACTAAAAGACAAAACATCAACAAAAAATTCAGTAAACATGAAATAAATAAATATAAAAATGTAAGATAGAAAGAAAATAATCATTTAAATTATGCATAAACACATTTAATTTCAATTAATAGCAATATCCTCTATCAATATTTTACAGTGAAAATAAATAGTATTGTCTTGTTTAATATACATTTTCTTGTTTAATATACATTTTCACAGGAAATTGTCATTCATATTATTTACATGAGTTTTACAATATTTTCTTTAGGTAGCGGCTATTTGCACTAAGTGAAAATATCAGTGTTTTCTTAGCGATGTGCTATTTACACTAAGTGCAAATACCTATTTACACTGTTAAAATAACATGATTTTCTGCTATTTATACTACTAATTGCAAATAATGGCAATTATCTGCACATCAGTATTGTAGTACATTATAAAACAGTATGCTATAATAGCGTATTGAATGTAAATTATAATTTTAATTTTAATTATTAAATGGATGCCACCTTATTGGGACAAAAAATCCCTCCCTACACCTACACCTACCCTAACCTTACCCGATACTTTATTTTCAACTTTTCGATTATTTCCTTCATTTTTTTTTAAAACAATTGCCTTTCCGAAATGATATGAGATTTGAAAAGGGAGGAAAAAAAAGTTCGGCAAAAGGCGGATTCGAACTTGGGCCGATCGCGTCAAAAAGACCACATCACACACTTTACCACCTACGCCACTGGTGCCATTGTTAGATATTAATCTTTTGTAGTGTTGACTAGCCCAATCACATGTTGGTGGGAGGAGTTAGTGTAAATAGCCTCTGCCAACAAGGCGGGCTATTTGCACTTAGTGTAAATAGACACTCCGTTTTCTTTATGGTAAGGTTGCTTACAGTTAATCAATGAACAGCTTTTTACAGTAATTTGTCTTTAAAAAATTACCATATACAGAGACCTAGATCAACCTAGAGATAGTCCACATCATGATCTTGACTGGGTGGTGGCAGCACCACGCTCCACCAGCATACAAGCAGCAAAGGCTTTAGCACCCAAAGACCAAAAGATCTGATCTATTGATCTGATCGAAACATCTATTTTCAGGCCCCTGAGAGATTTGCAGGCCCCTCAGCCAAACATTGGCCCTGGCACGAGAACCAGCACCATTTTGGAATAATCTGTTTGAGAAATGTCAAAAGGGCACAGTTTTTCTCAATGGCCAGTTTGAGAAATAGCAAAAGTGCACATTTTCGAGAATGACTTGGTAGCTTGTCGAAATGAGTGAGTGGACTAGTAGTGGAACCACACTGTCCAGAGGTCACCCAAGATATGGGTATGGCCGTTTTTTTCACCCCCTTGGCCATTGCCCATGCAGCACACCTTAAGGCATAAATCTGTGCTGATCAAACACAGGCCCTCTCAGCAGCAGAATATTGTCTTCTACAATCACCACCAGCCACTGGCGAAGGACAAGTTGAATCATTGTTTGGTTTATGGTTAACATAAAAACAAATATGTCTTAAAATATGTTCTAAGAACATTTTGCCAATGTTCCCATTTAGTTATGAAAATTGTATTTTTGAATTGCCCCTGAATGTTCAAAATTTCCATTGTTTTCATGCTTTATTTTTATTTTAATTGTTTTACTTGGTTATGTACACATTATAGGAGACCTATTTATGCTGCTTTTTACAAGATGTAATATAGGTCTCAGGTGTACCTAGAATGTGTCTGTGAAGTTTCAGCTCAAAATACTGCACAGATAATTTATTATACTATGCTATAAATGCCCATTTTAAAGCAAAACAGAAGCAAAAATGCATGTATGCTGTTTGCATTAGTTTTAAAACCATATCAGTTTAAACTTCTGGTTTTCTGAGTGTACACATTCAAAGCATGGCTCCATCACGTGAGTCTAAACAAAGTTGTCTTTCGCATCTTATTGCATTTATGCTGTCAAATATACACAAGTCTATGTCAAAAACACAATTAAGGCCCGTTCATACCAAGAACAATAACTATAAAGATAACTATAAACAGATATTAGTTCTAAAAATTAATTCTCAATATTAAAGATAGCAGAATCCACACCACAGATATAAGATAAAGGATCAGAGAAACTATATAGTGAGAATCACTTCAGAAGATTTTTTTTCCGCTGAAATAAAACGATACAAACATTGACACCCAATCAGAATATACACTAGTACTATAAATACTATAACTAGTTCGAGAATTTAAAGCAGCAGACAAGCGTTCTGTAACGAGACGACAGGGACGAGAGATGTGCGGATCCATTTGCAAAGCTTTATTCATTAGAATGGTCAGAAACAGGCGAGGGTCAGACAACGGCAACAGGTATATTGAGGGCAAGACACAAGAGTAATCCAATAAACAGGCGTAGGTCGATCAACGGCGAACATAATACAAAGGGCTTGACAAGAGGGGTAATCGAATTAAATGAGCAATAGTCCAGGCAAGGTGCAAACACAGTCCGAAACAGCAAGGCAAAGGGTTAATCCAAGATACACAGGCAGAAGATCAGAAAACAGGCAAGGCAAGACTTTGACTAGATAGGAAACTAGAACTAGAAACTAAACAAGGACAGGAAACTGGCTCCATAAAGGAGCACGCCAAACAGCATAAATGCTTAAACAATACTCAGCAGTTTGAACAGGATCTAAATGGGTGTTATATAGTGTGTGTGATTGGTTCTAGGTTTTTTTGTGTGTGACGTTGTGGGAAATAGTGAAGGGCTCTGATGAGGAAGTCCGGGGTGACATGTGAAAGTCTGTGTAGTGAGAGAGTCATAAACATGGAAGAGCAACCTCTGGTGGTAATTGGATGGAAGTCCATGAACCGGATTCGGGACACATACACTTAGAATAATCAGATGATATCGCCCACTGGTGTGGATGCTAATATCATTATCTTTATAGTCATACATTTATCATTCTTGGTTTGAATGGGGCTTTATGTCTATGAACGTAAAGAGCTGGGAAAGAAATCGCATGTGTACTGTATATTAAATCTGTGTATTATAGTCACATCAGTGTTGTTATGGCATTCATTTCAATGTCAATTCAATATGGAACATTCAATTTTATCCATTTGCAAATAAATTATGTAAACGTTACTTTAGAATGTTCTGAAACTAGAAGCAGGTCTTTAAAACATTAGATGAATGTCCAACTAAAATGGTTTTAAAAAGTTCCTTAAATGATGTATAATACTTTTGAGCTAAAATTTTGAGTGTTATTTTCAGAACAAATAACTTGAAACAAATGAATGAAATTCTCTTCTCAAGGTTCTCAAAATGCTCAAGGTTGTTTTAAAATGAAAGCATTTTAAGAGAACCTTGCCAGAATGTTAGCCAATGTTTTGAGAGTGTTCTCTGTTTGCTGAGGTAGTACACACTGAAGTGTAGCTCTGTTTAATGACATTTTCACTGCTGAAGATCTCATTGTCTGTGGGTGGTATTTTTTTTTGGTACATTGTGAATAGATCGATCACTGAAACTCACTAAACTATTACAAAATTGTCATTTTGTCTTAAGAAGGCTTTGTATTGATCGACAGCTCAGCCTAATGCCAAATGCTTGACAGTGAGTTGACACGTGCCTTGGGGTTAGCCACTAATCATGCATTGGCAGTGCTGGGGAAAGCTGAGATTATTTTTATACAATAGCTCAATATGATAAATGTATTCACTGAGGGGATATTCTGAGATGCAATTAAAGTGCCGAACCCACGGGAGGTATGCTAACTCACACATGTGTGTACTATCATTGAGCAGAGTGAGAACACAAACCTTTAAGAAAGCACTGTTAACGACATCTTGTCACACTTAAATTTATGAGATTCAAGCAAGGAATTTAATGGGGACTGAATATAGTTATTAAACACTGAAGAATGTTACTTGTTTAGCTATGATCATCATTGGGCTCATTACTCTTTACTCCGTTCATAGGTAATGCTTATTACTCTCTGTCTGCTGTAATTCGTTACTCGTTAAATTACTTTTACATTACACGCCACAAAATTGGCAATTGCATCGTTTCTTCTTATGTGTACCTCTTTGTGAATGTTAGAGTATATTTACACATTATACTTAGCATTTCTTTAGACAGAATCATAATTTCTATTGATTTTCCATTTAATATTGCGATTTGATGATCAGTAGCGGCTTCTATCACAGTCTCCCTGTTTTCTCTTCTGCAGTCGCTGTTATGAAAAAGATAATTTGCTGCAGAAACATCACTCACAGTTCCATTGCATTCTGCTTCCGTATATACTGTAACAAACCCAGAGAAATGTCTGAAACATGAACCTAATAAACATACAATTACGACAGCATCTGATTTTCAAGTGGTTGTTTATTGAGCTAAAAGTGCATAGATTGTCATTCATTTCATGACTTTTTTTAAACAGTATTTTACAGTAAAATTATAAATGATTGCATTTCTTTTTAAATATATCATATTGCACAATATTTTTTACACCTCCATAATAAACCCACATTGTCACATTAAGCATTGAACTGACAATTCAGCAGAACAAACAAAAACAAACTTAGCTCAGCTAAATTACTTTAAGAATTATGATGACAGCACAATTATTTATCTCATAACCATATTCTCTAATAAGCTTCTGCTTTCATTAAATCAAAATACGCATTAAACCTCAGAGATAACAATATTTAGAGATGCATGCAAATCTTGTCCATCCATTAATTCTCAAATGAATGCGCATTTTACATTCTTATGAGCAAAACATTTTTCTAGATTTTGGGGAAACAGAGGTATTTTATCAAATTGTCTCCATGGAGGAAATAAAGATGGAACAACTCATTTCTGGCACTGGAAGGTTTTCATAAAAACATAAATCTCCTGATATGATACTGCAGTAATATCATCGTGGGCTGTCAGAGACGATGACTGAGTTTAAACTTCCCCAAAGTGCGTGATGCAACACCATGCCATGGATTTGTATTGAACAGACTTCCCCACCTATCGCTCTCTGTCTCGCCTGGCAGGCATCTTGACATGAATAATATTTTAGCGCGTGCTTCCTTTTCCCTTTGGGTGAGTCAAAGTAAATTTCAGGTGCCAATTTGACACTGGGTCAAAACTGAGCCAGCCTATTTTACACCTTATTTAATAGACTTGAATGACTTGGAGATTGACTTAGATTGATGGCTCTCATAAAATGGAAAACCGTGTCATCTAAATCCCACCGGGGAGAAAAGTCTGCAGTTTTTAACTCTACACAGTAACACCCTATGATGCTTTAGTTATTCAGATTCTGTTTGTCCATACTGTACAGTAATGGTAGAAAAGGTGATCACAGCCATGGTTTAGATGCACACATCAACAATGTCTGGTAACACTTTATTTCGATAGTCCACTTTAGACATTCTACTAACAGTACGTAACTTCGCAACTACATGTCAACTAGCAGTCATTCGAGTATTAGTAGATTGTCTGCTTAATATCTTCTAACACTTTATTTTGATGGGTCCACAATATACCACATACGACTATCAGAACACTGCAAGTATATGTCAAATTATTCTACTAACGCTAAACCTAACTGAACAGTCTACTCTGAGAGTTAGTAGACATGTAGTTGCAAATTAATGAGAATTAGTTGACATGTAGTTGACATGTCGTTACAAAGTTACTTATAGTTAGTAGAATGTCTAAAATGGACTATCAAAATAAAGTGTTACCGGATAGTGCTGATGTGTGCATCTAAAACATGGCTGTGATCACCTTTTCTACCATCACTGGATACCCAATATCCAATTATTTATCAAATCGTTATACAAATCGTATTACTTTTCTTCAATTGTAATCTATATTTCTTGTCCCTCCTTTCACTGAGGGGCTCATAATGAGAGAAAAAAATGAACTTAATGAATTTTGAATGATGAATTGTGATCGGATCTCTGTCCACCTGCACTAAAAACACAATGAAAACAAGCTAAAAAATATCCAGATACTATATGCAGTGATTCTCCACTGGTGGGTTAGTGGAGTGTGCAGTCAAAGAAACAAGAACAAACATAATTCTATGTTTTTCTGATGCAAGACTTTTACTTTGAAAGACATGAGGGAAAGCTGTTGACACTTCTGTCAAGCACCGTTGGGGAAGTCGTGGCCTAATGGTTAGAGAGTCGGACTCGTAACCCAAAAGTTGCGGGTTCGAGTCTCGTACCGGCAGGGATTGTAGGTGGGGGGAGTGAATGTAGAGTGCTTTCTTCCACCTTCAATACCACGACTGAGGTGCCCTTGAGCAAGGCACCGAACCCCCAACTGCTCCCTGGACGCCGCAGCAAAAAAATGGCTGCCCACTGCTCCGGGTGTGTGTTCACGGTGTGTGTGTGTTCACGGTGTGTGTGTGTGCACTTTGGATGGGTCACCATACTTGGCCACATGTCACGTCACTTTTCTTCACTTTCTTTTTTAAAGAGTGCCAGAAAAAAAGGTGATGATTCAGTATCTGCGGTCAGATTTTGTCAGGCTATATGTCAATGTCATTATTCAAACTTTATTTTCATAACTTATTACAAAATAAAAAGTCTCTCACCTCAGAAAAAAAACAACTTTCCTGTCCTGTCAGTCTTTACACTATGCTCGCAATGCACATTGCACATGCAAATGCAGTGTGAGTGGTATATTATTGTATTATAAATAAAGTGTAGGTGTAGATATGTTGTCAATTGCAAAGACATTATTTATTTTTTTAAATAATGTAACTGGTATTTTGTGTTTTAGCTGGGAAGTAGAAGGATGTGCATATGGGTATGATGTTCATTTTATTCATCAAGAGCAATTTTCCACATGTATATTTAACAGTTCATGTTAGTACTGTGTATTTACTATGGTAACTGTTGTTTCCATAACCAGAATGCCACTTAATTTTTCCTGTGTGCTATTTGTATATTTTAAACAACTGTGGTGATGCATACAAACTAACTTTACTGTATTTGTATTGATTTATTTATTTAAATGTGGGATTGCTGTTTAAAAGCTTTAACTTATTCTGTTTATTCATCGGTATTAGTCATATTCTTACAAATGATGCAAATGTTAATTGAGACGGTCATTGTTTGTGTGTGTCAACCATTTTTGTGAAATTTATTTGATTGGTTTTTAAAAGCAAATGTATTTGTGGCTTAATGTTGATAATGTTCAAATGTGGGTCCCATGGCCAAACCAGCTGAGAACCATTGCTATATTATGGATATAAAGTGCATGCTAATACCAGGTACTAAGTGGGTCTTTGTGACCTTTTTTGCTGCATTTAAAATATTTTAAATTAAGAAATGTAAACATTATAGATACATCTTGTATTCAAGTCACCGTATCTATGAATTGCATTTTTAATATTTTTGAATAAATGAATAGATCCAGACATAATTTCATTGACCCAACACCCCAAAACCCACTTAGAATGCCTTAGCAGCACAATAATTCCTTAACAATGACCCATAACAGCATAGCAATGCCCTGCCAGCCACCCACATTGACTACTCACATTTGCTTCAGAAATGTCAAAATCTAGAATCATAATATGTATTATATTCGCTACATAGTGTGACATAATGATGACACTACCTGGGATGTGTTGTATCTGGAATATGTTATATGTTGTTGTTTATGACAGCATGTGTAAAAGTAAGATGGCTTCATGTATGTAGCAGTGCAGTCAGTGGAGATTCCTTTAGACAACTCACTTACTGTCTGCAGTGTGGGTGGTGGAGAACTGGTAATGGTGTGATCTCTCTTCCTCTAGCCTCAGGCTTTTACATACTTACTCTCTCTCTCTCAGTCTGTCACACTCCTATATCTGCATGTGTGTTGAGTGGTGAAACGGTACAATCACCACTTCCACTTGCCAAGCTGCAGCATTTGGATATAGTGACACATTGGGTCCACCTGCCAGACGAACAATCACATCACTGTGGCTCGTCCAATTACAGTAATCCTGCTAATAAGATTCATGCACACCAAGAAGAGTGTGTGTGTTTTTAGCCAGTCAAGTCAAATGAATTGGGTTTCACTGGGTCACAGGAAATGGCTTGCAGGGTGAAGACCCCCCTTCCAGAAATCATTAAAATGCTGGCATGCAAGGCCAGGAATGTTCATCAAATTAACGCCTGAACCTGAGGGTTTCACAGCAGATCATGGAGGCAATAAGGCCCTTGTCCATAAACCAGCAAGCTTTGGCGACAGTGAATTGGATGGATGGACAAAAGGAAGAGGGAAAGCCAGGAGTGGAAAGCATAAGAAAAACAGACTATAGCTCTAATAGCTCATTGGCCACTCAGGGACAGTGGCTGATTTTTGCTTTTAGGAGAGCCAAAGGGAATTTGGCACGGTTAACCATTAAATTCTAACAGAGACAGCTGTGGATTTGCATAGTTATATTGAGTTCTTTTGTCCCTGCTTCCTGAAGGAATAGCTCACCCACAATTTAAAATTGTGTCACCATTTACTCACCAATGTCTCATGTAAATCCAAACGTGCCCGAATTTCTTTCTCTTGTAGAGCACAACAGCATACATTTTGAAGACCATCCTATCTGTTGTACACTAAAAATAATAACAAAAATGAAAAAAATTTGTTTTTGAAAAATTGAATATCAAATTTATACCGCAAAGGTGGTACAGAAGTGGCACAGACACACCTCTTCTTGAGGCTGAGAGGTAGACGTCTGTGTGTGTGTGTGTTCATAGTATTTATTACGTTATGGGGACCAAATGTCCTCACAAGGAAAGTAATCCCAGTAAATTTTGACTTTGTGGGGACATTTTTTAGGTCCCCATGAGGAAACAAGCTTATAAATCATACAGAATTAAGTTTTTTGAAAATCTAAAAATGCATAAAATTTTCATGTGAGGGGTACGTTTAGGTGTAGGGCGATAGAAAATACAGTTTGTACAGTATACAAACCATTATCCCTATGAAATGTCCCCATAAAACATTGTGTGTGTATGTGCGCGCGTTTTTGTGACATATGAGGACACACATTTGTATAATGACATGGGTATGACAAAGGTAGTACAAGGAGAATGTCCCCATATTTCAAAAGGCTTATAAATCATACAGAATGACTTTTTTGAGAAAGTAAAAATGCACAAAGTTTTCTGTAAGGGGTAGGTTTAGGTGTAGGGTTGGTGTAGAGCGATAGAAAATACAGTTTGTACAGTATAAAAACCATTACGCCTATGGAGAGTCCCCACAATTCACAAAAACAAACATGTGTGTGTGTGTGTGTGTGTGTGTGTGTGTGTGAAGGATACTTGCAAAGGAAGGTAGAGGGGGGGGAAGCTTTCGTGAAATGATGGTGCTGAGGAATGAACCACTGCCACTGCTTTTATGGTATTGTTTTTTTGGGCGGGGCTTCAAAGGGGGACCCAGCGGCTTGGGGATTCTTCAAAATCCTTTATTTTGTGTTTCATAAAAGACAGTCGTAGAGATTTGGAATGACATGACGGTGACTGAATGACATTTATTTATTTCTTTGTTGGTTGGTTCATTGAACTATTACTTTATCAAATGGTAAATAAGAACTTTCATGCTGTCTGGAAATAAGTACAGAGGTTTCTGCATTGACAGCAGCATAGAGAATGTTCTTGTTTAGCGAAGACAAAGGGATTAGGCAAGGAGAAACAAAGCTTTTACCCAGATCCAGCATTTATTTTGAGTCTTTAAAAGCCTTCATCTATCAACAACAAGCTACACATCCATACGCATGTCCAACAAAACCCTGTGCAGTGGCCATGTAGAAAATAAATCATGTCACTTTGCAGATAGTCTGCTGCAAACCATAAAGGTGGCTTTGTGCAAATATAAAATGTGTTTGGGTTAGCATGTGCAGGTTTTGCATACAAACAAGCAAGCATGCCTATGACATGAGAAGTTTCATGCTATCGTTGTGTCCCAGAGTATTGCTATGGTTTATACTGTCAGTTATACAGCATGCACATGTCAATACATATACAAATCAATGTCAGAATTACAATCTGTTGTTCAGGAATTGCCTTTCCCATTGACATAATCTTTACCTGTGCTGACCCAGAAAGTCAAGAATTGTTTAATGTGCATCGCTCACATGCATACACCATTTACTGCATTTCTGTCAGCCTGCGGGCAAATGTGTTTAGGCTCCATCACTCGTGCATCTCTCAGGGGCATCCTCACACACAAATACACCTACACATGCGAGCTCTCAGACTGCTCTACACAAAACCGATTTAATAGACCAAGATTCTGAAGTAAATGTTTGAAGTGACTGTGTGCACAAGTGACTGTGTACACTGAGATACTGTATGAGTATGTATTGTTCCTGCTGAATAAATCTGCATAGTTGGTCACTGGTAGCTGTTATATTTTAAATGCCAGGAAGGGTTACACCATATTTTTGTGAGGTCTTACCTAATGCACTGCGTTCATTTATGACTTAGTGACATTGTGAGTTAGACAAGATTTAGCTAATAGGATTCAGAAACCCTTGTTATTAGTGACACCAATGGCCGTTAAGTGAACTGCAGTCATGAACTTACTTGCTCGTGCTTGCACTCATGAACACGTAATGTACAAGAGGCTGAACATGATTCAGTGCTCTACTATACTCGTGGCAAAGTTCTTTTTCATTCTTTGTTTAATAGTAAAAATAAGTCAGAAATACCTTATTTGCAGCGATATACTGTTAACGAACATTCAGAGAGACTCGGACTTGTAACCCGAAGGTCGCGGGTTCGAGTCTCAGGTCCATCAGGGATTGTAGATCGGAGGAGTGAATGTCCAGCACTACCACGACTGAGGTCTGACCCTTGAGCAAGGCACTGAACCCCCAACTGCTCCCCAGGCACTGCAGAATTAGCTGCCCACTGCCCACTGGTGTGTGTTCAAGGTATGTGTGTGTGTGCGTGTTTGTTCACTACTCACTGCTGTGTGTGTGCACTGGATGTGTTAAATGCAGAGCACAAATTCCAAGAATGGGACACCATACTTGGCCACACGTCATGTCCTTTCCTTTCCTTTTCCTTCCTTTCTTGTCAATGGCAAAATAAGCACTTAATAACAGCACTTAAGAAAGCATCTGATCATAGGGATGTGGATATGTTTGCACCAGCTCTGCAATTCATTGGTATCATGTCTACAGATGAGGTTATTAAATATCATGGGTGTGATTTGAGCATACCATGAGCACATGAAAACTACATGTCCCCCTCCACTGCACAAATCGGTAACACCCAACTATTGCTTCTCTTTTATTTTTTTCGATGAGAAATTTATGACTGCCGTTTGACTGGGAGAAGCACTACCTAGTAGGGGTTGAACGACTTCCGATTTTTTAAAGTCGACTTTTATGTGATGAAAGTCGAGTCGAAGTCGACTAGTCGCTGATGACGTCATTAATGAACAAATAAGTCTGGAGCTGTGACTCAAACACTTTGTGCACAGCTATGGCATATGAAACATCGCTGCCCACATGGCTTTTGCTCCTATAACAGCTAATTTTGATCAGTTCTTTTGTCTTTGGGTCATTATATTTCTCACAGATCTCTGCTCGTTCTAAATCAGATATAGATAAAGTAGCACAGTAAAGATTACATTCATATGAATACATTAGTGAGAGTGATTGCATGTGTGAATTAATTCTACCTGGCAGCATCTCTCTACTAGTAGTGAAGCTGTGGGATTTAGTTATTAAAAAATATATGCTAGAACTTTTCAGTTTCTAAGCTATTTCGTTGAGAAATCACAGAACAGTGTTGGACAATACATTTCTTGGCAGAGCATTGAAGTCGACTAGTCGATTAGTCGGTGCAACCCCTTCTACCTAGTAGACAAATTTTGCATTGCTGGTCAAATTTGGACAGTAAAAAGAAAAAAAAACAATACTGAAAAGGAGGTATTACAATATTGAGTAATCAAGATAATGACACTCCACATAATATAGCAAGCTATCTAATTCATTTAAATTTGCGAAACAGACACTGGAAGTGTTATATATTTAATCAATATCACATGAGCAAGAATGTCGTTTTCCCGAATATCATCACGATTGCAAGTGTGATATTGAACAGATGAATAACTTAATGGTAAGTGACATACCATGGGGAATGTTAAGCTGCTGACAACATCATCCAGTATGACCATACTGGCGGTATGGTATGTTGCTGAAGCTTTGTTTCTGAGTGTTTGCTCACATTTATGCATGTGCCGTCTCTGACACCAGATCCGGTTCTAATGAGGCGGTTCAGCAGACTGGCTCAGGTGCCGCACCCTAGCCATGTCACAGAACATTGACAAATGGCTGTGGTCTCCTCATTTAATCTAAGTGAGCAAGGCCACAAGAGCTACCAGCAGTTTCATAGAAATGAGTCCCCTGAGTCTAAACGTGACTTCCCTTTTGCCTCAGTTAGTGCGCCATACAAGAAAATTGCATTCATTTCCTGGTAAACAATTGTTTCTGAGTAAGGGGGAGACAGGAGAAAGAAAAATGAGTGATGTGCATTTGCACATTGAAATGGTAAGCATGCAAACTTTTCCTTTGCTTTGCCAGATGAAAGAGCAGGCTTATGCAAATAATTTTGCACCGCAGCCCTTCAAGATAGCCAGGTTTTGGCTTTTTTTTCCCTGTTGGGTTTTGCTGCAGCTCACTTGTCTGCTTTTCTCTGCTTAGCATGTTACACAAACATGTGCTGTGTTTGGAAAGCATACTTATATATGGTTTCTCCAGCAATATATATCTACAGCAGTCCACATAAGCTGTGAATGCTCTGTATACCCAAGCTATATGAAAGAATGAGTTTTCTTATTACCGCATTGTCACATTCTTATTACTATTATATGAATTTCATTGACATTTGAGGTGTAACATAGAATTCATATCCATATTAAAGTGTTTAAATGTACTTTTCTGAAATATGTTCCAGTTACAGAGGGATTTGTCATTGTTCTGTGTTCTTATTGGTTGGATTGCGTTTGGGCAATTTCATGCGCTAGAAAAACTGTACCCAAATTGCTCGCCCATGTAGAAAAACAATCTAGTACTGTTGCCAGATGACAATAACAGAAAATCACCTAAATGCTACTGATGACAAATGCTATATAAAATCTAATAAGGCAAAAAAAAAAAAAAAATTTATAATATCACCCCCCCCACCCCCACCCAACATTCCATCTTGAGTAGGCTGTGTTTCATGGAAAACCAGACATATATTCCTACTTGAGGAGGACTACATATTTTCTTAAACAACTGTACTTACATTTAAATTAATATTTGCTACAGGGAACTTATTGTGAATATACATGTTTTACATTGTACTTATATTTAAAAATACCCTCCCATACTTACATCTGTATTTTTTGTATTTGTTACATTCATAATTATACTGGTAACCCTATACCCTTTCAAAACCTGTCCCTAACCCTAACTGTACACACCTCAATAGTAGTAAAATGTATTTTGCAATTCAACATGAACACAATAAGTGCATGGTTCCAAACAATTAATTATATTTTCCATAAGTACATATTAGTTAAAGACACTTAATATAAAGTGGGAACTTAGTTGATATCATACCATACATTATTGTCATGCTATGCAGACAGCTATGTCGTTTTCTATTGTTAATAAATCCCCTGGCAACTAAGCAGCAGAGGATAAATGCAATACAATGGGTTTCATTTTCATGCATTTTTTGGGATGCAAATAACCAAAGAATGACATTTATTAAAAGTGTATACTTTTTTTTCCTGCTAAGATTAACTTTAAGTGAGTGTTATATGATTGCAAAGGTAATCTAAATGTAAAAAATACATCTGTACAAATATATATTTAATTGGACTGACCTCTGTCTGTGTGTGTGTGTGTCTGTGTTCTATTACAATTAAGCTCGTATTCCCTGCTGAACATAATCATTCACACACTTGGTGCATAATGTGTTGATACTCATGCATCCCATGACACAATTCTGACAATTCTGACATGCTCAGGGATACACCTGCATAGTAACTACACAAACATAAAACCCATACTCTTTACCTCAGTAATGGACTCATCAAACACACAACAAAAGGAGTGTGCCTTCTCAGCAAACTCTTTATGCATAGAGTTCCAAGCAGCCTTTAAATCTGCCCAATGCATAGGCCTACATATCTCTCAATTAACAAAGGCGGCAGAAAAAGTCCCATTATTGGTGGTCCTCATTGGATTTCCTTTGTTATTGCTTTCTTTTCTCTGGCACCTCTAATCATACTCTTGGCTTTAATGTTGTGGATTAGCCTGGCCTATTTACCCCCTCTCCATACAACTCAACATTACCTCGCACTCTTTCTCTTCCCCCCTACTTCCATCCTCCAGCCGAAGTTCAGCCCACATGATCATGTAATCATGCGTACCTGTGCAGCTAGAATACTAAACACCATGCTGAAGCCCTGCAGAGAGATTCTGAGGCAATATACGCAGTTGCGTTTTGATTGTAGCTGCATGATTCTAGCAGAAAGATAACTGCACTTAGCGGTCGCTGATGACTGCTGATAAATTGCTAAGCTACGGCGCTCTCTTAGTCAAAGAAGGTATACTCTTAAAAAAAAGATTGACATTAATTATTCAGATGCAGACTCAAAACTGAAACATTTCCATGTTTTCAAAACATGACTAGCTGGCTGTATAAAAAGCAGAGAGTGAGAGTACAGTATTGCTCTGCCTTCAATTATTGAATTTCAAATAAATTGACATTTGTGTGCCTTACCCTTTACAAGCATTCCTGATTATTGTTTTAACTGTTTCCAAAAGCACTTTCTTTTGAGGTAGAGGTGCTGAAAACTATGATTCAAGAATAACCTCTGCTAGTTTACACATTTGTTTTGTTAATGTGTTAGATTTGTTTGCAGGTCTGCTTTAATGTACATTACTGGTTGAAGCTCACATTCATACACGACTTGGAAACTTTATAAACTGAAGACTTCCTGATTTGGGAATTACCCCTGCTCCTGTAACACACTTTGATGTTTTCACATATTTGAGAACTTAAAGTAAGAACAAAACATTTCAAGGGTTGTAGAAGTGGAAGAAAGAAAAAAAAAACAAAGCCCAGGATGTGCACAAAGGCCAGGTCAGTGTACAGCAAGACATCCTCTCGAATGAAAAGTCCCAGAAGTGCTGTGCTGCTTCCAGAACTGTGGCCCACATATCTTGTAGCTGGGAATGGCAAAAACCTTTATGCATCCCTACAGAACTCCTTGTAAAAATACTCAGGAAGAAATATGACAAAACTCAGTTACACAAACTACACAAAAAAGTGTGTCATATCCTAGATGTGTCAGGTCTCGCAATATACAAAGCTTATTATTCACATGAGAGCCACTGTCCTGAACTCAGTGTCAGTGGGAGAAGTCTAGCGTACTTGAAGATAATGGTAAGACCCATCTAAGGTCAAACTATGGAAACCGTTGTGAAGGCTGGCAACAAATTTCCTTTAAGGCAATCGGTTCACTCTGTGGCATCTAGTTGCAGTACTATAGCTCCTACAGCTTGAATGGAGAAACACTGACATTTTCAAAACTTTATCAAGATTAAAAATCATAAAATAATGACAAATTTTTACAAACGCAGCAAAAGATAAACATTACAATTAGCTAAAATAATACATCAACTGCATATTGTGGTGATACCTTGGTATCCAAAACATAGTAAATCTATGATACGTTTTGTGCTGTAAGAGGTTGGTTTATTGTCAGTGTTTTGATATATGTTATCCAATGACTGGAAAATCTGTACATGATTTCATGGGATGCATGTGCAAATGTTGAACTTACTGTAGACCTTCATCACTTACAAGCAGGTTTTATTACCTAACCACTAGTAAATAGTAGCCATTTGTCTTTATTTAAAAACTGGACTAAGGAATGCCTCAACAAACTGTACTGGGGCAGGGACTAGGGCTTACCTGCCAGAGAAATATTAGTAATTTATTTAAGGAACATATTTATGTACCTCCCATCTGCACCCACATTAGCCTTTAGACCACTTTTTTGGTATAATAACCCATAGCAGATCTATACAGGTGGAGCTGGGGATGGTAGGGGGCTTCAAAGGAACTCTGAAAGTGTGCTGCAAAATGCTCTAGTGAATGTTAACCAGACATTTAAATGTAAAGCAGTAAACTCATTGGCTGCGTTTGCAACATGAACCAATCAGCTTTTGCCAAGTTGTTTAACACTGTGAATATCATTAGTTTGGGTTGAGGACCCATCAGCCTGCGCCATCTAGAGTTTCATGACAGAACTTGACATTTCATGTTACAGAAATGGACTCTTAGTGTGCTATTGTTACCATTTCATTTCAACAGTCATGCTTGAAGATGGCCATCTTTACATATCTACACAAAGGCCATAGCAGTGAAATGACATATGTAAAGGATAATGCACAGCTAGCTGCTCATTAAACAATTTTAATGCACATGACACGAGCCAGAACCAACTGGACGCGAAGTACAGTAAACATTCACTGCAGAGCTAGCGGTGCATATCCAGCTTCTTATCTCGGTAGGTATTAATCAAAAGTAGCGGTGGGGGTTGGCAGCGTGATAACAAGTGTCTGTGTGTGCCGAGCACATATCTGCGATCGCAAACTTTTGTCTATCTGAGTTGTGGCATCAATTTAAAGGCAGCGAATTAAATATAGTAATGGTCATTAAAATGACATGGAAACTACCTAGCGTAAACTTTTTTAATGCATAGCTGCCAGTAAATCAGAATGAGTATTCAGGTCCGACCATGGGATAAATTGATATTTCATAATACTCTCACACTTATTGCTTCTATTTGGAACATTGGATGATTATTAATCAAAATAACATAACAAAACGACGGGTGCATACCTAAGAGAAGATGCCGTTCTGCCTAGTGGCTAGACAACACACATGTATCGGGAAAAGACATACAAATGCCAAGGCGTGTCAAGTACAGTTTGAATGGGGGAAAATGCAACGTATTATGCCCGCTCTATCGAAACAAACCCGCTCTTCTCAGCAAAAGAGCCAATCATATTGGTAGTCAGCACGGGTCACTGACCAGTGCTGCCCGTTAGAAGTCGCCTTAATGCATAGAAACAGTAGCTTCTGCAGACGGTGCGCCTTAGACCTGTGCATGCGCACTGGATGTTCTTAGCCTGAAAAATACACCCTTTTTTTAAAACACCTACGAGCAAAATAAACAAGATGTAATACGGTTGTCAGATTTACTTGGTGAATTTCCAAATATGAAATTTGAAGTGTAAGCTTAGCGCAACATTTGGAGAATTGCATTGTTTCCCCATTCACGAGAGGCAGCCCGAGCGACATTCAAAGATGGCGCCGGTACATGATGCCTTTAAAGCGGGACTTAAAGGTTGCACACTCGGATCGAATGTGTCCGTTTGTGCCATCAGCCAGCCTCATCTTCAAAACAAACAGCATGAGGCGTCTAGAGCCCGCTCTCATACTGTAAGATGACAGCGGAACTTCTCAGCCACGGATACAATCGCTATGTATTTGTTGGTGATAACCAATTGTCCAATAATCAGCTACTGGTGCCGAATCATCAGCAAAATCAATCAATTGGTTGACCTCTACACATGACTACAACATCATGGTTACAACCGGTTGTGCCCGCACAATGCATGCTGCACCACTCATATCAAGCGAGACTGTGCATTCTACCATCGGCCATGTTCTGCGTTGTGGACAAAAACCCTCAATTGTGCATTCTGAATGGTGTCGTGGGTTAACAGGTTGTGGCTATGACAACAGATTTTGCCTCCATTGTGCATGTTGGTTGGTACATGAGACTGTACATTTTCTCGCCTCACCCACCACGTTCATGAATGATTTTATGCCTCGAATATTTCACCCGCCGACTACAAATATAGTTTTGAATGGGCCTAAGTGGTCATTGAGTGAACCAAAGTCTTCATCCTCAGGCTAAAAACAGCTGACGGTTCTCTCAGCTGATTTGCCAGTGTGGCCACTTGTTAGGTTCTTTGTATCTTAGAGAAGGGTATGCTGTCCAATTTAGGCACTGTTTGCCCCATTTTAACCAAGTGCTCCCCACAAGGATTGGATGCCAGGAGATTGTTTTTTGGGCAGGAAATGCATTCCCTGTTGGAGAAAAGAGCCTTAGAGGAAATGGCTCATTCACAGAATGGATCTAGCTTCTAGAGCCAGTGTTTTCAAATGCAAAGGAACAATGGTGGTTTGAGCCAAATCCAGTGATTTGTTTCTGCTAAACTTTACTCTGAAACACAGGAAGTTCCTCAGATTTGCATTTAGGGGCAAAACTGAACAATCTCATACCTTCACAAAGTGCTCTTGGTGTGTACATGAGTTCATCATTGTTCACGATTACCTACAGGTGCTAGGTTTGACAAGACTGTTTTTTTTGTTTTTTGCTAAGGCAACAGACTGTATTTCTTGGGGTGGAACTGAACTCACGCACAATGCAAGAATTATTTTCTGCTACTTGTGTCTAGTTGATTCTCTTTTTTCTAAAACAATTCAGAGCAGTGACAGGCATTTCTTTAGGTCTGTTCACAGGCTTAATGGTTCTAATAGCAGCTCTTTTTCTATGGTACTGATGAGCCTGCTTCATTTTAGTGGTGGGTCAACAGTCAAGTAGTTCTTCTTCAGTTCAGCTGGGTTATGCTATCGGACCATATTACCATGGTAACAATCCCAGTTTGTACCTTTGAGTGGAATTTGTCACTGCAAGACAGTTATTAAAGATTGGGGTTTAGTTTATGAAAGGCACCCAACCTACAGAGTCTGGAAGTGCGATTTTCTCCTGTGGCACTGAAATTACCTGGAGATTTTTGCCTTTTTTCTGGTTTAGAGCTGTTTCCTTGTGGACATTCACAACTGTCGTATAGTCATCATGGCGGTACATGCTGATAGTCAAGTACATAAAGCCCTATGTGGAGGTTAGTACAGAACATTCTTCTTTGGGTGCAGAAAAAGTTTCTGGCACTAAGAGCAATGCATATCCCAGCTCAGTTGATTCTGGAGGCATCATTTGAGGCCCGGAGAATGGAGACTGAGACCATGTGTCCAACTTGATAGAGGTTCGACCAGGCAGAGGCAGCCCAGTTCCCCCTTTGATTCTCTCTTTCTCCTCCATCACTTCTGGGTAAGATGTTTTGGCTCATATGCGGCCATTGGCCTGCTTATATGCCTTCCCGACATCTGCTTCCAGCAGTTCTTACAACAGTTTGGGAAGACAGAGTGTGTCTCTTGTTGGTGAGAGATTAAAAAGACCATTTTGAATCCAAAAGCCCCTTGTACGTGAATGCAAGAATGCCCACTACTATTTGTGTCAGTGGTGCGAAACCCCCCCCTCCCCCCACCACCCCCCCGCCGAGCGCAGTCTGAAGCCAGTTCACTGCCTAGTTGGTTCAGTGCTTGTATTCCTTCAAGCATTTTCTGCATGCAATACTCCAGCTTAAGCTACACTTAACTACATGTGCAATTGTTGGCCTTCTGGAAAGTATGTTCATTTACTGTACATGTACTCAATACTTGGTAGGGGCTCCTTTTGCTTTAATTACTGCCTCAATTCAGCGTGGCATGGAGGTGATCAGTTTGTGGCACTGCTGAGGTGGTATGGAAGCCCAGGTTTCTTTGACAGTGGCCTTCAGCTCATCTGCATTTTTTGGTCTCTTGTTTCTCATTTTCCTCTTGACAACACCCCATAAATTCTCTATGGGGTTCAAGTCAGGCGAGTTTGCTGGCCAATCAAGCACACCAACACCCTGGTCATTGAGGGGTGGCGGGAAGCCCAGGTTTCTTTGACATGGCCTTCAGCTCATCTGAATTTTTTGGTCTCTTGTTCTCATTTTCCTCTTGACAATACCCATAGATTCTCTATGGTGTTCAGGTCAGGCGAGTTTGCAGGCCAGTCAAGCACACCAACACCATGGTTATTTAACCAACTTTTGGTGCATTTGGAAGTGTGGGTAGGTGCCAAATCCTGTTGGAAAATGAAATCAGCATCTTCAAAAAAGCTGGTCAGCAAAAGGAAGCATCAAGTGCTCCAAAATTTCTTGGTAAATGGGTGCAGTGACGCTGGTTTTCAAAAACACAATGGACCAACACCAGCAAACGTCACGGCACCCCAAATCATCACTAACTTTGGAAACTTCACACTGGACTTCAAGCAACTTGGGCTATGAGCTTCTCCACCATTCCTCCAGACTCTAGGACTTTGGTTTCCAAATGAAATACAAAACTTGCTCTCATATGAAAAGAGGCTTTGGACCACTGGGCAACAGTCCAGTTCTTCTTCTTAGCCCAGGTAAGATGCCTCTGACGTTGTTTGTGGTTCAGGAGTGGCTTAACAAGAGGAATACGACAACTGTAGCCAAATTCCTTGACACGTCTGTGTGTGGTGGCTCTTGATGCCTTGACCCCAGCCTCAGTCCATTCCTTGTGAAGTTCACTCAAATTCTTGAATCGATTTTGTTGGGACAATCCTCATAAGGATGCGGTTCTCTCGTTGGTTGTGCATCTTTTTATTCCACACTTTTTCCTTCCACTCAACATTCTGTTAACATGCTTGGATACAGCACTCTGTGAAACAGCCAGCTTCTTTGTGAATTATGTTTGTGGCTACCCTCCTTGTGAAGTGTGTCATTGATTGTCTTCTGGACAACTGTCAGATCAGCAGTCTTCCCATGATTGTGTAGCCTACTGACCCAAACTGAGAGACGATTTAAAGGCTCAGGAAACCTTTGCACGTGTTTTGAGTTGATTAGCTGATTGGCATGTCACCATATTCTTAATTTGTTGAGATAGTGAATGGTGGGTTTTTGTTAAATGTGAGACAATCATCACAATTAAAAGAACCAAAGACTTAAACTATTTCAGTCTGTGTTCATTGAATTTATTTAATACACGAGTTCACAATTTGAGTTGAATTACTGAAAACAAATTTCCACTACATTATAATTTATTGAGATGCACCTGTATTTCCCCGCCAGTGTTGTCAACCTCCGCCAGAATTTTTTATCATTTTCACAAAAGTGTTGTTGTATATATGTCTGAACATGCATTGTGTAAAAAAGAATAACAGAGACTCTGCCTTTAAACAAAATATAAAATACTATTTTTTTATCAACTCTTGAATGTGGGTATGTTTCATAAAACAGCAACATTTTGAACAAAAAGCTAAGAAAATCATGTTTTTTTTTCTCAAAGACTACGTTCAGATCGGATTCAGAAGAATGATCAAACCATAGATAGAGCAGATCAATTCCATCAACACCTCTAAGATTCCACTTCCTGGTCGACATTTCATTCGGTAATTCGGTAGGCAGTTTTGATTTATATGTTATTTAATATTTGATGATCTTGTTATTTTACATATGCATCTGCTCACATATGCTATTGCTTCTTTCTTCTGTTTCCTTGACTGTGCTTTGACCTGGAGATTATGTACTCTTTCAGCAGATGTGTAATAGCGCCCACTACTACATAATAATAAAAAAAACTGTGTATGGTATTCCTTTGGGATCAAAAAGGATCATCTAACGGTATGTCTTCAGAGGATATTTGTGTGGCGACAAGTTGTGCATAGCATACTCACATTTGTTACTATTAACCTTCTGATGGCTGAGGGGGTTTTGGGACCCTGGAGAAGTTTTGACATGCCCTGATATTTGTGATATTTTTTTTTTTTAGTATTTGTAGTATTCAGTAGTATTTGTTTTCGATAAGACTAATTTAAAAGTAGACACTTCAAGCTTTCTATAGATATATTTCTCATGTCTGTGTGTCAAGTATTCAAGTTTAGTTTAGTAACCTGTGTCAAAAAGATATTCACGGAGACCAAGATGGCTGAAAGCACACCCTGTTTATTTTCTTTATTTTACAAAAGCTCAATGTTTTTTCATGTATTACACATGTGTACGATCAAAAATGAAGGAGCATTTTAAGTTATTTTCGCTGTTATTAGGAAAAAATGTAAGTGATTCCGCTGGTGCCATTGTCGACGCCAGGAGGTTAAGATTGGCTATACCCACCACTGAGGTCCCATTGAGGAAACCTTATAAAGCACCAGACAGGTTTTTGTGCATTATATTCCAATTTTACAAATTTCACAAGTTATTTTGCCTCAATAAAAAGCTGCTCTATGCATTTAAAATAAAGGTCTTTTCATTTTTAATACGGACTACAGACAGCAATCACATCTGCAGGGTTTCCATAGCATCAGCTAGTGACGCAGCGTCTCATTCCCTACAAAGGGAACCCAGGTTACATAACCGAAGGTTTGTTTTCCAATTGTATGTTCTGTGTTGCTAATAACAATGTGGTTATACTAATCAAAAAGCAGTACTAGAACAGGGGTTTGAAGATGCAAGAAAATATGGCGAATGCAATGAATGCAGGATTTGCAGTTTACAGTAAATTCTAAACCAGGGGTTCTCAATTCTGTCCCTCGAGGTCCACTTTCCTGGAAACTTTAGCTCCAACCCTTTTAAACACACCTGAGCAAGCTAATAAAGGTCTTCAGAATTAGTGGAAAGTTACAGACAGGTGAGATTTATCAAGGTTTGAGCTAAATGCTGCATTCACGACATGTTGTAATTACCGTAATTACGAGATGACAACACGTGACATTCTAATCGGAGCTGTTCACATCCTCTGACTCGGAATTATGCATTGCTATGGAAACACCATCAATCCCAATATGAATCTGCAGTGGGCAGGTGGTACAGTGGTTACGTTATAGGTTGTAGCTCCCAGTTTACAAGTTGTAGCTGCGAGTTCTACAAGGATGTAAATGCTTTTTCCAAGTCCTAATCTTGTAATTGCAGTAATTAGAACATGGCATGAAAGCACCTAAACTCTACAGGTAAGTGGACATCGAGTGCCAGTGTTGAGAACTCCTAAGCTAAACTCTGCAGTGCAGTGGCCCCCCAGGGCTAGAGACGATTAACCCTGATGTAAACGAATAGCTTCAGTATTCCGCTAAAGTGCTAGTGCCCAACACTGGGCAATAAACAAGGTAGAGAACAAATTATATCATTAAGGCAATTATCTCTCTTAACTGACAGGTGGGACTTCCAATCCTACTGCTACCATGTTGAGCGTTATGATTGCTCTCATTAATTTTTCTACAGGTTGTCGATTTTCTCCTCTTTAGGATTTCTCTTCTAGCAATCACAAGCCAAGGTGAAAGGTCAGCTGATCAACTCAATGACCACAATAAGCAGAAGGTTCCATATATCTGGTCTGATTATTAACTCCGCTGCTCTGAAGGGAACTAAATACAGCCACAGGGTACAATTATATTGGATTGGGGGTAAGTGTTGCAGATGTGAACCTTTGTGATGGATGTGCTGTGTGAATGGAGTTCGTCATTGACTGATAAAAGCTAATAAACATCAACACAACAGTCACAGGGAAAGACATTAGCCATATGGTTACAAAACATTCAGATGAGCTAAATTAATTACTCTGTGATTGAGGGAAAATCAGGAGCTTGGATTCATAACGAGATTAGAGAGGGATTGTTAACCTTCAAAGTGTCTTATATTGTACAATACAGCGCTTCCCCATATATTTAAAATGACTGCGCATGATATGCAATCATTTTCCTTAATGATCAAATCCATTATCCCCTGGTGTGCCCACCAGTGAACCCTCAGAGATCTGAGATGAGAATAGATGCGAGACTGCACAAAAAATAAAAACACTTCACATCAATACAAGGAAAACTTATGTGTAATCCACTGTAGTGAAAAAAAAGCTGGATGTGTTTATTCTGAGTGTGTTTGATGTGAAACCATAAGACACGTCGTTTTGTTTTGCAGAGGCGGTGGTGCTCATGGGATATGGCAGCTGCAGTGCCAGAGGCCCTTCCCCCAGAACAGTATTCATCCCGTGAGTAAAGCTTACCAGAAAATTACTCGAAAAATCTATTTAATGAAAAGAGTGTGTTCAATACCCATAACTTTATTCAAAGGCATGACCCTGTAAGCAGAGTTTGGAAAGCTAATTATTTAAAGGTAAAAGGTTCAGAGAGACCCGCAGATCATAAAAAAAAAAAGATTGATAAGAAACCCATTCGAAAGCAACCACATAGCCAAGTTTTCTGTGTCTAAGCTAGAATGCTTAATAAATCACTACACTGTATTAATATTGTAATATCTTAGTGTTTCTTCAACTTTTATGATTTTTTTAAACAAAGGCTGCTTTTTCCCCCCCTCAAACTTATTTTTTGCATATTATAAAATGCCTTGCACTGTATAAATGCTGTTTTTTTGTCCCCGGCCTTGAATCTTAAAATATGAAAATTGATCATAAAAACATTATTTGACAAAGCTATGATATTTAAACAAATAAACAATATTAAAATGCAGAACAATATAGAAACAAGAGCGATATAGAACAAATATGTATTTACAAAAAAAATTAAACTATTTAGCCAAATTTTGTTTCATATCCAAGAAATTTCACCCTCCTTTTTTTAAGTTAACATACTTGTTTACCAGGCAGAAAACAGAAAATGCTCTCTATGAAATTAGCACAGTAAAAGCTTTTTGTTATAGAAATATTTAAGTGTAATTTCCACCTAAGCAATTAGCAAATTTGATAATTCCAATTACTCACTCACTCACTCACTCACTCACTCACTCACTCACTCACTCACTTCACTCCAGTTGAAAAATGACAGAATTCTTCTGTGATGTATGTATATTCCCTGTTGAATATTGTTAGACAATATAGA
Organism: Sinocyclocheilus anophthalmus; assembly: GCA_018155175.1. Lineage (NCBI taxonomy): Eukaryota > Metazoa > Chordata > Actinopteri > Cypriniformes > Cyprinidae > Sinocyclocheilus > Sinocyclocheilus anophthalmus. The sequence goes on along the minus strand of JADLZN010001824.1, from coordinate 333,512 downwards.
CAATTCAGTCTGAGAGTGTGAATAGTGTGTTAGAGTGAAAGTGCACAGGGCCAAAAGTGTGCATAAATAAAACACACCCAGCTTTTTCAAACAGGGCTCTCGCGTGCACACATTTGTTTCTAAAATATATAAACTTGAGGGCAAGCTTAATCTTTCATTGCATGTTTCTTATCTTTCATAGCGTCTCTCCAAGTGTGGCGAAGAGTTTTAATGAAACCCAAACAAAGGCTATGGTTGAGAGATTTGTTTTTGTAGCCTGTCCTCATTTAGCTTTCTTGCAGGCTGACCTAGCTTGCAAGTTAATCATAAATCTTTTTCGTTTTGTTTGTCAGGAAAAAAAAAGTACATCAAATGGGATAAGCATCCATATTGTGTTTTTGACTGAAATTGGCTCAGCACTGAAATTTTTTCAAGGCATGTCCTCGGGCAACTCGGAAGATGTTAAAATTTGTGCCAAATTTTTTGACAAGCACAAATAAATAAATAAATAAAATAAAGTAAATCCCCCCTTCCCCCCGCATTTAAGCTATGAATGGTGGCACCTCCAGCCAAATAAAGTCATCAGCTTTGTGTGATGATAATACATTGCTTAGAACGGATAATGGGGTCAACAAATCAATGCAAGCGATCTTTAAACTACTCCTACAGACTGGTGACAACACAATAATCAAACCTTTTCAGTTGCTTCTGTTGTTTAGTTACCACCCATCTTTCACAGTCACTATGTTCTTGCAGGAAAAGCTGAGCAGTTTTGTTATAGATTCTTTTGATCCATCCAAGTGTTTGAATACGATGCAGCATTAATGCACAAAGCAAGGTATTACAGTTTAAATTGATATTAAGTGCAGTTAGAACTTAAAGTCAGCATGAAATAAAACAATTTATTTTTTAAATGCATGTTATAGATCTTATCATGAACAATTCTGTACACACTCCGTCAGATGATTTGGTCACAATAATAGATTAAAAGATCTGCTACTGTTTGATCGTGACTTGAAGAGGTTTTTTAATTTTTTTTATAGGATTTAGGATTTAAAGTATGCGTTCAATACAATTGTACACACTTCTTTTTCACATAGTTGGGTAAAACATTGATGATACTGTGAAAAATCCATGGTTTTATGAAATTCAGCTTTTGTTACTGCATATACAATAGCTAACTAAAAACCAATGAGGCATGTTGAATGGAGAAAGGGTTCATTATGTGGAAACGTACTATCTGTAATATTATTATATAGACAAGTTGTGCCGCTGTATTATTGATGTTCACTGCTAAAGTCAATCTACAAAATGTGGAAAAGATAAACATCCAAATGTAGCTTTAAAATATGGGTGCATGGGAAAAACATTTTTCAATTAATTTACTGCAAAGCGAGTGTATGTGACATTCCAACATTTCTGTAATTTATCATACTCAGATATGTACATATCCACTTATTATTCACTTGGTAGTCCAAGAATATAAGCATTTATAAGTGTCCCTCCTTTTCAAACAAGATAAACATGTTCCAATGCCAAAGCACGGCCAAAGCACGGCCTGAAAGTGAATTGCAAGGTGTTGCCGGCAATCGCAGGTCTTGCTACAGGAGATATTATTAAAAAAAGGGAAAAAAAATCACATCTTAGCTGTGCACAGCTCAATAGTCTGAAGTGCAGGGGCAGCTGAGGAGCAATGAATGCGCTTTACACAATGCACATAGCCATCAGGAAATACTTACAGTAACACCTCTGAGGCTGCAGTGAGAATGATTGGACTTCATCGCCCACATCTATTTATTTTTTTCTCCCTCTGCTCTTCTTCAGTCCGCACAGCTCACCCCTTAGGCACTTGGCATCAGCTCTGTCACAAATTTGAGAAAGGCCTTATTTAGCTGGTGGTCAGATTGCTTTGTCAAATAATCAACCCTCTGGGATTGCGCAAGATCTGAGCGACGAGGCTTTGGGGCCTCAGGGATGTCTCACCCGAGGTCTCGCCTCCATCCCTTCAGCCTTTAAAGGCCTCCCCTCTCTTTTTCTACTGCCTCAGCCATTTCCCTCTCAAGAATATTCTTGTTCCTCATGTCCCCACAGGGCTGCTGTTGTTATATCCATTACCCTTTTATTCACTCTACCTACCAGGAGCAACCCACCCACATTATTCCCATCTCACCCACTCATTTTCTGCGATTCTTTCCTGCAGGCCAGTCTAGCAGTATTTGGATGGGATTCGTTTCCTAAACAATGTTTGAGTTATCAGGAGCGCCTGCAGGATTTCATCTGAGAGTACGCACATAGGGGAAAATGTTTTGGAAAAACAACGCTAAAATGTTCAAAAATTCATTAAAATTCAACTCGGAGAGAAGTTTCTTGAGAATTTGTAGCATTCATGTAACTTTACACAATACTACAGACATTATGCGTCAGAGATATGCAGTGTGCAGCCATCTTTAGAAACGGGTCTATGAACTTTCGCTTTTGCAGTAGCCTATAGAAGCCCGTTTCCGCCACTGAATACAAAAAAAAACAAACAAGGTAATTGCAACTTGCAATTCTGACTTTATGACTTGCAATTGCGAGTTTGTCTCAAGCAATTTTGAAAAAATATATATATCAAAATTGTTTGTTTATATCTCCCAGTTTTGACTTTTTCTCGCAATTGTGAGTCTATATCTCTCCGTTCCTATTGTTTTCTCAGAATGCGAGATATAACATGGAATTGCAAGTTACAAAGTCAGAATTGCAAGATATAAACACGCAATTCTGACTTTTTTTTTACGCAATTGCAAGTTTATATCTCGCAATTCTGACTTCTTATCTTGTAATTGCGAGTTTATATATAGCAATTTGGACTTTTTTCTCGCAATTCTGACTTTTTTTCTCAGAATTTTGAGATATAAACTTGCAATTGCGAGTTATAACGTCCAACTAGAGAGGACAAAAAAAGGTTTTATACCATTGCGATACCATTAGTCTTCCAATCTGAGAACAAAAAGTCCAGCGCTTGAAGTTACATCTCACACTTTTGACTTTAGTGTCAGAATTGTGAGCGTTTATTTGAAATTCTATTTTGTAAACTCGCATTGCAAGAAAACTACGTGGAGTATTTCTATTTTAGTTGCATTATCGAAGTGCAGTATAGACATGTGCACACCTTAATCACACTATTACCGTTGTGTAGGACTTTTCGCCGCATTTTGCGACAGGATACACACACGGCAGTGGTCAACCATTTGACAGCAAACAAAAGAATGGCTTCAACAACACCGTCGTCTGTTTGCACGTATAGCACGCCAAATAATTAACTGCACTTGAAGCTTAGTAAATTAAAAATGAAACACCCAAAACTGCACATGGCATCATAACGAAGACTACCTTGCCGCTGTTTATACATAAAATTATGGAGGGACGGCGGATGGTGTCGCATGGGGACGGAATGTGATATGTGCCATTAACAAGCGCTATAACAGTGGTTCCCAAACCTGGTACCTGAGGGCACACCAACAGCACCTTTGGCATGTCTCTTTCTTTCGGACACACCAATTTCAGGTATTGGAGGTCTCTATAACGCGATGATGATCTGAATCAGGTGTGTTTGATTAAGGAGACACACAAAACGTGCAGTGTTGAGGTGCTTCCAGTACCAGGGTTGGGAACCACTGGACTATAACATGTAAAACGGGAACATGACAGGAATATTCTAAAAGCAACTCATGTAAACACCTTAATCGTAATATTTTCTTATTTAGAATAAGGTAAATAATTAGATTACTGATGTCCATGTAAGGTCACGTGCTTTGGATGTGTCCACATATAGTATTATATACATAATTAAGGAAAATAATTTATTATTATTAGATCTTATGTGATGCTGTTACTAAAACGGCAATTTTTGAGCAGGCTGTGATCAGGCTCCCTTATTGATTAATTTCATTTTTCAATTTTTAATGAGACATCAGCAGCCAGTATATGAACAACCAACAGTTATTTGACCCAGAACGTTAGCAAAAAGGTCTAAATCCATAATGAAGATGCACCAGGCAGTCAGAATAATCGTGCACAGCAAGAAAATTAGCATTATGGTATTCAACAAAGGTCAAAATAAATGAGGAGATGCCCCGTGAAAATACAATATCTGCTAAATTTAGGAAAATCTGCTGTATATTTTTTTACAAAGATTGTGAAGGGAAAGCAAGATTTCTGATATGTCTGTGTGAGCTGTTAGTGCTTGCACCTTCTTCGTGGTTAAGCAGATAACCTCTTATCGAGCATACTGAGGCCCCTGTGTCTGGCACCCCTGCATGAAGTGCTGGCTAAAAGATAACAGAGAGCCCAAATTGGCCCTCAGGCTCACCCACGCTTCAATCTCCCCCCTTGAGCCCAGTTAAAGGGGCATTCGAATTGGCCTACTGACTTTAGGACCATGTGGGCAAGAATACGTAAGCGAAGAGTAGGGAGGAAAACCAGAGTGATGGATGCCTTGTCTTACAGAGGACGGATATTTGAGACACCCTGCAGGAGATGAGCAGTACTGCAGCTGAATTAGTTGTTTGTCAGCTGATACATAGAAAAAGTGCTTAGTGGTGTGTCACCGATTAACCCCTTGGGCTCACTCATGTGTATATTTCACCTTATTTGAGGTCTAATTATTACACAGAACTAAATAATGTGTTGCTAAATTGCCTTAGTAGCAAGTGCTCTGTAAAAATAAGTTTTGTCTTGTTTTCCAGTGAAAATATCCAAACATCCTTAAAGCAGCATAATTATGAAAACACAAATAATTTGATTTATGTATCAGAGGCTTCTAGTAGAGACACAGCAGCAAGATACAGAAGAATAAAATAGCATGTATAGAAAGACAGACACAAAAATAAATGTACAGAAGAGTTGGTATATACAGATATGTGCAAAAGGCAATAGGTATGTACAGAGAGCATATGTGGTATATATAAATACAAATTTACAAAAGAAACACAGAGTGTTTTCCTGCCCGAGATGCTGGATGACCTTATAGGACAAGTGGTTTGGAAAGTGGATGGATGTATGAATGATAATTGAAATATTTTGTATTTCCCAATGAATCATACAACTCTAGCCATAGTAACCTTATATTTGGGGGGGAAGATTTGAACCAAATCTTCAATAAACAAAGCAATACTAATAATAATAAATCACAAACAGCAACACTTTTTTAATGTACTGTAATAAATAATAATGACCATATATGTTCTAATGAACTGATTATGGACCAGCTCTAGGGATTAGCCTTCAATCCATAACCACACCAACAAATCACACATGATTTACAGTAAACACACTGGCTGTCTGACAGGAATCTGACCAGCAGGTGGCGGTGTTCAGGCATGATGAAGCTTGCCAGAGAGAGCGAGAGAGCGCATAAAGACACAGAAGGAGATGGAGGCGCTGTGGTCCGCTGGTGCTGAGGGGGGAGATGGGAAAGTAGAGCACCCACATCAGGACGATCATCATATCTCCAGGCGACTCTGGCGTGCAGAGAGATGTCCACTATAAATCAGACAGAGAAACAGGGCCAGCACTCACCCAGACCCCCATGGGAGAATGAATTCTTCTGCATTTGACATGGATCGAGGCACCTTAAGCATTCTAATTAGATCACAGTGCTTTATCAGGTTATGAGCAAAGAGCATCAGGTAATTAATCTTACTAAAGGCATTCAACAACTAGCGCTCTCTGTATAATCCATAATTCCAAACTATTCCCAGTTCCCACTATTTTATCATTATCGTTATCCCTAAAATGCAGAGTGAATTAAAGATAAATAAATATCTGTCGAGGCAACGGCCTTGTTGTTAACTGTTTCCCTGCCAGTGTTTTTACAAAATGTTGCTTGTCACCGCCAGAATTTTTGATCATAATCTGAACACAAAAGAAAGAACAGAGCCTCGTTATAATATAGATATATATATAATACTATATATATAATAATAAAAAAAAAAAAATTATCAACACTTGAATGTGGGTAAGTAAAAAAAATCTGAGAAAATCACTTTTTGCCACGTTTCATGTCCGGATCAGATTCAGAATAATGATCAAAACATGATGGAGTAGATGGCTTCCATCAATGCTCCAAAAGCTTGCACAGTTCTATACCACTTTCTGGGTCAACGTTTCATTCGGTAATATTAGGCAGTTTTGATTTTATCTGCGTTCATTATATTATATCTACGTGATTGCTTTTTTTTTTTTTTTTTTCCCTGCTTCTTCTTTGCTGTGTTTAGATCCAGATGTTCAGTACTCTTTCAGAAAATGTGGCAATATATATAATATATATAAAATAGCACGGAAAGCCAGAAAAAATCTGTCAATGATGGGAAGGCGTTGTCTCATAAATAATGGAAAATTGGCAATGGCAGGGAAAGAGTTAAAATAAGTGTTTTTGAGCAGTGATGCTTAAGGAAATACTGGGTTCAAGTCAGGCTTCCTTCTCTCCCCTCAATCTTCCGGTGTCCTTCAATAAAATTTGGAAACGGTGACCATGTAATTTGCATATAGGACTGGAACTATTAACCTAAATATTATAAATACCATGCACTAAATGTATTATTGTCCAATACAATAAAATCATAACACATACACTGAGTGATTCCGTGCTTCAGTTGTTCCTCAGGTGTAGAGTCTGGTTTCCGAATTTAGCCAGACTCCCCCGCGATGCAGGGGCCTCAGTGGGCAACGCCATGTTACGGGCAATCCTGGGAGACTCAGGTGGGTGTATGGAAGCTTGAGCTGGCATGGGGAATGGGGTGGGAGGGAGGATGAGGAGAGTTCCAGATGGGTTTAGGCATCCCATTAGCCGCATGCAGGCCAGCTGCCACGCCGGGCCACAGAGACCTGGAACTCTTCCCCCAGGAGTTCCCCCAACATCAGGATCCTCGCTGTCCTTAAAGGGGTCATATGATGCTGCTAAAAAGAACATAATTTTGTGCATTTGGTGTAATGAAATGTGTTTATGCGATTTAAGGTTAAAAAAACATTATTTTCCACATTCTGTACATTATTGTTTCTCCTCTATGCCCCGCCTTTCTGAAACGCGTTGATTTTTACAAAGCTCATCTTTCTGAAAAAGCGAGGTGTGCTCTGACTGGCCAGCTAACCAGTGCGTTGTGATTGGCCGAATACATCTAGCGTGGGGTAACGGAAATGTTACGTCCCTCACCATAGTGTGATGCCCTGTCCCGGAGCGATGAGTTGAAAACATTAAAACCCATTATAAACGAGGCATTTGTTGCATCCAGTGGGGACATAATTACTGATTATAATGACTTATACTGTCTTTTTACATAAACCATGTCTGCATTTGTGATCAACAACAAGCGCTACTCTACACTGCTCCAAACTCGAGTTTGAATCATCCGTGGCAAATTCTTTAAATATAAACACCGCGTACTTACAGTCTGTGAGTAAGAACAGCCGACATTGTAGTCTACTCTTCCAGGATCAGGACACAGTCCTCCATAAAATGTTCTGCACATATCTGAATATTTGGGTTGAACTGTTTTTGAACAGTGTTGTAAATACAACTTAAACCACTGATTTCTAATTGTGTCCTCTTATAGAAGGCCAAACAATGTAGTTTCGCTTTCGGGGGGGGCAACGCACACACAGCGTCTTCACACATGGCGGCGTTGGTGGCAGCAACAATAAAGTTACGCCTTCTTTCTTTGCGTGAACATTTGGGCGGCGTTATGCAAATCTTCCCACACAGTGACGTAGACATGTGGGGCGTGTTAGAACGAGGCGTTTTAGGGGGGCGTGGATGAGTCTTAACTTTTATAAAGAATATCTCTTTGGGTTTGAGACTTTAGTCTTTGCAACTTTAGGGATCTTATCTATTCACGAACAGCTTGTAACACTCCAAAGAGAAAGGAAAACTTGAAATCGCATCATATGACCCCTTTAAAACGAAAACATATACATACCTTTATGGAAATCGCAGTAACTGAAAGGAAATACTTACAAATATGTGTAATTACTGATCTGCATGGTTAATTAACTGCTGACAATGAGAGGGGCTGTGATTGTGCATTTGCCGCCCCAGGAGTTTCTATGGAAAAATATGAGATTGCACTCTTAATTTTTTTGCACATAACCAAAGCTTTCTGCATAGTACCGCAGTCAATATCACACACTGCTATTACATCATCATTTGTAAACTGAATACAGAAATTATACGGAAACGCTGAACAGGAGAACACATCTTCACCACCGATGCCGTTTTCTCCTCCACACCGAGCGAGCATTTGTGTGGGAGCAGTATAGACACAGGAGGTGGCCCTGCCAGTAACGACAGCTCTACTGCTTCAAAATGGGCTGTGCTAACAACAGGATTTCCTGCCCCCCGCAGCTCAGCTTCTCCTGTCAATCAAAGGGCCGCCATTTTAAAACTTCCATGCTTTACATCCATGCTTCAGCACCAGTCAGACGTGTGACATCTTTTTTCATCACGGCCTGTTTTTCCATTTCCTTTTGTTTTCCACTTCCTTCTTAAATCGGCCTTTGTTCTCTGGTCCTACGTCTATTTTTATCCCACCGTTTCCACGGGAAGAGTCATGCTGATGACGACGCTTGGGAAATTTGCTCCTGGTCACCATGGCAACACTATCAAAAGCTCGAGTCAAAGAGGCTCATGCATGCTGTCTCTCTAGAACATGCCTTGTTTTTTCTCTCTATTCTCCTTCTGCTTCAGCAACATTTTGATTCACTTAGATTTTACGTAATGTCATGATGCGATGCCATTGTCAAATGTGGTTTTTCGCTCATAGAATAAGCAGAATTCTCAAGACCCCATACCACCCATCCCCCCAAACATGCAAATCAAGCAATGTTGTTTTCATTCCCCTCATCCACCTCCTTTCTGCACCGGATTGAGCTGTCTTTACCTCCTTGAACCGACTGGCGTGCTGTTGTAGAGTGAATTAGAGCCACCATATAAGACTTGTTTTGAATGTTCTGTTGGATGTATTGTAGCAAACACTGCTAGCAACCTTCCCAAAGGCCGGGTAATACAGCATGGACAATGGGAGTGTTGACACTCAACATAAATCTTACAAAAAGAAAACATATTTTTTATATATTATATATATTTTATATCTGTTAGCAGCGCAAAGTCATGGGGTCAATTCTGGTACTGGTAAAAAAATTATAGCCTGAATGCACTGTAAGTCGCTTTTGGATAAAAGCATCTGCCAAATACATAAATATAAATGTAAATTCACTTATAATATTATGTATAGCGCGGAAACGGTACTGTGCTCGCAGCACGTTCTCTTCAATGTACGCACAAAGGTGCCGGCGCACGCTGTAGCTTGTATCCTTTCATATCAAAGCGCGAAATAAACTACGTGCATGCAATGTCCTGGTCAGTTAAGTCATGAAGTTACCAAAATGGCGATTAAAGCTGCCTTAAAACTGTGCATGCATGTAATATATTTTATATGAGTCACATTTAAGAACATGTCTCTGAAATGGTTTTTAAAACTGTCCTGGAGCAGCCCAGCACTGTCTCCTCATCTAACACCACCCGATTTAAACTCTTCAGTTCTTATTGAGACTTTAACGACTTGAATCGGTCAGAAAGGGTCAAAAGAGTTGAGAAGAGTTTTATTGACGCTTGTTAGATATCACGTCACACTTCATCAGCCGCACTCTTAAAGAAATAGCAGCCAAAACCCCTACACTGCTGTGATGTCTATTAATCAAAGGACAAAGAAAAAAATAGAAAAAGAAGCTTTTCTAGCTTAAGGATTCATCTATATTTTAATTAGAAATTTAGTTTTTTGAAAAACTTAAATTTCTTTTATATTTTCTGCTGAATGCACAGGTACATGTGACATTTATTATAATGGTTAATGTGAATATTTTGTTTAAGTCACTAAACAGCAGGTATTTTTAAAGCTCATAATTTGCAAATTGATAGCTCGCAGTTATACTTTCATGTTGACTGGGCTAAGTCCATGTTAAAGATGGGGGGGATGTTAAGAGGAATCATATTGGTATTATTGATACTGGCCTTCAGTCATAAAAAAATATATTAAAAAATATACTGTCTTTATGTTGTTTGTACATTTGTACATTGTACATTTAAGATTGAATGTGAAATTATTGCAATAAAAAAAATTTTTTATATAAAAAGTTATTAAAAACTTTAACGTTAGGTGGGATTAATCGTGATTAATTTCAGAAAAATGTGCGATTAATTAGTAAAAAATGTTTTGATACATATAACCATAAATGCTCCATGAATATATTACAGTATAATAAAATGATTTAAAATGGATACTTCTGGTCCTTGATTTCAACAGCCATGTTTTATTTACAATAAAATGGCTATGACTGCTTCACCGAACAGATCTGTGTAGCAACATAATGTTTTATTATTATTGTTATTATCATTATCATTGGAATTACTGGAATTGTGTTATTTCTTGTTGTATATACACTGATCAGCCACAACATTAAAACAACCTTGTTAATGTCATGTAAGTCCCGCTTGTGCTGCCAAAACAGCTCTGATGCATTGAGGCATGAACTCCACAAGACATCCGAATGAGTCCTGTGATCTCTGGCACCAAGACGTTAGCAGCAGATATTTAAGTCCTTAAATTTGCGAGGTGGAGCCTCACGTGTGCCTACTGTAGGCTATTTCAACTGTGGAGATGGGTCATCATGGGCACACTAAATGATCTGTAGCTGCACAGCAAACTCCGATGCACTGTGTGTTCTGACCATAGACTGCAAAAAAAGATGGACGAGGCATCTCCACTTCCTTCCTTTATAAAAAGTGAAGCCAAAACATTGCAGTATGGCTGCTGTGTTTGTTTTTCTAATAATTTAGCTTTTAATTAGTCAGTGCTATAAAAATGAGGTGTGCTGTCATGATTGTGAGCTAGCGATTTGGTCTGCAGGACTTTTGGTGGAACTTTGATTCCGTGGCTCCACCTCACGATCACTACTGCATAGACTCAAGCTCCAAATGAGTCACTACTGCGCAGACTCTGGCTCCAAAGGAATCACTACTACGCAGACTCTGCCTCAAAATGAATCACTATTATGCAGAATCAGGCTCCAAATGAATCACTACTGTGTAAACTTAGGCTCCAAATGAATCACTACTGCTCATACTCGGGCTCCAAATGAATCACTACTGCGCAGACTCAAGCTTCAAATGAATCACTACTGTGCAGACTCAAGCTTCAAATGAATCACTACTGTGCAGCTGTGCAGACTCTGGCTCTAAATGAATCACTACTGTGCAGACTGTGCAGCCTCGCTCTAATGAATAATACTGTGCGCTGTGCAGACTCTGCTCTAATGAATCACTATGCGCAGACTCAACTCCAAAGAATCACTCTGTGCAGCTGTGCAGATCTGCTCAACTTATCACTACTGTGCAGCTGTGCAAGACTCCGGGGCTCTAATGATCACTATGATCCGACTCAAGCTTCAAATACTCCCTACTGGCAGACTCAAGCTCGCAAATGAATCACGTACTGTGCCTGTGCAGACTCTGGCTCTATGATCACTACTGTGCAGCTGTGCAGACTCGGGCTCTAAATGAATCACTACTGTGCAGACTCAGGCTTCAAATGAATCACTACTGTGCAGCTGTGCAGACTCTGGCTCTAAATGAATAACTACTGTGCAGCTGTGCAGACTCTGGCTCTAAATGAATAACTACTGTGCAGCTGTGCAGACTCTGGCTCTAAATGAATAACTACTGTGCAGCTGTGCAGACTCTGGCTCTAAATGAATAACTACTGTGCAGCTGTGCAGACTCTGGCTCTAAATGAATAACTACTGTGCAGCTGTGCAGACTCTGGCTCTAAATGAATAACTACTGTGCAGCTGTGCAGACTCTGACTCTAAATGAATCATTACTGCGCAGACTCGGGCTCCAAATGAATCACAACTGCGCAGACTCAGGCTCCCATATCAATATTGCGGCAAATCGGGCTCCCAAACTAAACTGCTACTGCACAAACTCAGGCTCCAAATGAATCACTTCTGCGCAAACTCAGGCTCCAAATGAATGCGTAGACTCTGGCTCCAAATGAATCACGACTGCGCAGACTCAAGCTCCAAATGAATGCACAGACTCGGGCTACAAATGAATAACTACTGTGCAGACTCAAGCTCCAAATGAATGCACAGACTCGGGCTACAAATGAATAACTACTGTGCAGACTCAAGCTCCAAATGAATGCACAGACTCAAGTTCCAAATGAATCACTACTGCACAGACTCTGGCTCCAAATTAATCACTACTGCTCAGACTCTGGCTCCAAATGAATCACTACTGCACAGATTTTGGCTCCAAACGAATCACTGATGCGCAGATTCTGGCTCCAAATGAATCACTACTGCTCAGACTCGGGCTCCAAATGAATCACTACTGCACAGACACGGGTTCCAAGCGTCAGCCAAAGTCAAACACACCTAAGAGCACATGGTAAAGGAGCTAACAGCAAATGCCATGTGCTTACAATACAATATGGAGCATGAAAATCTAGATCCTGACACCAAAACCAAACACGAAACGAGAAAAGAGCACACAGCCAAGGAGATACAGTATATCAAGACCACAGAACGTGGGTGCCAGGATCCAGTCACCAAACTTTAAACATCCTGACTCTCTCGTACCTTACTCATATCCCACCCCTGCAAACCTTTAATCAAATTTACTTAATGCGTACATAATCTAAAAATATGCAAATAGCTAAAGCAGCTAAAAGCACAGCTAAAGCAGGCTATAAAGCTACAGTAAACACACAGGCCCATTTGCTCAATGGTACGAAAGCAGTCATGCATCTCTACAGCAGGCTTCACAATTGAGGCGATCAACAGTGAGATCCTGTGTTAGCAGTTTAATAGGAAGGCTTTACTGCTCCTCCTGAGATGCTAAACGTTGTCCCCTACTGGTGTCCTTCCTGTTCCCACAGTGTCCAGCTTCTCCTCCCAGTTTCACCTGCCGGGCGGGAGGCAGGTGTATGCAGTGAGGCCAACTGTGCTGGTAATAGCTTCACCTGCTAAAGCTGTCGCATCGCCAGCACGCCCCATGGTGCATTGCACCACACGTGACCTACAGCTCAATTGAATTCAGTACATATGCTGCACTCAAATTAGTTACACAGGGCCAGTTTAAAGGCTGGTTAGGCAGACCGGGCATTGTATAAGCTAAACTTGCATTACTTGTATAAGTTAATGTGTTGTAATCAGAAGGTCATTCCAGGTCGGTTACTTAAATGTAATATATTTCTGTAAGCTGTAAAGGACTTTATTTTTATATCACTGAAAGGTAAAGTATTCAATTTTGTTGGAGGCCTCATCAGAGATGGATTGGCCATAAAGAGGACTGAAACTGTTCCTGGTGGTCTTGCTGAAACCACATTTATAATACAAAGTGGGAAGTGTAAGAAATGTAAGTTCCAGTTGTTCATCTTACTGAGCAGTTCCCTGTGCTGTGCTTCACTCCTCACTGCTGGCCTTCCAGTCCAACTTCATGGCCACCCATTATAAAATAAAACAGCTAAAGTTAGTTAAAAAGGGCAGGAAGGCATTGTAAGGGGTTGACAGTGGACGTGTTGACAGTGCATCATGAAATTTAGCTTTAGTTGTGGAAGTCAAAGAAGGTCAAGTGTGGTTAACAATTGTATTGCAATAACTGTCTTTCCTAATTGGAGCATATTATATTGGCTTTGCAATGTGATTTTTAATGATTTTGGATGAGATTAATATCACAAAATATGCTTGCAAAACATTTACCAAACCTGCCCACGCAGGGAAAACTAGTCTTGTCCAAACAGAATCCTACAATGCACGCAAAAACAAAACTATAACTTGTTATTAACACTTTAATTGACATTGTGTAACCAGCCTAAATCTCATTTGTTTAGTCTTGTTATGGTGAAACTAATGTTAGGGTGAAATTGACTTTCAAAGCAACACCACAAACACAGAGATGGCTGCTCTCTATTAAGCTATTCTCAGCAGAGCAACCACTCCAGCAAAAACCAGTGATTAGGCTTTGATTAGAGTGATTACAGCCCAATTTGATCAGTTAGCACATCACAATTGTGTTGAATCTATTTCAGCTTTTCCTCTGCTGCAGAACCAGCTGGTCAGAGAAGAAGCCCTCTCCGGGTCTGTGAAGGCCAGTACAGCAAAGCACAAGTAATTAGCGAATAACCGCCGAGATCTCAATGCAATCAAAAGATTTTACCTCTACAATATACACTTCCAGCAGCCTTCATTTTTAGGGCCTTCTTATAATATTACAGATACACAGTTAAAGTTACAGTGCTTATATTTGATGACAGCTCATCAAATCTGTTGAGAATTAAACCTGGTTTTGACAGAAGTTGACCTGTCGGACAATTTAAACAAACAGAGAAATGTTTTGAAGGTGTTGGAGAGCCACAGGGTTCACACTTTTCCAGAACTCTGCACATTAATTAGGGTTAAGAGAACGTATTTGAACATTAAAGGGAAATTCTGCCATCATTCAAAATTATATTCCCGTCCTCAATTACTCATAAGCCTTTTTTTGTTGTTGTTGTATTATACAAAGGAGAAGATTTGAAGAATGGTCATGCTCTTTTCCATACAATGCAAGTCAATGGTAACAAAGAGTCACACTGCAGAAAAATGCCTCAAAGTAGTCCATACAACTTGTGCACTATATTCATTATTTATTTAATCATTATTTGATAGCTGAAATTGTGCTCGTCACCACAGCTCAAATTGTGTATACATGGGAATATACAATTTCTGTGTTGTGATTACATTAGAAAAAATGTGCTTGCCAAAACGAGTCATTAAATATGATAAGGTGCTATTTTTTTATTGTGTATTTTGGTCCTTTTTGAGTCTGGAAACCCTTGGTCACCACTTTATTTAATTGTATGCAAAATAACACCTTGGGAATCCTGTTCAACTTATTGTTTTGTGTTTCATATAAAAAAGAAAAGTATACAGTTACATATATACATTTACATAAACAGTACATTATATATTTTAGATGCATATATAATTATGACATATGCAAAGTAATATTAGTAATAAAAAAGGAATACAGAAACGAAAAGTATATGTTTGTTTACCATTAATGCTCGTCAGCACATTCAACACTATTATATTTCAAAGAAAATAGCTTTTATGAAATGATGGACATAAAGCCTTCTTCAGTAGGTCAAAAAGTACTCTATAGTTCAATTCATTTGATTTAATATACTTAATCATTTAAACTAATTGGATTTAATATACTGCATATTAAATACAATTATTAAATATTTAATCAGATACAATACATTTTCATTTAATTGTAATTAACATCTAATAAAAAAAGTGTCCAAAACATTATATTCAATTTGCACGTAAGCATATTCATTTTAAAGTATATTGTTTCCATAATAAGTACTGTTTCTAAGTATGCTAAAATTTACATTATTTCCACAAGGGTTTTCTTTAATTAAAATCTGCAAGTAAGATATACGAGTCAGAATTCACGTCCTGCCTGAAACCAAAGATACAACTGTCCTTCCTCCACCTCAAAGCTATCATTTCACATATGATATCTTTATCATTTTACACCACATTCACACTTCTAAGTAAATCCATTCAGTGACAAGAGGCCCTTACCCTACACTACAGTAATATGCTGCGGACATAAGCCAGTCACTCGAGCGTGTTGGCACCTACTCACTCGCCCGTCTGTCTTCCAACCCCTACAACATGCCGCCCCCCACCGAAGCAGCCAGCCACGGACGCCTCGCTCAGGAGGATTCTGTATGCGTCGACACAATCTCCCAGAGTGCTTCTCTTGCGAATAATAATACAGATGATCTAATGCACGGGAGTGGCGTGAGGGGCATGACCTCACCGCAGACTGAGTGACAAGTAGGCAATCTGCAACAGATGTCCCAGGTCACGCACTATTGAAATACTGCCTGATCAATAATGGCAATGAGAGGTAACGGTGAGGGGGGCTGCCTATAGGCAGGCTTGATGGCCTCCCAATGCTGAGGGCAGAGGAACGACTCACATAAATCAATCTTGTCATTCAGGTTGGGCTGTCTCTCTGAGTCTTTGGTAATCTGGAGATGAGATGAGGCAGGTGGGGTTGTCCACCCCCACGGTGGAGTGATGTGTTTGCGCAAAGTGGGAAGAGGCTTCCAAGAAGTGCCTCTTGAAGGGGAAAGAGAAATCATGCCGAACTACATCGAGCCAGATGACTAGGAGCACGGTGCTTACTCTCGGAAATTCCAGTGCATTATATATCTGCTGTAATTGCATATTTATGACGTTACAGCCTCACCATATGAGTGTCAATACAGTGTGGTGCATATTCATGCATGTGTCTAAATAGTACAACCAAGCATTCAATCTGACCTGGTTACAGCTTGCCTGTCTCTTTTTCTACATCAAAGGTATATTGTGCACACAAACGTCTTCAAGCTATGGACTATTGTTGGTTCTGTGATGCTTTTAAAACATTTCTCTCTTTGTTTGAAAAGTCCAACGTGTCAATCTCTGGTCGAGGAATGGTGTGCATTTGGGGCAGGACTCATACTTGTTCATACTTAGGTTTAGGGATTTGAACAACCCCCTAAACCTTTGTATTAAACTTTGGAGTGCAACTTGTCCTAATAACCTCAATATCACAAGGGTTGTTGATGTGTACTATTAGTTGTCGACTTTTTAAAAGATAAAATGGGTGAAAAAATTATTAAATCATAGCCAAAACTAGTAACCAGAATATCTAAAGGCTCGGGGTGGGCTTTTTGTTGACTGTAGCCACCTAACAATGTCCTGAAAAATGCAGTTATATTTGAAAAAGTAAAAGTGACATGACATGACATGTGGCCAAGTATGGTGAACCATACTCAGAATTAGTGCTCTGCATTTAACCCATCCAAAGTGCACACACACACACCTGGAGTAGCGGGCAGCCATTTTTTTTGCTGCTGCGCCCAGGGAGCAGTTGGGGGTTCAGTGCCTTGCTCAAGGGCACCTCAGTCGTGGTATTGAAGGTGGGAGAGAGCACTGTACATTCACTCCCCCCACCTACAATCCCTGCCGGTACGAGACTCGAACCTGCAACCTTTGGGTTACGAGTCCGACTCTCTAACCATTAGGCCACAACTTCCCCATTTGTAGCTCAAGTTTGGTGCTGCTAATAGCACAGAAATTGTTCACAACCAGTGTTGGGGAAAGTTACTTTAAAAGTAATGCATTACATATTTCCTCTAAAAAATCCTGGGTTATTTGTTTTAACACAAATGCAGGGTTGAGGCATTTTTTGAGGTTATTTTTTCAGTGTTTGGGTAGTTTTTGTGTTACCCAGCTCCTGGGTCAAATATAACAACCATGTTTGGTTGTTGTTTGCGCTCCTGGGTCAGCATAACAACGCCATGTTTTTGGTAGTTTATACTTCTGTTTTACTCAGGGTCAGACGTAACCCAGCGGTTGAGTTATTTATCGTGGGGATTTTGCGTCCTCTTCAGGAGAGAGCAGTTCTATGCACCATCAAATTGATGCATTTCTTCTGTAAAATACAGGTTTGTGTACATTTTTTATCTATAAAATCGTTACTGTGCTGTAAATCGTTAAATTTCATGCAGAGCAACATACAGGCACGCGGTGTAATCACCTAACGTCGGTCTTATCACGTGATGGAAAAGCCTGATACTCTGCATAAAATAAACGATTTTATTCATAAAGATACAGAATATAATACTTTGGATGTTAAAACATGTCCTCCAACTGTATATTGTTTGTTTATTTGCATTTACGGAGTCACGCATAACCAGTTAGAGATTTAGTTATCTGTAAACCTTATTTATCTATGAATCAAAATAGTAGTATACAGTAAAAGGACTAAACCCATTAGCGTGTGTTAAATCAACCCATTATGCTGGTTAAATAAGCAACCCACTGCTGGGTAATTTACCCCCAGATTGGTTCTGTCCTGTATTTACCCACCCTTTGGTTATAACAACCCAATTGGTTGTTTTACCCGTGTTTTTAGAGTGTGCGTACTCCCAAAAAGAGTAACTAATTATGTTTACTTATTACTTTTTATGGAAGTAATGTGTTCCATTCTTTTGCTTACTTTCGCATGTACTTTTTAAACTATGAACAGTGTGCTTGATTTGTTTTTAATATAAAAGATTACTATTTATAGCAAATCCTAAATGGGGCCACTTCACACCACAAAAAGGTCTAATTAATACACTCAGCTGAGGAAAAGAAATTCACGTCTGATACATAAACCAGGAAGAAACACTCTACCCGCTATAAAAAAACATGAAGCACATTGTTAAGTAATTCTCTAAGTCATTTTCTGCTTATTTATGTGGTTGAATTGGATCATTAAAGGTCAGCAGCAAAGATATTGGTTAATAAAATGGGATCATACATTTTGGGGGGATATCACAACACGCTTGCAATTATTTCCTGATTATGCTCATATTAGAGTTTGCATTTACGGTTTTTAATGCATTTTGATGATAATACCTGTTTTTTGTTAGTGGATGAATTTAATAGCACATTCACATTTATCTAGACGACAGACATCAGTTCACACAGCGCACCACTCTTCTCGCTTCCGATTTCTCCATAGGGGACGGAGCTTGTCAGTCATAAATGTTGAAAAACAAAGTACTGCTTACTTTTTTGAAAAAGTAATTCAGATATGTTCTTGTAAATTGAAAAAGTAATGTGTTACTTTACTTGTTACTTGATCAACAGTATCTGAACTTGATTACGTAACTTGCATTACTTGTAATGTGTTACCCCCAACACTGTTCACAACAGCTATAAACACTGCAAGTAAAAAGCATTCATTTATGCACCATGCTAAGAAGGTAGACGGTAAAGTCCCTCAATATTAGACACAGGTTGTATACTCCATATACCTCATTCTTTTACATTTAGCATGTCTGTTTACTTTCAACTCTTGTTCTCTGGAAACCATAGTGGTGATGTAAGACATATGACAGAATCACTAGACCGATAGACATCGCTCGCTACCCGGGAAGAGCTTTGCATGCTTCATTGCCTAGTTAGTTCCTCTCGGTAAGCTGGGATTCTGTACAGTTGTAACCTTCAGATCTTTGAACATGATGGATGCTGGGACATGGGGCTGGGTGGGTTTGTGTCCGCTGTGTGAGAAAGCGGGAGATGATTTACTGAGTTCTGATGCCCTCTATCTGAAAAGAGAATAGACCCAGCGTGTCTGTTTTTGAACCTACATGAGTAAATGTGGAATACTGAACAGTTTGGATGATGGCGGTGTTCCATTTAGATGGTCCAAGGACTCATGACAGTCAGCAAAATTTTTATATATTTCTCTCTCTCTCTCTCTCTCTCTCTCTCTCTCTCTCTTTTAATGAATTGAACCAATCTGGTTCTCAAGTTGCACTTACTGACTCAGTGGTCACAGCGGTTAATACTCACTGGAGGGAAGGATTACCAGTGAACTGACAAAGACAAGAAGCTTTTTCAGAGCTAATGCAGCAAAATACAGACCAAAGGATGTGTATTAGTTGAGAAATTTATGCTTTATTAATAGTATGTGTTTTAGCATTTTTGAGGTGTCATGATTAATGATGGTGAATGTAGTTTTGTAGTACAAGCCCACTGCGAAATAATCCATATAAATAAGTACTATTTTCTGGCAAGGTTTGTAAGTAATTATCAACAGCATCAAAAGGCATACTAAAATGTTATATAATAATTGCAATAATTCCGAATGGCTTCCGAAGGCTGCATACCCCTCAAGTTTTGCCTAAGGAATTATTTATGTGAAAAGTGCACAGCAAATGCCTGCTATAATTACTACTTAGTTACTGATAGACTCATGCACTGCTTCATATATGGAACCAGATTTTCGATTTAACGTGTATGCCGTTATGACACACTTACTAATTTATAAAAAAATGTTTCTTTATGTTACAAAGTTAGGTCAGAAACTTAAGCCGCAAATAATGCAAATCATTGGTATGAAGCCACATATAAAGTAAATGATTGTTATTTTTAGTATTTATTAGTGCTGTGATTTCATGTATTTCATCATTTCATTTCAAGTTTAAAGAAAGTGAACAATCATGTGATGTGCTACTGTACTAAGAATTACAAATGTGAACACAGAGGGGGATATGTGCTATTACACATGTTTGTGTGCATCTGTCTATGTTCTTAAACAAGGCCACTCTGACCCCCTTTTCCACCCCCCCCCCCCCCCCCCCCCCCCCCCCCCCCCCCCCCCCCCCCCCCCCCCCTCGTGTCTGTCAAAGTACCCTCTACTGGGAAATCAATAAAGCTCGTGTCCATATGCTTGTGTGAGAGACAGTATGCACAACTCCCCCAAGACAAGCTCCTCGCAAATGATCATGTCAAATTATTTCACCCAAGTTGGTTAAATAAAAAATAACACATATGTCCAAAACATAAGGCATATAGGTAACACTTTGCTTAAAGCCTGTACGTATAATTTATTATAAAATTAGCTTTAATGCATTAATTATACCTAGTAATGCACCTCATAATGCATTGTGCAATCTCATGAATAATTGTAGCAACAGTTAATACAGTACATAACACTTGTCAATTAATTGTTACACTATGCATTTTAAATTTGGTTATAATTATTTATGACAAAATATAATGTATTACAACGCACATTATGAATAATTGTAATACATTATACCCTTTAATAACCCTTTATAATGCATTATACATAAAGGCTTGAAGTGTTACCGCAAAAACAAACAAACAAATAAAAAAAATAAATACAATTAAATAAAAAAAAAAAAAAAAAAAAAAAAAAAAAAATAATAATAATAGTAATTAATAATAGTTATATACACAATCATTTATTTTATTTTTTTTTGCTTGGCAATGGTAATATAAAAGGTATGACGTAAATGCAAGACTTTGAGTATTAGAATGTTTGAATTGATGAATGTCAATTTGTCTTAGCCATTTACCATTATTATATAAATAAAGACATAGAAAATACCATTTACCAAATTATATAACATGCCAGTATAGTGATATATTAATAGCATAGTAGAAAGTTATTTATGATTCTTATTTTAAAGCAGCAAGCAAGATAATTTTAACGCTCCATTTCAACCATGTCACTGGACCTTGCGCTTGGCAAAAATGTCGACCAGTTCCCAGTGAGAACTGAAAGCACTTTAGCCAGCTGCTAACCAAGTGTCCTCAGAGAGAGACTTTCTGCTAGACTGAATTAGATGAGCGGCTGAAGAAAAGTCGTGTTTCTGAGGTTACCTCGTATTTCTGCTGCTGTTCATTTGTTTGAGCTCATACAAGACGTCCCCTGACATGGACAATTTAATGACCTTTGCACTTACTGCTCTGTTGTTGTTCATAGTTGTGCTGAAACATGTTTAGACAGGAACGCAAAGGCGATTCTAAATCAGTTGTTAAGAGCAGGGAGCCGTTCAGAGCCCTCGGGCCACAGGCACATCAGGTCATGCAAGGACTTGTGGGTAAATGTGCTGCTCAAGTCATTGTGTAGAAGACTAAGGCTGCATCCCAATAGGCATACATCCCTATATAGAAGGCGAACAGTATGTGAAAAGAGTAATATGTCAGAATTAGCAGTGTTCATAAAACAGTAGGCATAAAAGACCTACTATTTCCAGCCAGATTCCAAAGTGCACATCCAATGGAGACTTTTTTTGTCCTGCAAAAAGTAGCCCCAAACAGCTTCAAAACACCTGTCTGGGAGTTTCTAGTAATGCTGAAGACCTTGAATAGCTGGTTCAGGTGTGCTTAATTTGGGTTGGAGCTAAAATCAGGGTGCATCTCACTCAGCTCCCTAATTCAATGCAATCCTTGCATTGGAATTTTTGTTCCCTGAAAAATCCCACAACACACCACAAAACCAGGGAAAATTATGTCAACTGTAAATCATGTCACGAGCCAGCTCAATTAATATAATGATACGCAATAAGAAAATTTGAAAATAAAACTTTTTTTTTATTATATGTTGGCATAAAAGTCAGCATTTATAATTAATATTTGGCTGAAATGTTGTAAAGATATGTAACAGAACAGTGCAACAGTGTTTAAAGAAATGTTCTACAATGTTGTATGTTAACGCTGTACGCAGTCATGTCGCCAAAAAATGATCCCAATGTTTAGTGACCCAGCGTTTTTTGTGCCATGTACTGGTTTAGAACAGAATAAATTCAAATGCTCCTTTGACCTTACGTTTAAACCCTAAAAGCCTTTGCAGAATTTATTGCATGCTGTATACTATTTGCGATTTGTTAGTAATAGCCTACATTTACAGCATAGATCAATATGGCTAACAGTGACTCTACCTGTACAACATTTCCAAATGTAAACCTTTATTGCTTAATTTATCTACATCTTCCATCACACATAGGGAAAAGAGCCTAGAGCGTTCAAATGTGTTTGCTTAACATTCAGCGCTGCTGCTATCGGCTGGGGGAGGGATTTGCTACCATGTGTTCGCTTCTGTCTCTAAAGATTCAAAATTCAAGTGTGGGGCCTGACCCAACAGAACCAGCCCCCGGCTTCAGCGTTTCATCCATCCGCTGAGATATTGAACTGAATCTATATGTGCCATTATACAGCAAGCAAGGCAGAACAAAAAGCCCTAGGGAGGTTCTCTACCCCCAAATCAGCGGCCATTGAAGGCTGCATTACGGAAGAGTGCATAATCAGCCTTCAAGAGTGCTTAGTGCAACACTGACCAATAATAGAGCCAAACACACACACACATATGCAAAAGAGCAGCGATTCTCAACTGGTTTTGCTTCAGAAGCCTGCTTTTACATTGCTCATGGTGACCTAACGTAGTATTAAAACTGTTTATCATACAAAAATGGTCAATTTTAGAAATGACTTAGTCAAACTGATTGCGTAATATGAAATTATTATCCTTTTTGAGGATGGTTGGGGTTTGGGTGATGCAGCCTGTCCATTTTGATGTCTTCCTAGTTTGGCCACCTTCTAATAAATTAGTCAAGTCAAGTCAAGTCACCTTTTTTTATCTGTTGTTAACAGCGGCTTTATAACAATACAGATTGGTCAAAATGGCCCTAGCCTCGAAGAAGCATTTACTTAAGAAAATAGTGGGTTACACTTTATTTGAAGGGGTGTGCATAAGACTGACATGACACCTTCATAATCATGACATACACCTACATATCTGCATGACACATTGTCACTTTAATATGAAGGTTTGTTATGCATGTTTATGACAACTTCATTAATTGTCATTCACTCATTTGTAATTTTTAATGCAAAGATGGACATTGTTTGAGATTGTCTTTGTATGGCTAGGCTAGGGGTAGGTAAGGGAGGGTTAGGTTAAACAATGTCATCTTTGCATTAATAATTACATAACTGAGTGAATGACACTTAATTACAGTTGTCATAAACATGCATAAAACTCCTTCATATTCATGACATGTGTCAAGTCATGATTATGAAGGTGTCATGTCAGTCTTATGCACACCCCTTCAGGTAAAGTGTTACCAAATAGTGGGGTCAATAAGCAACAGGACAATAGTAAACACTAATTTTTCAGTTAAAAACAGTTCATCATTGAATTCAGTGATGTCAACATCCGGCTCATGCGTTTACATAGTATCTTTGCAATCATTTGCAATCAAGTCAACGATATCGCTGGAAATGGAAGTGTCCCCAACTAAGCAAGCCAGAGGCGACAGCGGCAAGGAACCAAAACTCCATCAGTGACAGAATGGCGAAAAAACCTTGGGAGAAACCAGGCTCAGTCGGGGGGCCAGTTCTCCTCTGATCAGACGAAACCAGTAGTTCAATTCAAGGCTGCGCAATGCGCAAAATTAGATTACTTAACATCAAATAATGTGAACGCTTAGTATAGGGACCAGTTTCTCACATTAACTGTTGCTATTAAACTGCTATTCTAGCATGCATATTGGCTGCTTGTTAGTATTAATAAAGGCACATATATTCTGCATGACCATATTCTACATCCCTAATCCTACCCAATACCTAAACTTAACAACTACCTTACTAACTATTAATAAGCAACAAAATAGGAGTTTATTGAGGCAAAAGCCATAGTTAATGGTTTGGACCTTAAAATAAGGTGTGACCAAATAATGCAGAGTTTAAGAGACTCCCCTCCTTTTTAAAAAAGGATGACTGTTGGTTAAATAAATGGTTCGCAATTAATCATAGCATTTAGCATTGATTTTATTTTTGTAGGGTGCTGTCTGTGACCTATTATTGGTATGTAACCTACCAGTTGAGAACCACTGCAACAGTGTATCTAAGCGTGTATGTCCTTTGTTCACATATGTGTGACCTTCACTATTATCAGGAATAATTTATGTAGTCATACAAAAACCATGACTTTATTTCTATGTTTCCAAAATATTTAGTAATAGATAGTGGATATGAGACTAAACTTCTGTGTGCTGTTGACTAATCTATGAAGAACTTGCCCAGTTTAGGCACTTCCGCGAGTGAGGAGCATCAGCTGTCCTCCAAATGCAACAGTCCCTGGATGTGATGTCCCTCCAGTCCCTCTCCTACAGCTGTTCCTGATGGGAAAACATTCCCCGACTGGAATGGACAGCCAATGTCTACACCCCATGGGCAAACTGCTCTGGCAAGCATATATGACAGGCAAATATTTACATTCGGTATGGCATCATCATTGGTTTGCCCTCTAATGGCCCAGACACTATTAGTAGCCACAGTGCTTATCTTTAACTTTTTAGGTTTACCATTCACTGCCTAATTATAAAAAGTATAATAACCCCCTTTTACAGCAAAATGTGCAGTCAATGATGCCATGTGACACGCACTATATATAGTAACAGGCTTAGTGCATTTTATGCCAAAGCTCAGGGCTCAGATGCTGTAAAGCCAGCCGGTCATTTTTGCAACATGAAACCTGACAGGGCTTGAAACGAATTATATTACAAATGCATACATTATTATATCTTACTATACCGCTTATTACAATGCTTCTTGCAAAATATAGCCACATAATCAGCTTATGTTTTTACACTGAAGAAAATCATTCATATTCATCGTCCAGGACCCCATGGACTTGTCTTGTGATGATAATCACTTAACGAGGTTGCTGAGTAATGACAATGCAGTCAGTGAGTGACTGCCATTTGGTTATTATAGCAAATTGTGGAAACCTCCTGTGGTCACTCATAGCATGCAGTACTGTCTGAAATTAGCATGCATCTGTAAGCAGAGACCAGAATGGATTTCATCTCTTTGGCCTTTTTTATAATCAAATGGACTGATTTTGCTAAACAGATTTTACGTGTCCAGGAAACTGTTTTATTGGATTAGAATGAGCATGTGTGGTTATAGGGGTTATTTTCTGACTAGCCTAATGCAGTCAGCAAGTAATATAATGGTCCTGTTTGAAGAATAGACCAAACTTATGTTCTTATTCAATGATAATTTCTGAAATGTATTTCAAATTTAATTCATACACTTTAAGGTGTCTGTGCTACAGTAAAATTATACAACAAGGTACTGAGTAGAATTAATTCACAACATGCACTTAGAGTAGCAGTTAGGACTAAGGTTAGTTGCATGTAATTGTGCATAATTTATTGTTTGCTATAATAAGTACAGGTAACATATAACAAGGAAAATAAAGTGCTACCAATGATGTTTGTAGGAAGGCCAAACAGTTGGAGTAGAAAAATGGAATGACATGCTGTACAAAAATTGATTCTCCAGCTCCGCCTTGGCGTGAGGATCCCCTGTCTCTGGCTCCAGCCTCCGAGTCTTGGACTCCACCTCGGTCCTTCGACCCATCGGCTCCGCTTTGGCTCCTAGCTCCCTCGTCTCCACTGTGGCCCGTCATCCCACCAGCTCCACCGGGCTCCTTCGTCCCTCCGGCTCCGCCTTGGTCTGGTATCGACCATCCTGTGCCTTGGGATTCCACTCCTCTGGCTTCACTTGGTCACTCCGTCCCTCTGGCTCTGTCAAGAGCCTCCTTCCCTCCGGCTCCACCTCCATCCTCAGTCGCTCCGGCTCCGCCTTGGCCCTCCGGATCCTCTGTGTCGCCCTGGCTCTCCATCTGCTCAGCTCCATCCTGGGCTCCGCTTCTACCAGCTCAGTCTCCGTCAGTCAGCCCCCTGGTGTTGTCGGCCCTATCTCCACCATGGCTCCTCCCGCCATCGACTCCACCGTGGCCCGCTATCCTGGCTGGCCTCTGGGGCTCCATCTGGCTCCTCCTGCTCCTCCCTCCATCCACTCCGCCCTGGCCCTATGAACTATGTCCCTTTCCCATTGCCTGCCCCTCGCCTGCTCCACGCCCGCCTCCTGAACCCCCACCCTCCCTCCCTCCTTCCTTCTGTGCTTGCTTTTGTCGGGGCGAGGGACACGCCGTTCCGGGAGGGGGTTAACTGTCACAGTTATGGACTTTTGTTTGTGTTCCTGTTCTCCTGCCTTTGTTTTCCTTTGACCTAGTTTTCCTGAGTTGCACTGATTAGTTAATTTGATTCCACCGTGTTTATTAATTATCTCATTTGTCATTTAGTACTTAAGTCCTGTGTTCTACCCGGTTTCTTTGTCTGCTATTTGTTGTTGTTATGTCGATGTGTGCTACCCTTTACTCTTGGATTATTTCTGTGGATTTCTCATTAAAGACTTTATTTGGATTTCTTCCGCGTCGTGCACTTTTAATAGCACCCTACCGTAACAGAATTGTTGTGTGCTAGTATTTTGTTCTTATAGAAAAATTGTTACATACTTAATGAAACAAACTATAAAGATTTGAAAATTGCAACAAAACACAGAAGTAACAAACACAGGACTTAACAACACCAAAATTTCCATAGCACATGTCTGTTGGGTACCCAGATGTTAGTTTGCCAGCAATGAACAGTACAAGTGATATGGGTGCATGTCTGTAAGACCACGTTTTTCTAGCAAACTGGTTAGCCTGTAACATTGTTCGCTCCTAATGAAACCAGTTAATGTACCAATCATTTTAAAACTGATCATTTTTTTAATTTTTATGCCTTTTCAGAATAAGAAAATAGGTTCACTTAAAAAAATTTTAGTATTTAAAACGACAGATTTTATATTTCAATCAAAAACATTACTTAGCATCACTGAATCAAATAAATTACATAAATGTATGCTAACAAAACTTATTTTTATGCTCTTTAAGGTAACCACATGCCGAACATGTCCTTCACGTGATGAAAGAAAGTCTGCAACTTATAATTTAAAAAATGTAAACTGTTTAAAAAAAATTTTTTAAAGGTAATTAGTATTTATTTATTATTTTATTTTTATTACTTTATAGATTTATTTATTGCTCACACTTAATTTACGTACTAATTGACTAACTATTAACTATGACTTTGCCTCAAAAAACTGCTAATTATTTGTAATACAAATAAAAATGTAAATAAAGTCTTAACATTTCCATGGGGATCTTCCCCCCTTCCTATAGAGCTTCCCATTGCAGCACTTCCTTTAGTTTGACAGAAGGGATATGACTTACTGTAGTTGAGGCAACATTCATGCCCGACATGTCAGTGTGACATAAGCGTAACTCTAAACAACTGCCCCCCCGACTCCCCTGCTGTGCTATTATATATCCTAATATCTGGCAGTACTTTATCTTTCGGAGTTTTAATTGACCTTCAACAGGTGTCGCTGCAGCCCCCGACAAGCGGCAGTAAGATTAATGCAGCAGAGTGTTCAATTGGCTGCCGTTGAGGACTCTCAGAGGACTCTGGATGCTGAGTCTATACATTGCCAAGACTTGTCTTGCAGGCTCTTTAGAGAAGGTAGACGTCCCTGCCCTGTTGCTCTGGTCGGAGGCCCTGTGTCCCAAGTTGCCGACTGCATGGGCGTCTTATCGGAGGGACAGTCCATGCAGCTTTCTTCATTGTCAGTGTTGACATTACCTCTTTCATCCATCCTTTTGTTTTGGTTTTAATTACATGTCGGACGATGAAGAGCCTGTCAGTGTATTTTTGTCTGGAGAGCATGCTAGTGTTTGGGACTCCATTGTTGTTGTGAAGCTTGCACAGATTAGCTTTTCACC
The DNA here is from genome assembly GCA_018155175.1 of Sinocyclocheilus anophthalmus. Lineage (NCBI taxonomy): Eukaryota > Metazoa > Chordata > Actinopteri > Cypriniformes > Cyprinidae > Sinocyclocheilus > Sinocyclocheilus anophthalmus. The sequence goes on along the minus strand of JADLZN010001824.1, from coordinate 305,404 downwards.
GTAATCAGTAGGAAGTGCATTTTTTTAAAGCACTATTGAGCTTCTGTGCTGTCTAAGAGCAACAATAGACAGCTACAATGCTACAATGCTTTTTTATGACTTGAAGTTTAACATTTCGTTGCCTAGAAAGAATGTGATAAGGTACCTTAACCTTAAAGCTGAGAATTTGCCATATCAAGACTCGACTGCAACAAGACAGAAGTGCAGGATGGAGTCTGAAGTGTGCATAGTTCTTCACCGCTGGGATAGGTATAAGGATAGCCAACTAGTCTTTAAACAACAGAGTAGTCAATAAGACATGTTGACTAAGGAGATTGTTTAAAATATATAAATTAATTACAAAATTGAGTTAGTGTTTATTTTTGTTTGAATACCATTTAGAAGCAGCATGTGCAAAGCTGAAAATGTGACTGTGGATACAAAATAATATTACATTGCTTGTTGTACCACATTGCATGGCAGTTTCAAAGCGAACTGTCCACTTTCTGATGCTAAATAGCATGTTTAATTTTCTCATAAGCATGACTGTGGCAGTGTTTTATTACGTTGTTTGTTGATAGTGTTAACTGAAAGTGTTAATAAAAGCAAATGCGAGATAAAAACACATTTTATAAACCAGCAAATAAATTTTTGCTTCCTTATACAAAGCTTTCAGCTCTTTTGTGACTAGTATTTCACCGAGTGCGTCGTACCATTGTGAGCCACCGAGCAGACTATGAAAAACAATACATCGCCTATAGAGCAGATTATGGCATGCAAACGTTAAAATATATTAGTTTAGAAATCATGCATGGTAAAAGTGTTTTGCGGTTATAATGTAGTTCTGTGCAAGGAACCATGCAAAAAGCTAATTAAATCATTGAAATGTAAAATTAAAATAAATATTTTTAAAATGACAGCAATCAAAATAAAACACTTAATAAAAAATATAAAAAATAGTATGGACCTTGATTGGTACACCCTGCATGTCATGTGACCATCTGGATAATATGTAATCATGTAATCATTAAAAAAGTAACTGTAGCCTGATTACGGGTATTTTAAAATGTAATGTAATCTAATTACAAGTACTTAATTTTGTGGAATCTGTTTACATATTACAGATGATTATATGTAATCAGTTACTGTACACTCAAGCAAATGATAGATTTTTTTTTTGTTGGTATGAAAAACATGAATATGAAATATGAACAAAAATATGTAGTTGCACACAAAAGCATTACACATTCTCAAATAAATCAATGTTTCTGTGCTATGTGCATCTATACAATGGCTGGGGGCGCGCTTTTGAACACAGATACAGTACAACATGTAATCTCTCTCTTTCTGTCTTGCTTCATCTCATCGCTTCTGTTAAACGCGCCCCTTCCAATCTGACCATGCCATGCTTAAATGTCACTAAACATGTGGTCAGTTTGGTCACCATAGGCTTATAAAAGCACAAATATGTTCGGAAAACAATTCTGTCCTCCCCACGTGTTTCCTATCTGTCACTCTCTTCTGCTCTCCTCATCTGTATGCTTGTGGGGACAGCCAGCCAGTGACTTCTTTGTGTAATCCATCCCTGCTCTGCGTTGCTTGTCAAATTAATGAATCATCAGTCACCAGGTATTAAGGATTGAGAAGGCCTCAAGTGCCCATCCCCTCCTCCTTTATTCACTGTTCCATGAAAGCATCCATCCCTTCCATCAGTCCTAGTGTGGGACCATGTCAATGCTCACCATTGATGAAGACAGTATTCACTGAACATGATTCAAATGTAGGAACTGATCCTAACTCATGTTTCATGATTAGTAAGTCTAATTCACCAGTTCATGTAATAATGAGATTTGCCAAAAACCGGCATCTTAGAGTCATACACAACAGGATACTGGCTCATTTCAAGGAGTAACTGTCAGACATGTCCAAAAGAGAGTTTTGATTGAGTAACTTTTAGCTCATATCATACCCATAGTACTTCTATTTCTATGGTATTCTGGAAGATATGGCTTGGAATTGTATACAAATACTCAGTACAATCCCTACCAAGTCTGTATGATACTCTAGTGCCAAGATATAGATGATTGCTTTGCTTTGCTGTTGTTAGGGTGTTCTGGTTGCTAGTATATTGTTAGGTGGCCACTACTGATGCTTTTAGGGAATTACTATTGGTAGTTTGGTAGTGTATTCTGGGTGATTGCTAGGACATTGCCAGGCTCTGGCTAGGGTGTTACTAAATGGTTTCTTACTGGTCCAAGTCAAAAGAGGTACAAGGTAAGAGATAATTTTTATAATCCTGACCCTTTTCAATGGAAGTGCATATAGGGAAATTTTCGTTTAATAAAAACTGGCATAGTTCATATGTCTGATCACTTAGTAAGGTCATAGTACGACAAGTTTTATCTGTAAAAAAATATAATAATGGTGATTCTTTGCTTTGCAAGAACCACTGATTAAACAGAATCTGAAATGCCCACAGAATTCCTCACTGCCAGCTTCTCTCTGGGTCCATGCCCTCCCATTCCTGTCTTGCACCGCCCCCACCCTCCACCCCGTGCTTCATAATGCCTGCGGAGAAATGTGAAAAACATGTCATCACTGAGCAATGTCTCCAAATATAACCAAGCTCACACTATAGACAGATGCAGCAGCAGATACAGGAGGGCCTGCACTCTCATTTGTGTGACCTCATAGAAAGTCTGGACCATGGATTCGTAATGCACAAACAAAACACATTTCCACTCTGTGACATATTCCCAGTCCACTGTGATGTCCAGGGTCCTTAGTCAACAGATGATGCGATATCCTCCAGCTGTGGATACAACCGCAATTGCAGTCGCATGACTGTGCACAAAGTGTACAGGGATTATTTATAGCCCATCTGTTTAACTTGGGTCTCCAATGTGAGTCCTCATATGATGCTGCCTTAATGCAAGTGACGATTTTGCAGATAAAGTTAAACTCAGGTGATAATATCCACACTGAGCGTCATAGGATACCGCAAATGCTGCAGAGCACACTCTAAAAAAATGTTGCTATATAGTACTAAAAGTGGTTCTTTGGCTCGTAATCATATGGGGGAACCACTTTTTAGCGCTGTTTAGCACCAAATCTTGGTGCTTCAGTGGTTCTTCAACTGGTTCTTTGGGATGACTGAGGTGCTATATAGCACCGCTACTGTATGCAGAACCTTTTAAGCCCCTGTATGGTTCTTCAGCGGTTCTTCAGTGGTTCTTTGGGGTGGTTAAGGTGCTATATAGCACCACTGCCATACAAAGAACCTGTTAAGCCCTTTTAAAGCTTCTTTATGAGCTAAAGAACCACTGTTGGTGCTATTTAGCAACATTTCTATTGAAGAAATAAAATGCGATATGACACCTCTTATGGGTTCTACATAGCTCAATTTGACAAAGGTGCTGTAGAGGACCTTTAAATATATGGAGCACCAAAAGGGGTTCCCCTATGATTACGAGCCAAGAACCACTTATAATGCTATATAGCAGCATTTTTTTAGAGTGCATGTTGAATGCTACATTCTCTTTGGTTATCATAACTGTATGAAAAAAAAAAATCTTGTTGGTTGATACCATATTTCCATTAGTGGTGTTTGCTACCTGATCACAAGGGCTCTGCAGACTCCAGTTGAAAAGCTGTGGCTCTATTGGATTGATTCATTTAAGTCGTGTGGCTGGGTGTTATTAAGGGAAGGTCTGGAGGGGGCGTGCGGCTTAGTCATACCGAACGGACTTGTCGGTAAATTCCGCTGGAGATCATCTGAACTCAACCGTTATCATAAATAGCAACCACAGAACGTTTAAAGTCCATTTAAATTTATGGTGCAGAAAGTTGCCCCTTTATATCCTGTTCAGTCCTAATTACAGTTCCCCAGTCCGATTCAGATGGCAGAACACATTTACAGATCTCTTCATCTGTAATTTTGATTTGGCAGCGACCTCAGTGACCCTAAGATGAGTCCCTTGGGGAAAACTATTTGTAGCGTTGTCCTGATAGCAAGTATACCACATAACCAGACTGCACATACACGCAGACATGCATTGACTTAGTACCTTCACTGTACTATCAATTTGATAAGACTGGATGGGACTGAGATGACTGTATTGTGGAATGGAAGTCTGAAGCTAGATGCAGATCCACTCATCCACTATATTCTAAATCATCAATCAGGCCTTCATAGCGTTGAATGGTCCTCGACTGGTTAGATGAATAACTGCTGCCTTTTCTGGGTGGATTGCCCACAAAGCATTGTTAGCGAACTATACTAACATAATTCTATTCTAACATGATCTAGTGTTTCCTGAAACTATAGTTCCAACAAACATTCGCGAACAGCATTGCATACTTGTGTAGTTGGAGAAAAGTCAATAATTGGGTAGACAATTCAACTGCCCCCACCCACCCCCCCCCCCCAATACGAAGTATGTGTTTCGAGACTTTTGAGCAGATCGAGGAAGAGAGAGGGATGAAGGGGGAAGGAGAGGGGGAGTACGGGTGGAACGCATGGGGGAGGAAAAAGGGGAGGGGAGGGGGGGGATAGAAAAGAAAGGAGAAGAGGAAAAGGATGGGGAGAGGGAATAATAGGGAGCTAGAAAGAGACGGATGAGTGAAGCCCCAAGATGTGTTAAGCATACACTGCCCTTCAGTGAGAGCCTCTCTGCACCATGATGATGTATTCTCATGGAGTCCGACCGCGTCGCTTAAGTGTCGTTCGCAGTGCTAACTCATTTAACCGCAATGGTACGACTCGATATGAGGCCATCCGCTTCCTCTCTTGCTTTACTTTACTTTCCTGCATTGTCTGCCATGGCCTGTAAAAAATACAGCTGGCCTAACCGCTCGGCGGGTGTGAGGCTCGTCATGGTGTGATCCTTTCCTGGAGCGGGATGTACCGTTTATCCCTTTTATACTGTCCCATTCCAGTGTGGCGGCCTTAAGGAGATTTTTTTCCCAAAGCTTGGCGGTTATGATTTTCTTCAGGCTAGGTTCCGCCCTGTTGTTCCCTCGTCGATATAGGTATAGGCCACAAATGTCAGACATATGATAGTAGTGTGGTTGCCCTGTTGTGGATGAGCGAGTTCTTGGAGTGGTGACGGGTTGCTTCTTGTAGTATAGTCATGTTCGAGTATGCCTGCGCTTTACGATTTTTCTGCCGAGCGTGCGTCGAGAGACACACGGGATCTTTCAGCTGGTACCGAGCAGTTTGTGTGTTGGTGCCGACCTTTCGAGAATTTCTTATTTTCGATGCAGGTCACGTTTCATGGTCTTTACTTCGTAAAGTGTTAAAGGCTTTGTGTGGAGTGAGTTTTATGTGTGTACTACTCCCCCCGCCTGATCTTTGGTATAGAACAATACTTTATCTATCGCGCACCTCAGGCAACCCCCCCCTACTTTGTCCGCTATGGGGGGCGATGTGTTTTTTCTTCTGAATCCTGAGACGTTGGAAGGGCGGGGGGGCGACACACCCGCTATGGGTCTGGACAGCACCACACTGTTGTGGTGTTGTCGGGGGGTGGCGCCGCGTCTCCAGCCCGGGGCTTCAATGCGACTATACTGGTTGATGACGCGAGCGTGTGTAGTGCTATAACTCCCTGTTTGATTCTAGTTGTCCGCGTGATTGGTCGACTGTCTTAGTATGTAATGAATGACTCGTCTTTTCGCGCATTGCGGAGCTTCTTTACCGACATCCCCTCGAACCTGACCTTCTGGTGTGTAACCACTATTGCGTTACAACTGTGTGTGGTTCAATACAATTTTGGCGTGTGGTTCTCTATGTTACACAGCATCAGAAAACCAACAATGCATCAACAATTGTCTCCAACAATACATTGCACTATGGTAATTAAGCAGTGATTTACACTGTTTTGTGGGAAACCCAGATTGATTAAAAATAATATACAAAGAAATCTTTTTTCCCAAAAATGTATTCAATACTTCCATGGATGATAATAGTACAATGCAAATTATCTAGCAGTCAACAAGATGCAATAAATGTTTTTGATTTACCCCCCAAAAATTTTTTATTTACCCATACAGTGTCACTTCAATCCAAGAAGACTTTCGATCATCTTCAAAACACCAAATTAAGATATTTTTATTGAAACCTAGGAGATTTCTGTTCCTCTATTCAAAGTCCATGCAACCAAACCTCTGACAATAAAAAACAAAAAACATGTTTAAAGTTATCCAAATGAATCAAATGGTTTAATTCAAGTCTTCTAATGATCTACAATTCCCCACATACAAAAAGCACATCAAATATGGTAATCAGAAGCTCAAACGGGCTTATTTGGCACATACTGTAAGAACCAATGAGGTTTGTTCTCATGTGTCATGCAAGCATGTTTAAACGTCAGGATGTAGGATCAGCAGATCTTAAACAGACTCTTAAATTTGTAATCCCACACTAATTAACAATAATATGCCCAATAACACAGTAATTGCACAGTGAGCATGGCCAATGATTAACCCCTTTGGTGCATGCAGGCCTGTCATCATACTAGTTGTACCTTTGTACATTACTGTGCATATAGATCGGTCAGTATGTACACACACATGCTATCCAATTAACTTCAGCTTATAGGCCTTAAAATAGACATGGAGGAGATATTTCACAGACCACTTGCTCCTTGGCTCTGGATTTGTGAATGGACTCATCTCCAGTGAAGTGATGACATTTTTTGACTGATTACAATCAATATGGGTGACCTCTTGCAAAAAAAGAATGCTCAACGGTTAACAGAGTCTCTTAGTACCCTATGACAATCGGATGCATATCAAGGCGCACCCAAAACATTTTCTTAAACATGCAGTGAATCTGGAATTGGAGTCCCATTGGAGGAACTTCCCTGTCAAGTGGTGCACAGCGATGGATGATTGATATGAACACCCCTGGCTTCACAGTGGTGAGTCAACAACTGTTAGACCCCCACTTGATGCAAGAACAGCAGGTTTAGGCCGGAACGCAGCCCATCAAGATCTATCAACATTATGTGACAGTGAGTTCCTTGTAATCTTGGTTATGAGAAAATGCATTGAGCACTGCAATAGAATGCCCTTGTTGAGCTATACATTTTGTGGATGTGAGTCTCACATTGGGTTTCTATGAAAAAAATAATATATATTTTACATTTACATTTATCTTTGTAGCAGATTTGTACTTAACAAGGAGGATGTTCAACACCATTCCTATCAAAAATGTTTCAAAGCCAGATTTGTAGGCTTTTACCCCTAATAATTAATATGTGGTTACAATATATGAAATATATGTATGTTATATGTGTTCATTTGTTGTCACTAACACCAAGCCAGTCATGAAATGTATACAATTTAAATACTTGCATCAAAACATAACGATTAAAAATTTATTTTTCAAAACATGTTTTGTGCCAGCCTGTTCAATTCCAAATATTTTGAAATTGAATGCTATAGGGTTGAAGGTTAGTGTAAACTAGTTGATTACTGAAACTATTTCAGCACATCACGTTATTTAACAACAGACTATTTATCAATGACTTTTGTGCTTAAGTGACCCAATAGAAGTGCAAACATAATGAAATACATTAATATAAGAGGAACTTACCTCTGTTTGAACCATGTGGACAAGAAAAAAAAAAAACATGATTATGTCAGTCCATTAAATACATGTCTGAAATTTTAGTAAATTTGGTAAAACATGTCAAAGGTTTTAAACGTGGAAATGTCACAGAATGAGCAGAAAGTGTGGTGTACTTGTGAACAAAAAAAAATTAGACTATTGTGAAAGCATGGTTAAAAATATAATAAATAAACTAATAACAATAAAATGTAATAGTGATGAATGAGGACATGATGTATATTGACTTATATTCTGATAGACATCATTAAACATTTTTTTTTAAATAATTCATGTTTTGTTACAAATATTTTATATGCATCATGTTTAGTATCCTGTTTATTATATTAGTCATAAACGGAACACATTGTTTCCTGAGGATGACTCCAAATGCCAGGACAGGCGGCAGCAAATAACACAGTTCATAACTTCAAAATGTGCAGACCAAAAATGAGAAAGAAAGAAAATAAGGGTCATGTTTGGTCTTATGACTCATGTGATGTCAGGGCATTTGAAGGGCGCCCTACAGCCCCATTTGTCATTTTCCCAGAAACCCATGCAGCACAAGTGCAGTCTTCCTGGACTTAAGCCATTGTATTATGCATTATCTGAAATTTGTTCTTTCATCCACTGTACCATTTACATTAAAATGTCCAGAATATAAAATATTTTGTTTTAATAGATTAACATGAGGCATTTGTTATTGCATAGCAAGAACACAAGTTTTATCAAATGTGCAACAATAATGAGAAGAGTGGTGTAGCTGTTGCACAAAAGCAGTGGTTACATTGCGCTAATTCTAGAACTGGATCTAGAACACTCAGTGATCTATTGTGATATAGAACCTCTCTAGATAAGCCGTTCTTTCACATGGAGCATCTGGCACATAGAGTGTGCCGTACCAACAGTGTTTACAATGAATAGTGTGCCTTTCCATGGTCTTTAATGCATTCCCCCAGTCGCCTCAGGCAGTGAAGAGGGATTCTAAATGTGTCCAGAGCGCCGCTCCAATGATTGAGTCAAACGCAGCACAGCTCAGCCAGCACTCTAAGGGGAAGGAAGAGAATAAGATGGAGGGGAAATCAGAGGATGAGGGTAGGGGGATTCTCTGTGTACCCCCTTTTCTACGTCATCATTGCTTTATTCTCTCGCTCGCTCCTCTCTCACTCTCTCTCACTATTTGCTCAAGCCGCACTGCCTCAGGTTTTGCACTCTGGCAATTAATTAATTTATGGTTTCGTCTTGCATTTCCTGCATTTTAGCATCTACAGGAAGTGCAGTGTCAAAGCATGCCAGCAGACTGCATCCTGCAAAATTCCGCACAAACCGCTTGGCATGTTATGTCCACACTGCATAGATACAATAGGTATAGGAAGGGGGAGATTGGGCGGTACTGACTGGCAGCTTCCTTGATTTCTGTTTTCCTTTTTAAATCGACTCCACCCTTCTTAATTCTTAAATACGAGCTAAGTGTGCTTTGAACGTCAGCGCTCTCAGAATTGTAAAATACTTCTGGCGCTATTGTTCTGCCTCTGCTTCATTCTCAACAACACCACCCCCCAACCCCCTTTGCCTGTGTGTACTGAATACAAGCTGCAAGCAGTCACGCAGCTGTTTCCATGGCAATATCTATCTGCGAGAAAGATTCGTTAACCCTCTCTCACAGGCATTCCTCACCGAGAGCCCACACTGTCTATGGCCAAAGCAGGGGCGTTGCTATTTACAACAGTCTGTGTTACATTACAGACACACATATGTCATCTTTTTCATGTGTTTCTGTACACGCTTTGTGCACGCATTTCATTCGTGTGGGAATATGTGTTAGGGTTTCCATTGTTGCTGATATATTATTATCCACCAGGCTGAGTCCACCTGATTTACTGTACTCTGAATACACTGCATGTTGCAGAAGAAAAGAAGATGTGTGTTGGGAGAGAAAGCCATTGCTGCTCAAAGAGGTTTTTCTCAGCCTTATTGTGTGGATGAAAAAATCACTTACTTCTAACGCCACCAGCTGATTTGAAAAATAAAGAAAGAAAAAAGATTAGTTGGTTTGTGGTTCTCAGCTGGTTGTTCTTCAGGACTTAGATTTTACCAAAACCGTTAAGCAAATATGAACATTTATTGATGTTACAATGGACTTGCTTTAGCTCAGCAATATGCAAAATTATTAACAAGACAAAATTGGCAATTTCATGTTCTATTTCAAATTATTTCATGTTCTCCATTCACCATACAAAACATATTATGGTCGACATAAACCCCAACATAGTGTGGGATTGTTGTTGCATGTGAACATGCCTGTAGTGTAGTCTGGATCACATTTTCTATGGTTTTGTTTATGGGTTTTGAGGATGAATGTATAGTATCTGTCTTATTTGTCTAGCTTTGACCAAGGGATGAATTGATATGCACCAAAATATTGTTGATTGGACGCACATTTTCCTTGCATCCATAACCTTATTATAACAGATTTGTCACTCATTTTTGTGTTGTGACCTACCTGTTACGTTCCATTGGTGTAGACCAGTGGTTCCCTATCCTGATCCTGGAGAACCCCTGAAAAACTTTGCACGTCTTTGACGTCTCTCTTATCTGACACACACATGTGAGGCCTTGACTAAAACTGAAAGGGAGTTCCCCTTTCAAAGTGTAACTTTGGAGCGGTGGCTTGGCGTTGATGCTATGGGAATGTGTGTACTGTACACACGTCAATCTCAGTTGGCTGATTGTGTGGACATGGTGACACAGCACAGTGTGTCACCAAGACCATAAACAGACACCTAAAATGCATGTCATTAGAGTATTATGTTTGTTAAGCAAGTGTTTGAAATCTTCTGTAATGGCAGGAAAAAAAAGTATAGGAGATATATGATACCATGTCAACACTTCATTATAGTGGATGACTGTTGCGATATGTGTGTGCCCTGTATGGGTGAGTAGCATGCATGGTCAGTCCTTGAAGGGGCTGATTGTGTGCACTGTGAGAGTTTTCCACACCCATTCCACACACATTGCGAAATAAGTTGACATGCTTAAAATATGTTGACACAGCGTTTTAAATCGGCGGTTGAGGGCGTTTCCATGCGCGTTTGGCCAATCAATGTCTACTTACGTCACGATTAGTACCAATTATGCTGGTTAGACCCTGCTCCGGAGTAAGAACTAATTTGGTTCTCGAAAAAGGCAGTTCGGTACTGTACTTTAAATTGCACCCAGTTCCGGCGGTGCGAACACGTCAAAAAGTGGATCGTTCCACAATTAGTTCTGGTACTATGAAAAGGTTCCTGCGGTGCGAAAGGCCCTTGTGTGTACACTCAAGCACTGCGACATATCTCGGGGCTTTATTGAGATGTCGCAACATACGTATGGGGGTTGCCAAAAGGTGGAGAACAACTTGTAGCTGATCTCACCACAGTCATCAGAATCTGAGGTGGAGGAAAACCGTCTTACCATGAAGGGTGTAAGTAGATCTGGCTAGTGGGTAAGATGGATGTGGCAGCAGGTCAGGTGGTGCCATCGCTGAGCCATGATTCGCATCCGGATGGCAGCGACAAACTGCAGCCATGCGTGATGCTATCAGTAAATTGGACACAAATCTTGAGGAATGTTCCAAAACCTGTTGATCGAATCTGCCCTGAAGGAAAATTAAGCAGTTCGAAGGCAAAAAGGGGTCCAACCGTACTAGCAAGGTGTCCTATGAAGTGGCAAGTGAGTGTATATATTGTTGGAAAGTTGTAAGACTTCTAAATAGATATTTTACCACTGTTTTACACGTTACAGATTATGTAGGAAAAGTAATAGATTATTTTATGACAAGAGTATACCTCAAAACATATACTACATCATAATAGGAGTTCTGACCTTTGTCACAAAAAATATTTTTCCCTATCACGTTTTAGTAATCAACATAAATTATATATCATTTGAAAGCTTAAAAACTCCAAATTCATCCTGTGAAAACCATTTTGAAATCGGACAATGTGTTACCATGGAAATGGTACTTTAAAAAAATGGTACTTTTGGCGGTCTCCTCCCCCTTAGTGGGCGGTGTCATATTACAAAATGTATTACGGTCTTTTAGAATCAAAATGTTTTATAATCTTGACAAAAAACATATAATTGGGAGGTGACAGAAGTAATATTAGAGAAAATGTACTAGAATTGTGAAAATTTGCATTAAAAAAAAAAAAGTTTGAATGGCACCCGGTGGCTGTTTTTGGTATAATGCCTAAACAAAATTGCATAGGAACCTCGATTTTTTTTTTTTTATCAACTTCAAATTTGGAACACAACATATTTAGACATGTTCATGGCTCTAAATAAGAAAAAGTTACACAATTTCTGGAAGAAAAACATAAGTTAAATAGTATTTCATATACACTGAAAACAGAAATTATAGCTCACTTTTACCATCCGAGTCTGAGAAAGTCTTATTCAGTACTGAAAATAATAAGGAAAAGCAATTTTTTTCCCTTTCCAAGATAGTAAAACACCAACATAACAACATATACCCAATAAATATATTTAATTTGGGTCTGTACAGATGCCTTGAAACAAAAACAAAAAGTGGGTAAGATTTACCTGCGAACATCAAAATCGTCAGAAAATTATTTGTGTGCACTTCAAAACACATCAGTGTATCCTCACTTTGCATGCATTTTCATGGCCCTAACTGAGAAAAAGTCACAAAATATCAAGAATAAAATCAGATTAAATATCTATTTAATCTGAAAATGCAGATTAACTGGTATTTCCGACAGCTCGAAAGTCAAAATGGGTCAAATTGACCCGGAACATAATACAAGGGATAAACATCAACTAAACAAAAACTATACATCTGTGAATGGTATACACGGGTATGATAATGTTCAGTTAACATGCTAATTGACCTATCGGTAAGCCCCTCCCCTAGAACGCAGATGAGCCAATGGCAGTCGAGTATCAGTTGCACTTGGAGCGGAACTCGGACATCTGTAGGTTTCAGCGCCATAGAGAAACATTGGAAGATCTGTAGCTTTCTTGCTTTGATGGTGTTTATGCTACAAAAATGGAAAAACGATGTGCCTGTGGTACTTGTAACACCTATTCCAGGTATCCTGAGAGGACAGGCAATGGAATTTATTTGATTACATTTCCAAAACCCAAACAAAACAGAGCAAAATTCCCAAAGCATTCAACCCCAATCCCAATGAACACAAAAACATTAATTTTCTTGTTGTCATACACTCATTAAGTTACAATTTCAGATGATTTCAGCAGAACATTAATGTCTCTGTCATTGTAAGACAGTTAGCAACTCTGTTTGTTTGTCCGAGTTCGCGACATTAACTAAGGGGGGCGGGGCTTATCGATAGGTCAATTGCAACTCATGTTCCATGCCTGTGTGAGGGCAAAACTGGTTCAATAATACTGTTGTGTAAATGAACCTTTTTAGTGCACCCTACAAGCACCTAATTGACCGTGTTAGATTAATGAGCATTGTGTATGTGTGTTATGGTTAACAATTACAAAGTAAGAGACAAAACCTGCCTATATGACCCTAGAAAACATATAGCTCAGTCAAAAAAACCCTAGATGGCACAGTCTGATTGGTCCGTTATATGTAATCTGCTAGCAATCACATAATTTACTACATGGCCAAACTGACTGGCCTTCGCTGATTCTACAGCCAATGAGCTTGCTAGTGCAACATTGAATAGTATGGCTCAGTGATTACGTGGGTTATTATGTTTTGTTTATTTTATGAATGAAGGAATGAAACGACACTGACGAAATGATGAAAGACAGATCCTCCAACCACCAACACACCAAACTGCATGTATGGCTATTCATGCCGTCTTGTCACACGTAGGTGAACGGTGTGTATCTATTGGGCAGTCGCAAGTCCATATTTGCCTAAGGTGTGCAGATCTAGTATGCCAAACCAAATACATTAACATTGTCATAAACATTAACGTGCTAAAACTATTTGCAAACTATTTGAAACTACTAAAACTACCCAAGACTGATCATGATTGAAATTATATTTACGTGAGCAAAGATGGCAGCAAGTAGGTTAATGCGCCACCTGAGCAACTGGCATTGACATAAATGGAAATGGTCAGTCCTCGTTACTCGTTATCAGGATCAGATTGGGCGTACAAATGGGAATTATATAAATGACTGTTGTGTGTTGTTTTCCTCAAAGGAAAGTGATCTTACTATGAGCTAAAACAGAAAGTAATCAATTTGACTAGTGCACTATATTCCAATTCTTCTAAAGCCGTACAATATCTTTGTGTCAGGAACTGGCTGAACTTTATTTACAATGTCAGACATCACTGGGTTTTTCATGTCTCATGAGTAACGATCATTGACAGAATTTGTAATTTTGGGTGAAATGATCCTTGATTATATTCATAAGGCCATTGAGTTTGAACATGATGACTGCAGTCAGAAAACTCCATCTTATGACCACCCATATCCCATCATGTACGGAGGGAAGGGGGTTGTGGGATTGGCTGTAGACAGCAGATGAATGAAAGTCGTCAGTGAGATGATACGAGAGGAAACTCTTGAACATTCATCAGTTTTACAACCATTGATTTTCACATGCCGCAGGCTCTCCTGCTGTGACGCTTCCCATCAAGGTTAGACTGTTATCGGGATGTATTTTTCAACCTTGTGTCTTTGCCGTGACGCTGGAACGCTCTGTTCCCTCTTGAGGCAAGAGGGAAAACTACTTCAAATGTCATATTAAAAGCAGTTTAGCCTGCTGAAGGAAAATGACTACCAGTAATTTTTTTTGGGGGATTTGGAATGGAGGGGTTTTAACACCCAGATTGCATTTAATTGGCTAAAAATGGGAGAGCCCTACAGCCAACGTAACTGATGTTTAAGCTACAAAATAAGGGGAATTATGTCCTCAGTCTGTGTCCTCAATCACTACCGGACATAGTGGCAGAGCCTGCATGAAACCATTAGGGAACTTTGGCAGAAACTTTCTTAACATTCTTACTTATAAAAGTTTTGATTTCAGTTAATAAAGGACCACTTTTTTTATTCGTATTGAATTCTTATTTCACCAATGAAGTAACAGTTTAAACATACAGTAAGTAACACAATTTTAGAAAATCAATTTTATAAGATGAAACTAAACTAAAATCAAATATAAAAAAGTAAATTGTTAAAAAGTACAATGAAAATCGTAGCTGACTACACTGAAAAAAGTTTTTTTTTTTTACGTTTTATTCATAAATTTTGTTTTGAATGATTATTTATGAAGTTGGACCATATCATACAAAAAATCACATTAATTGTGTGTCTCACTATCTATATAAAATACTGCGATATATATGTTGACAACTTATACAAGCTAATCTGTTATTACTCATGCATAAAAATGACATGGTACATGCATTTAATATAAACGCAAAAAGTGAGTCATTCAATACTTCAGAAGTTTACGTTGGATGATTTATGTATTTTATGACTAGTCCCACAGCGTGGGAAACATGCTAAATTAAAAAAAAAATACCTTGCAAAATTAGTACAAAACTTGTACCTGTACTAAACCAATGTTTCATAATTAATTATATAAGTTCTAAAATGTACCTACGAATTTACCAAAATATTGATGCTGTGTGAAAATAAATACAATAATAATTAGCACCACAGAATTACAGTAGAACCCTGAAAAAATAACTGAAATCATTTTTGTAACATTGGGATATTTTTCATTTTACAGTTCTATTTCTTGCTGACTTTAATTCAAGATTTTCTACACATTTCAATTTTTCTAACATGTAACACCAATGAGCAATGTTTCAAATAACCATATGGAGGGGAGGGGATAAATATAATAACTCGTTTATTAACTCCAAAAACGTTTTTGACCATCTCTTCTTACTCTGACCTTTGATATTATGTACTTTCCACAGCTTTTTGTATTTTTTTTCCTTTTTGTAAGTTAGTTTTCCGCTTCCTTTTGGCAGTCTGTGTGGCCTGAGGCTCTAGGAACCCATGGCAGTCTGAGACCCTGGGGCCCAATCCAAAATCCAGCCCTGGTAAAAGGCCTTATTTGATTGATCTACTGATAAACCAGTCATGGAAAGACTGAATTACACAGCTAACAAAGGCCTAACTAACAAGCAATCTGGTTTTCTAATCAATAGCTTAATTTATCTACAGCAGTTTCAAAAAATCTTTAAGGAAATGTGAATCTTTAGTGGAGCCACCTGTCTATTCTGCCAACAAATGGTATTGCCTTGGTTGCGGGGCAGCACATGGAAGCCTAGTTGATTAATAGCAATAAAAGACATTGTAAATTAACTTTTTCATTTCAGTAGTTATTTTAGATATAAGTTTAGATGTAAGCAATGAACAGTGTATATAAAAAAGCAGGCAAGAATCTTGAAGGCAGCAATGCATTAAGCATGTGATACTATTTATATCCAAGATGTGAGAGTGACCTAGTAACTCACATGTCTTATGCAACATGTGTGTGTGTGTGTGTGTGTGTGTGTGCGCAAAGCAGATTTTTCAGCAGCCATTAATCCAGTCTTCAGTGTCACATAATCCTTCAGAAATAATTTTAATATGCTGATTTTGTGCCCAAGAAACCTTTCTGTACTTTACCTCTTTTTTTCATCATCATTATTAATATTTTTAATGAATAGAAAGATCAGAAGAGCAACATTTATTTTTAAATATTATGTCTTTGTAACAATGTGAAAGACTAACAATGTATAACTGCCAATTTGTATACATCCTTGCTGAATAAAAGTATTAATTTCTTTCCAAAGGAAAAAAAAAACCTCGCATACTGAGAGGATCTACTGAAAGATTTATTTTTATTTTTTTATATATATGTTCCGATGAAGACATATTGAATCTACATCTTGAATCAACTGAGGGTAGGCACATTTTCAGGAAAATGTCATTCTCAGGTAAACTATTCCTTTAAGTGGGTGAATGATGCAGTGTCCTCTTGTGTTCTGCAGATTTGAAACATTAACACTTCAGTGTATGTCGCATTCAAGCAAAGTTTGAAATAATTGGTGTAAGCACAAATAAACTGTCCAAAAGTGCATTTTCAGAATTCAGCAAGGGAAACAGAAAGAATGTCTATCTAAGCCGTTTCAGGACTGCATTCCTACAGATAAAGCAATACATCATGATGTAAACCTCACAGGGAGAGTTGAAAAAAAAAACTTAATTAGCCTTCTGCAACACAACTGAGTGACATATTTAATAAGAGAATTTGCAACAAACAGATTCAAGTGTTGTAGCACTTCCAAAGTGTATACGTTCACGTATGCTTTCCGAAGCAAATTTTTGAATGAGTCAGCACTGGTGAAATTGCTGTAGCTATTCGAATTTACCTCATGATTGCTTTTAAGTTTCCAGATATTTAAATGGAGACAGATACACATTTTCTTTTCTCATCCTCCCCTGAGACAACATGCAACAAAAAGTAAAGGGCATGAAAAATCTACAACTGATAATAGATGACTGGGGCTTCCCAACATTTAATAGGCTCTCTATACATTGTGAAGAAGGATTATAATGAATTTTTGAGAAGAATAGCTGGGTGTTTCATGAACACGTCTGGTCCTGTGCACTGTTAACCCTTGCTGTAAATTGCAGGGTAAATAACTGTAAAATAGCCAGTGTTTTGCTGTGAAAAAGCCTGGTAAGGTCTAACGGTACGGACACAATGTTTAACATAATTTATGTAAGATTGAAAGATTGATGTTTGGAGATTTTGTAGATGATGGTTTGAGTTTATATAGCAAATATTGCAAAATAAATAATGAAAGTGTAGTAACAAAAATGTGTTATGTATGTGAATATGTGTTATGTATAAAATGTATACACACACACATATGCAAAATCAGCTACACTATGATCCGTATATGATGCTGAAGAATTTAAAGAAGATGAAGACGGTGATGATCATCATTCTGCTGAGATTTATTTCAGCTGAATTTACTATTAAAAAAATAAAGAATGAAGGAAGGCGGGCATCAAGAAATCTTGGTCTCTTGTGCCTGTAGTCATGTTTCTTCTATTGCTTGACTGTAAAGCAATTTAGATTCAAATAACTACACATACAGTAGTGTCAAAGGAGAACTGTCATTTCCATTGTCATTATCCCAGTGGTCTTTAATATCATAGCTGTCATTCTAATTCATTAAAGCATCTAATGGCATTCGGACAGCCTGGAGCTCTCGCTAAAGTACCTTACTTTAATGAGATGACTGCAAAGATGTCTTGCATCCAACCCGAGGTTGGATAGAGGGTGAAACTTAAAAGTAACTAGGAAATGTGTCTTAATGGCCGTTTTAGTCTCTACATGCACTTGAAAGAGGTGTGTCAAATTTTTCACCATTTTACCAGAGAAAGTACTTGTATCAGTGTAGGACCCTTGGGTCTATGGGATTAGCAGGACTTTACTTGTACAAACATGACTCCATTAGTTAATCACATGATAAATTTGCTCCTTAAATCTCAAACACAGAAGCTGACTGATGCATATTTATTGTAAAGCACATGTGCGTGTTGGTGATGATACCCAGACCAAAATTGACCATTTTGAGGGCATTTTTACATGGTGATGCCATAATTTGAAATTACATAATCTTGACTGTTCCGAAATACGCATCTGGAGACAAACAAAAGATAAGAATGTGTCATAATTTAAAGCTGAATTTTGTACTTTGTTGGAAAGTTAAATGAAGACACAACTATTAGTTGTTTGTAGATTGGTTTACCTAGTTAGCTGACGCAAGAACAACAATATGTGACCCTTGACCACAAAAGCAGTCTGAAGTCGCTGGGGGATATTTGTAGCAATAGCCAAAAATACGGGTCAAAATTATCCATTTTTCTGTTATGCCAAAAATCATTGGTATTAAAGAAAGATAATGTGCCATGAAGATATTTTGTAAATTTCCTACCGTAAATATATTAAAATGTAATGTTTGATTAGTAATATGCATTGCTAAGAACTTCATTCGGACAACTTTAAAGGGAATTTTCTCAATATTTTGATTTTTTTTGCTCCCTCAGATTCCAGATTTTCAAATAGTAGTATCTCAGCTAAAAAAAAAAAAAAAAAATTTAAAAAATATTGTCATACCTAAAAACCATATGTAGGGAACAGCATGGGAAAATAGAATAATTAACCATAAATAGTTATAATTAATTATGAATATTTTAGATCCGCTGTAGTTATTTAGCTGACCACTCAGGGTCAACGTCTTGTCAATTCTAAGAACGTTACTTTCCTGGTTAAAGGAAATAACTTTCTACTGTACAATTCTATAAGCTTGTAAAGTAAATCTGCATGATTATTGACTCCGGTTATGAGTAAACAATGAACACGTCCAGTGTGATACAAGTAAGGTTTTTTTAACTACATAAACACTTAAACTAGTCTTAACATACTACATAAACACATTAAGCCGGTCACACTCACACACACACCCACACACAACACACACACATACAGTTGGTATAGGAAAGGGTTAAGTTTAACTCAGCATAGAAAGAGGCATAAAGAAAGGATTTTATGGAACACTTTGCATGTATATTCAACAGATCAAAGCCGTCAGGGATACGTCAGATTCTGAGTTCAAAAACACCTTTGTAAAAAGGTGCAAATAATACCTAATGTATCAATTAATAAAACTAAGTTTGATACTTGCACGTCTGTATGAACAAAAGATTCCTGATGCGATCTTACGGCCCCAAGATCTTGCTGAAGGTGGTTGATGAGAAAGGACCAGTTTGAGTCAGATTCACTTGATGAATGAAAAGGACTAGGCCGGAGCCTGGCAAAATATTTGATATCCTGAAGCGTTTTTCTCACATCTTTATCTTTGCTTCTGACCGAACCACCGACTGGGGGGGTCCCTGGAGCCGGGCCTTTAAGGTCGCAGAAGATCTCCGCCTTTCAAGATGGGATTGTCCAATGAGCAAAATGGAATTTCAGAGCGGGAGGTGGCAATTGCTGGAGGGTTTAAGACCCTTTGTTCTCTAGCATGGTAATTTGCAAATGGACTTGAATCTAAATTACTAAAGATTCTCAGGAGCCTAATATATATTGCTTATGTACCAATATATAATATACACGATTGTTTCGATCATACAAAGGCAAATTCATAGATACTAAAAAAGGTAAGATTACATATAGTGAAAAGGGATGATCAGGAATGGGTCCCCTCACAAGCATACTAAAATAATCTAAGAATATCAAAGACAAAATACACATTGACAATAATATACTCAATGGCCTGAAGAAATATGTGTGTTCATTAAAATAACGGTTTTTCTATGAATTAACGAGAACACAGTCCATTTCTACTCTGCTTTTCCTAGGGACAAGCAGGGATTTTCCCTGCTTTACATACATTTGGCCAATAAACCCAGTGATATCAGCGTTTGTTGCCATGCAACAAAGAAGCCTGTTCGACTTCCTGGGGTGTTACGCATTCCGGGGGGAAGGATTCATGGGTCCTCGTATGGCTTGTTAACTAAGGGGGGTTACAGAGTATTTGTTAAATATAAAAAGAAAATATATAGTGTGTTGGATTGGTCCAGACGCTACATATTTCCCCCTTTCGAGCGTTGTTGTCCGTAGAAAAGACAACAACGAGCGATGTCAAGGTGCAGAACAATCGAACACACACATGGCACTCACGGCTGGGAGCCAGTGGGGTTTTTGGCTCGTTGGTGGTTTTTTTTTTTTTTTTTTTTTTTTTTTTCGTGTTGGATGCTGTCTGGTGGTGTGCAGTGGTGATGTAGGCTGTAGCAAGGTGAGGGTCCTCAAGCTTGTGCAGCAGGTGTCAAGGCTGTGTCACATGTCATCTTGAAGTGAGTTAGTCCGGGTAAGATGATTGTTTGTTGATGTTGTTAGCCAGTAGGCAATCTGTGCTACCCATGATGTGGGACAGCTGGGTTAGACTCTCAATGGTGAGAGTGCAGGTAGTTCCAGGGATTGCAGGTAATTGTTACGGAGATTTTGTAGTGTGCAGAGAGTTTAAGACTGACCTAGTGATGATGGCAGGAAAACGGCAGGTGGTTGTGAGCTCTCTGCTCTGCTCAACGTCACTAGAAATCCGATGCTTGCGGTGTCGCTTGGCTCTTGTGGCACCACCGACTTGAGCTTGCCTGAGTTGTGTTGGTAGAGCTTTCGCTGTTGGGCATGTGGGCCCGCTGGTCAATCCAACGTTGTCTGCGCGTTTACTTCTAGGGGTGTCGAAAGGGTCAAGGGAGCTCCTCCCCTTGGAGGGGCCTGATGGCTGTGGTGCCAGCCGGCAAGTCAGAGGTTTGTCATTCTCACTACTCCTTAGGTGAGTTTTGTTCAAGGAGCTCTTTTGTGTGTGTCAGCAGCTCCTGTAACCCAGAGTTAGGCGTGTCCAGCTGTCCTTGTGTATCCTCCGTTGTGTGGAGGAGGATGTTGGGGTGGACTGCTGTTGGACATACCGTGATGTTTGCAGGATGAGGACGCCTTTTCCCAGTGGTTGGTCTGGAACCTGGGTCCGTTGCCATGGTGATGGCTCCGTCCTCTTCTGGCTAGGGGCTTTCTGTAGAAGGGTTTTGCATTGTGGCAATGCTGGGTGCCTTCAGGTGCCCGCTTTGGATTCTGAGTTGTGAAGTTCAGACACAGTGGGGTTTGACAAACACCTTTAGTGGAGGCCTTGGCTTGTTAAAGGCCTTCTGTGTCGTTACACAGCTGATGATTAGGCATTGTGCGGCAGGCCCTAATGTCTAGATGACTTCTTGCAGCTGGTGTCCTCCGCCATCCCAGGGTAATCGTGAGCTTGGAGTAAGTTTGTCAAAGTCTGTGGTAGTAAGCATGGGGAGTTTCACGCCGGCCCTGCTTGGTGTCTGGGGCAGCGATCAGTCCGTGTTCAGACTCTGGGTCTGAGAGTATTTAGGTTGCCAGATGTGTTGTCTCTGGCCAGCTCGTTGGGGTCTGTGGGGTCACACGTGTGTGTGTCTGCAGTGATCCTCTGGAAAGGTCCTTGCCCACCCCCTTGTGGCTGCTGATTGGTGACGTGTGAACAGTGGATCTCGCCCCCCTCGCAGGTTCGGACTATTGGCTGAGGGGGTCTGGGCCTGCTGGCCGGGGAAGTTCTGTTTCGTGTTTTCCCTATCTGTTCGCCTTGTGGTCTGCAAGCATATTTCAGTTCATTTGTGACACTGAATTCACCTCGTTGCGTTGCTTCGGTTCGCCTGAAAATTTTTTTTTTTGTTGCAGCTGCAGAGGTTTTCAGGGAGCTGACTTGTGAAGTGTCAAGCAGAAGGCTTTGGCTCCCTTTCCCCCCTTTCGTAGCTGTGCACAGGCGTGGAGGGCTTGCACTGCTGGCGACCGATATTCAGCCGGCTGTCTTTTGCTTAAGTCTATGCGCAGTCGGTAGGACTGTTTAAATTCTTTCTGAACCAAGTCAAGCTCCTTTCTAATTGCTGAGTCAGGGTTTGGACCTCAGCTCTGTCTGTATGCAGGTGGCCTTGTAAGGCCTAAGATGTGGTGTCTTTCTCATTTAGTTCCACATATGTTGTTTTAAGAGTGACTTTGTGTGAAACAGTTCTCTTTTCAAGTCCTGTGTGATGGCTTTTTCCAGCGGCGCTTGGTGTTTAGCAGCTGTTAGAGCCTCTGTGAAGACTGGTGATTTCTTTCTGTCGCACCATTCGGTGAGGTTCTTTGCATCCGTTCTGTGCTTTCTCTCGTTGAGCAGGTGTCAGTTCTCTGCAGAATTCTGTGACTTGCAGTTTCAGCTCATATACCTCCTGTCTGAGGCCCTTGAGGGTGTGGGCCGAGGAGAGGATGATGCTGGTCAAGTGTTCGCTTATGTCGCAGTCTCGCTGTTCCTTTCTTTGCCATGGCAGGTCGTTGGCTGCTTTGAGCTGAATGATGTCCATTACAGTGCTCTACTGAGTGTCCAGGTGGTCCTGGTGAGCTGCCAGGGCTGGATGTCTGTGGAATGTCTGCGACATACTGGCACACTTGTGGGAACACCAGAGAGAGAGAGACACAAGGCAAATGCAGGTACGTACAGAGGTGTTAAACTAACTCTAAGGGGAACGGCTGTGTAGGCCATGTAATGTATGAATCGCTGGTGAGAGGCAGCTAGTGAGGTAGGGTGCTATGATTTGTGTTCGTGAACACAAAGGAAGAGTTTGAGTAACTTTGTTGAGGGGCCGTAAGCAGGGGTCAGCTGATGACCGGGCTATACTACTGATGGTTCACGGGTTTGGTCACTATGACGAAACTGAAAAAAAAAAAAATGAACTCAAAAAAAAAAAAAATGTTACCTACATTTAGTTGTTTTCTAGAGATACTGGCGAGGCAGGTTTGCACTTGGGGGATGCTGCAATAGGACTTCATAACCCTGGGTTAGGCTGTAGCTAAACTAGCAGGACCAACCAAATACCTCGTCAAAGAAGAAACAGTGGGAATTGTTCTAGTTTCTATTTAGCTACATGTGTGCAATGGTAGCTGCCCTTCACCGGGATTAGGCCTGGCAATGAGGCGTGATTAGAAGTAGAGAGGAAACAGGGATTTGCACCATAACCTGTTAACTCGACTAAGGAAACAACAGTTGCCGAACTACGTAATCCTAATACAAAAAGACGATGGTGATGGTGAACACTAAAATAAAGGGTAAAAGTAACAAGACACACACGAAACAAAAAAAAATTAAATAAATAAAAGAAAAAAGGGGTCCTAAGAGCTGTAGGAAATTAAAAGGGAAAGTAAATAAACAAAAATAAAAAATAAAAATAAAAATGGAATAAAATAAAAAAATAAATAAAAATTTGATTTAATTAAATCTCAAATTTAATACAAATCAATTTCGCTGAATGGTTCATTTGTGCTAAACAAATGTAAATAACTGCAATAAAATTAAAAAGAGGTAGAATAAAGTCAAAACAAAAAAAAAGAGAGAGAGGGAGAGAGAGAGGGAGAGAGAGGTGTGGTTAGAAAGTTACACTTTACACTTTTACATCTAAGTGTTAGTCAGATGCTAACAGCTAGCAGTTGAAGTAAAGGGCTTAGCTTAAGAGTTAGCGTTAGTTACACGCAATTCTTTGTTGACACACAGGTCTGTGAAGTGAATGCTGTTGTCAGATTAACCGGAAGAGTCTGCTCACACTTCCGGGGTCACGTGTTGCTAGGAGACCAATGCAAGCTCACAACAGGTGCATGTGGAGCAGACTTGCACTGCTGTGAGCATGCATGGGAAACTCATGCATGTCCCATACAAATTCATTAATTACTCAAAACAGCACATTCACTTCACAGGTAATGGTGGATTCGTAGTTAGCTACGCGAGAATAACACCATTAATTTTACGTAAAATGTTTCAAATGAGCGAGTCAAAATGAAATACAATAATACTTAACACATAATAAGGCCTTAAATCAGAGAAATGAGGAGCATCGCTCAGATCACATACACAGTACTGAAAAAGGGGATTTCATCGCCCAAAATCAGACCGATTTATTCAGGTACCATTTATATGAGCTGCTAATCAAGAGATTTCGTCGTCAGAAAATAGACTAGTGCTCTACTAACACAGAAATTAGGAATTCTTCGCTAAAGTCAGGTTAGTTTCATATCGTACGATTTAAAAACATTATAGCACTGAAACTTTCTAATACCTGGGGGAAGGCACCTTCAAGCTATAGTTTTAACTGATTATATTCAGAACCTGGTGCGCACATGTATAAAAGTTACGTAAATGTTTCACATGAGTGGGTCGATATGAATACAATGATACATAACACATACTAAGGCCTTAAATCAGTGAAATGAGGAGCATCGCTCAGATCACCTACACAGTACTGAAGAAGGGGATTTCTTCGCCCAAAATCAGACCGATTTATTCTGGTACCATTTATATGAGCTGCTAATCTGAGATTCTGTCGTCAGAAAAGACCTATGCTCCACTAACAACAGAATTTAGGATTTCTTCGATAAAATCAGGTTAGTTTCTTATTGTATGTTTTAAACACATTATAGCACTGAAAACTTCTTACTGCTCGTAGGAAGGTGCATTCAAATTATAATTTTATCTGGTTTTGATCAGGAAATGGTATGTGCATGGAGAAGAAGTTACTAAAACTTGAGGCAGACACATAAGATTGATTATTGGGTTTGCTTGCAAGCAATGTTTAAAACGACCCCACCGTTCTAAATTACTGCTCGTACAGCATAAAGTAGGAAACTATTGTTTTCAGGTTAGCTTGTCAAAGTTTCTGGGGGTCGCATCATGCGCTGCTGAAGGGATGCTTGGAAGGGACCCCCTCCACTCTGTGGTTGCTGGAGGTATTATGGTTCTGTCTGCTGAGTGGTTAAGCAGAAAGTGCTGGCTCCCCCTTTCGGAGCTTCGTGCACCTGAGGGAGTTTTGCATTGCTGAGTGAGGATGCAGGAGTAGGGGGTTTCTCCCACTGTGTTTCCTTTTGCAGCCTAGAAGAGTACCTGAGTTCTCTTTGGACCACGTCAAGTTTGTCTTGAGTGTTGTTCAGATGCTGGATCAGAGTCTCAATTCTGGCAACATTGTCTAAGAGCTCAGAATTTGCTGCTTTATTAGTAATTTTGTGTGGGATGTTTCCTTTCCATGTCCTTTCTGGCTACCTTTTCCAGGTACTCTTGCTGTTCAGCAGCTGTCAGAGACTTTTTAAATCTATTGATTTCCTCCTTTAACTCCATTTTGCTGGGGTCCTTGTGGCTACCGCTGTGATCTGTTGCTTGAGATCATTTACCTCATGTTTCAGACCCATGAGGTTGTGGGCAACGGAGGGTGATGACCTTGGCGAGCTTTTAGTAGCCACAACTCTCGCCCGAGTCCTAAGTCTGAGGCACACCCCTCTCCGCGTCCAGACGCTTTCGGCTCAGTAGGTGGTCGTCAGCCCTAGGTAGGGGGTGTTCCTCACAACGCCTAGCCAATCCTCTTTGGTTTGCATTCTGGGCAGTTAGTCTGAGCAACTGCAACATTTTGACACACTTGTGTTAAGAGTAAGGGCTAGAGACTACTACAAGATCAAAACAGAGTGTGAATGCTAAAATAGTTTTGGGTCAGCATATGTTTTGCTGAAAAGGGCGTAAACAGGATTTTGATTGATGACTTAAGACTACTGTCAAATTATTGTCAAATTATCACTCAAAATTTACTGACGGTTCCCCAAACAGGCTTAATCTCTGAAGTATGAAGGAGAAAAGGGAAAAGCAGAAGGAAAAGGAGAGCAATTCTATTCAGATTATGCTGATTATTTTGAAAATAAACAAATCAAAAATAGAAAATGTCTCTGGTCCTTATGAGGTTCACCCCCCCCCCCCCCCCCCACCCCCCCCCCCCCCCCCCCCCTTCCCCCCCCCCCCCCGAGAGAGAACATCAAGGGGGCATACATGTAAATGGATTTAAAATTAGCTGACTGCTATTAACAAAACAAGGTAATCATTCTGGTATTAGGAACAAATAGCAGCATTAGTGATTAGTGTGTTACTAAAAGCACCCCAATACCTTAATGAGTCTTTCCTCGATAGACAGTTAAGATTTAATTAAATTTAGATTTAATTAACTAGTAACTAAGCAATAGCATTCAGGAAGGATACATCTAGATAGTTAAATTCGCTGAGACGAATTGAAGATTGAGAAACATAGAAAAAGAAGAAAAAAGAAGGAAGAGAAATGGAAAAATCAGAAACGAGGGATTAGGTTAAATTCAAATTGCTTCACACTGCACACACACATCTGTATTTAAAGCTTCAATTAAAGAGTGTTAACCCCTAATTGTTAAAGCTATTTGGTAGCTTAGCCTAAAATGAAACTATGCTAAGTCGTGTTAGCTTAGCTGCTTCAAATGGTTTGTTTACAAACATGGCGTGTTGTGCTATGTGACGTTAGCACTTCCTGTGACAAGTTGTTGTCACGGTAACCAATGCATGCCAGTGTAATTAACGCAGTTTAATGTCTGTCTATGTTAAACAGTCACAGTTTTAGAACGTGGTGCTTTCAGCCTTCAAGACTTGTTGCATTACCTAAGCATTTCGGTGAGTGCTTCTCTAATGCAACAATAAACTTCTTGCACTTGTTTAAAGAATAAAAAAAACAGGTTTACTGTAAGTTAAAGCCGGTTTAAACATATATGTAGTTATGTTTGCCCCACATATGAGTACTAAAGTACAGTATACACCTTTAATTTCACTCAGCGAGTGAAACACAGTAATGACCACCAGGTTGCTCGGCTTATATATATACAGTCAAAGTGTAGATGAATTGCTTCAATCTAATTATAAACTATAAGGCCTTTATGCTGTAGAAAGGGGAGCAGCGCTCACATCTACCTTGATATAACTGTACAGAGATTTCTTCTTCAAAGAAACAATTAAAACAATACTGCAATTTTGTGATTTCTTCATTAAAACAGATTAATACATTATGGTACAGTTTGGAAATGCAGCTGAGCTGAGATTCAGACTTACGCTATGTCAAGACAGATTTATGCTTTAATAATGAAATTAGGGTTTCTTCGCTAAAATCATATTAACCTTACACTGATACCATTAAGAATGAAATACATAAAGACTCTCACAATCATAATAGCCGTACCAATTCAAACCCCAACTTTATCTGCATCTAAACAAGCCAGCAAAACAGGGCATCTGAAGTCACGCCCTACTTTAACCTGGGCTATCACGCACACACTTTTAAGTTGCCAGTGTTAAAACTCATAACTTTCGTTTTATCATGCCCGCATCCTCCACCAAATCTGTAGCGAATTTAGCTCAACGACAGGAAATATGAAATTAACCATAACTAGTTATAATGAACTATTCATATTTTAGATCCACTGTAGATATTAGCTGACCACTCAGGGTCAACCGTCTGTCAATTCTAAGAACGTCAATTCCCTGGTTAAGGGAAATAACTTCCTTACTGTACAATTCTACAAAAGTTTGTAACGTAAATCTGCATGATATTGACTCCGGTTATGAGTAAACAATGAACAAGTCAAGTGTGATACAAGTAAGGTTTTATTACCTACATAAACACTTAAAATAGTCTAACATACTACAGACACATTAAGCGGTTAAATACACACACAACACACACACACACACACACCATACAGTTGGTATAGGCAAGGGTTAAAGTTTAACTCAGCATAGAAAGCGGCATAAATAATGAATTTTATGGAACACTTTTGCATATTCAACAGATCAAAGCCTTCAAGGATACGTCAGATTCTTAGTTCAAACAAACCCTGTAAAAAGGTGTAACTGATACTTAAAGCATCAATTAAATCGACTAAGTTTGATACTTGCACGTCTGTATGAACAAAAATTCCTGATGCGATCTTACGGCCCCAAGAACTTGCTGAAGTTGGTTGATGAGAAAGAAACAGTTTGCGTCAGAGTAACTTGAAGAAAGGAAAGGACAAGGCCGAAGAAAAGCCTGTCACAATGCTTTGGTATCCTGAAGCGTTTTCTCACATCTTCTTAGCTTATGACCGAACCACCGACTGGGGCGGGTCCCTGGAGCCGGGCCTTTAAGGTCGGAGAAGATCTCCGCCTTTCAAGATGGGCTTGTCCAATGAGCAAA
This sequence comes from Sinocyclocheilus anophthalmus, assembly GCA_018155175.1. Classification (NCBI taxonomy): domain Eukaryota; kingdom Metazoa; phylum Chordata; class Actinopteri; order Cypriniformes; family Cyprinidae; genus Sinocyclocheilus; species Sinocyclocheilus anophthalmus. The sequence continues at coordinate 277,215 of JADLZN010001824.1, read as the reverse complement.
ATGGAATTTCCGAGCGGGAGGTGGCAATTGCTGGAGGGTTTACGACCCCTTTGTACTCTAAGCATGGTAATTTGCAAATGGAACTTTAATCGAAATTACTAAAGATTCTCAGGGCCCTAATATATATTGCCTATGTACCACCATATAATATACACGCTTGTTTCGATCATAAGAAGGCAAATTCATAGATACTAAACAAGGTAAGATTACATATAGTGAAAAGGGATGATCAGGAATGGGTTCCCTCACAAGCATACTAAAATAGTCTAAGAATATCAAAGACAAAATACACAATGACAATAATATACTCAATGGCCTGAAGAATATGTGTGTTCATTCAAATAACGTTTTTTCTATGAATTAACTAGAACACAGTCATTTCTACTCTGCTTTTCCTTTGGACAAGCAGGGATTTTCCCTGCTTTACTTACTTTTGGCCAATAAACCAGTGATATCAGCGTTTGTTGCCATGCAACAAAGAAGCCTGTTCGACTTCCTGGGGTGTTACGCATTCCTGGGGGAAGGGTCAGGGTCTTCATATGGCTTGTTAACTGAGGTTACAGAGTATTTGTCATATAAAAAGAGAATATATAGTGTGTTGGATTGGTCCAGACGCTACACATACATCAATGGAAAGATTATGATGTATAAATCTCAATTTCGAAAAATTGACCCTTATGACTGGTTTTGAGGTCCATGGTCACATATATACAATTAAGTGGAAATAGGAGGTATTAAATAAAAGGCAAGAAATAATAATTTTAAAAAAGTATTTAAAAAATCAAATAAAAAAGTTAAGTAATGAAAAAAAAAAAAGGAATTTCTTAAAGGTGTTTGTCATGATGGATGGAAGATGTACAGTATTTGATGGTTACACTTTATTTTATGTGTCCTTGTTACAGTGTAATTATAATCATTTAAGTACTGAGTAATATTAATTTACTACATGTACTTGCTATACGGTTTGGGTTCGGATTAGGGTTTGTCTTAGTGTTACTTGCATGTAATTATGCATAATTTATTGTTATTATAATAGTAAGTACATGCAACATGTGTAACAAGGACACCTTAAAATAAAGTGTTCCTTTTGTTTTAGTTATGAACGAGAAAGGTTGTTCACCCCCCTGGAATTTCCTCTCCACAAAATGTCGCACAACAACAAGGACAGTCCAAGGGAATGAATGTAACATTAAGGAGAAGACTAGTTCTAAAAGACAACGGAGCTTGTTTACTGTGTCCAGAACAGGTGTAGTCCATGTATTTGGGGGTTTTACTCTGACTACAGGGTTTTGTACATGTCCATAAACCATATGGAATTTTGGCGACTGTTCCAAAATGAAAACAAACACAACCACCACTGAGTAGTTAGCTTTTTCAGTCCTTCATTTCTACGTGTACTGTACAACAGCGATCCAGAGCCTTGTCCGTGGTCCTGATCCCACTCTTCCCCAGCTGAGCGAATAGGATGCTGTCCATGGTACTGAAATTACTTTTCAGTCATAGTCTCCAGCAAAGGTACATCTGAATGGGGCTGTCTTTCGAAGAAGACAAACTTTGACAGCCCAGCGGAATATATTTAGTAGATCTGTGATCATTTGAATTTACGTTCATTGTGACACACAGAGAAGCACTAGTAAGGTTTTAAAATTCGCATTAGGACTCCATATGCCCAAGACCACTGCCAAGCACACAATTGAATCCACTCCACATCACACCCAGTAAACATATGATGGGGGGTGTTACTGATATGGCTTGTAATGCCTCATTAAACGAATCTTGTAAAGCACAGCTGAACTAGTGCAGATAGTGCTGACGGCCGTCTATCTCTGCCCTTCACATCAATGTGCCTCACGTTTCAGCAGGGACCATTAAGGAGCTAACCGGGGGTCAAGGATGCCCACATCACCACTGGGGCCCTCCTGTCCAGGAGATTCAACAGAGAAGCTCCTTTAAATGTGCCATCGAAACACCACTGCTCTGCATCACTGCTAGCACGGTTGCCTAGCAACTAGACAGCAGATGCCTGCATCCCTCATCTTCTAAGTAAAAATACATGGAAAAGAAATCACACCTCTTAAGTGTTCGTGCAGTACGCCCGATCATTTTTTTATCATTTCGTTTGATCGTTAAACTTGATCTGAAATTTCAAACTGCACTGATTTCGAATGGTTATTTCTCCATCATTATTTGCATATATAAGCCATTTCTGAGTTTGGTGTTTTGGAGAGTGTGCTGGGCTGAAGAATGTGGAAAAGTGGAAGAAATGCATGAAAATGCACCGGGATACTCTCGCAGCATTTTAATAGGTTCCAGCTCGCGAGCCGACAAGTACAGACATCATTCCTCCGCTAGACAAGCGCGTGGACAGACTGCCTTTCCTCTTTAGTTCGATTTCGCTTTTATTTTTTTCAACAAACACCTGCATTTGATTCAGCACATTCAGAAAAGGACAATGCCCTTCTTTTGAAATCCAAGCGTGCGCGTCGGAGTTTTTTGTTCCAGTCTTGATTATTTTCTCGGTTCCTGGAGGTGTTATTGCAATTGAAGTGTGTCATCATCTGCTCTGAACAAGAGCAGGAACATGCTCGGGGATTCAATCGAGAGATAAGGGGGCTTTTCCAGTAGGCTAGACAAATCTTGGACATTTGCAAGCGTTTTAATGTGATACATACATATACCGCGCGTGCTTCTGCGTCTGCTTCATATAAGGTTGTACTATGGACTACAAACTCTGACGTCTGCATCAGATATTTGCTGCTGCATTTATTTAAATGTGCATCTTTTCTCCCCTGTGACTTTGAGAGGAACATCTCAACCATTAGCAGTAGGGGATGCAGATTTCATATTTCCCCCCCACCTCCAACCTTTATAGCTGAGGGGGGAAATAAATAAAAATATCACACACTGTGGAGCAACCCCTCTTTGAAGGAGCATCACTGGAGCCATGGCTTGTCCACAGCTTTGGACATGGAAACTGCGACGACAGGTGTAGAAGAAGACTGATACTCTTCCATTTGTTTTCTCTTTTTTTTTTCATAATCATATTTTTATTTTTTTTCTCCATGGTTTGGTTGAAGAAGACTTTCCAGCACTTTTTCCAGAAGTCCTGTCGAAGCTGAGAGATGTCTGATCTTCTGGTGTTGATCGAGGGGGTCTCTGACCTGCACGGATTTCCATAGCTGAAGAATAACAGCTAGGACCTATTCAATATTTTTTTTCTTTTTCCTTTTTCCCCCCTTTTTATTTTTTTTTCTCCTTTTCCTCTTTCGTTGATTTATAGAGCCGCCGGGGCCATAAAAAGGTGAGCACAATGGTCTATGATCTGACATCATTATTTTGGCCCCTGTTTTTTTTTTTCCTCCATCCTTCGTGGATTCTTTTTTTCTACTTCTACTTATACTTCTTTTTAACAGCAGTTTGGAGCACGGGCGTTGGATTGAATGTAATTGAATAACGGATTTGTGGAAATGGTGGAGCCTCAGAGAACAAAATTATGTGGAATTGTCTGCTCTGCGGCCTGTCCTGGTTGCATTGCCACAAAGGTGAGAAAATTAAAAATATATTACTGGAAAATGATGATGTTGATTAAATAAATGAAGCCCACATATCGGGCACATTCAAAGAGATACCCAGTGAGTTCACTGCTAAGGAATATGACTCCATAATGGTTAATAACAATGACTTTTTTTATGTACCTGAATGTAACATGCAATTTAGGTTGTGTGTGTGGTGTGTGTGTGTGTGGTGTGTGTGTGCATGTTTCTGTGGTTTATGAGGACACAAATCTGTATAATAACATAGGTATGACATAGGTATTACAAAAAGAAGGTGATTTATAAGGACATTTTCAGTGTCCCCTTAATCCAAAAGGCTTATAAATAATTCAGAATGAGTTGTTTTGAAAATCTAAAAATGCAGAAAGTTTCTTGTGAGGGGTAGGTTTAGGGGTAGGGTAGAATAGAATATAGAATATACGGTTTGTACAGTATAACAACCATTACGGCTATGGAGAGTTCCCATAAACCATAAAAACAAACCTGTCTGGGTGTGTGTGTGTGTGTGGTGTGTGGGTGTGTGTGTGTGTGGTGGGTGTGGGTCTGAGAGAGTGAGTGCAGCGGTGAGTGAGGGAGATGAGAGCATAATTATGTGTAAGAAACATCCTTGCATCGATTCTATAGCGCATAGGCCTATTATTGAAAACTAAACATATATTTTTCTTTATAATCCGTCACAAAATTATTTTGTTTGTGTGAGTTACAAATTATGTCCTTTAAAAATCCCTGCTCAGTTAAACAGTAAATTAACAATTAATTAACATAGCTACAGTATATATCAAAATCAGGTCATAACCGAGCTGTGTTTTGAATCTCATATAAGCAATATGTTGATAAGAAATATTTTATTTTATTTTTTAAAGACCGTTTTCCAATATCTGTAACCAAATGTTTGATGCAACGGCCCACTGAGTGAAATACAAATATTCAAATGATCAATGTTTTTTTTTCTTCTGATCCTCCCCCACCCATGCCCACCATGTCGCTGGCGTTAGAAGAGATCCATCATCACTCAGCCAATAAGAATACGAACGACGACGCCTATCAGTCAATAATGGTTAATGACATGTGTTCACTGATGATCATTGAGATGCGACGTGGCTTTGAAGCATTTGAGGCCGAATGCACGTATCTTTTCTCCATGTCATACTGTGTTTGTGGAACACCTGTAAGACAAATGACAAGCCTGATTATACTTTAAACATTTCTGCCTTTACTCATCACACTTAGTTTATTTATGATTTGTCATTAAAAGCATTGAAACCAACAGTGGTGGCCTAAAACCCTTCCATTTAGCCGCTTTTACTACATTCCTTTCAGTTCAGTGTGGATGGCTGAGTTTTAAAAAAATTTTTGAATGCATTTTTAATCGAGAATGGCTAAAAAGAGATTTTCAAACCTTTAAAGACCAAGCAGGATCACCCGTGGTCTTACATGTAATACATTATTAAACATGTACAAATATAAATAATATTTTTTTTCTGTATTTACAGGTAACATTATATATTTTTGTAAACTGACACGTCTTGCTGTGTAACATTCTATACTGCACTGAAAACTATTTTATTTATTAATTATTATTCATACAGCTTTAATGACCTTAATGACTCTTTTCAAAATTTGTCATAAACCACAACACCACACAACCATCTACAATAAACTAGTGAGGGCAAAATGTTAAAATGGTCTACAAGTTCATCTAAACATTCATATACATTTTATCCTAAAATGTTGTGCAAAATATGTTATGCATCAACTACCCATCTGTTCACAGACCCTCAGGGGTCCCGGGACCCCGAGTTGAAAACCCTGGCTGAAAACTGCATGTTTGAACCAGATAAACCCATTCATACCAGTCGTCAAAGTTACATGTTGAACTGACCACCCACTGTTGACTGCTGACAATGTGATGTTTTAAGGTTTTTGGTTTTTTAGCAAAATGTCAGGTGTTTAGGTGTGTTGTTTAAAATGATTAGGTGCTACTTTTTGAGATTCAATGGAGCTTTCAGTAGCATGCTCTGAAAAAAACCCCCAATGAATTATTCAATCCCATAGATTTATGTTAATGATTATGTGGTGGTTATATTGATAGAGATAAGCCTCTTCGGATTGGCAGCATTCAAGAAAAACTCAATCTTGAATAAATACAAAATGCAGTGCAATAAAACCATAAAGGATTTCATCAAATCACATGAATGAACAAATTAGCTATGTGATGTAAATTTTGCTTTAGCTGAATTTCAACAAAAAGTGCTCTCAATTCTCTCTCCTGCAGCACCTCCACCGGAAATACCGGAATATCTGTGGCCAAGACGACAGTGGACAAATTGCTGAAGGGGTATGACATCCGCCTTCGGCCAGACTTCGGAGGTAGACGTGATTCTTTTTTAGAAATCTTAACTCCTCACCAGTCACTGGTGAAGCATTCACTTATCTGCAGCATACGATATCATTGACTGATGCAGTACGTACATAGTCATGCAATATCTCCTTGTGCAGGAAAGCTTTCAAAACTTTGTGCCTTAAAAACATATATATACTAAGACTGGTTTGCTACTCATGGTCTCATGTCAAGACTTAATGTTAAAGTGACTGTATGAAGGCAGACATTTTCTAGAAACTGCTGAAACATCTCATGGTTTAATAGCATCAATCTAAAAAAGGTTAGGCAGTACTGAAAGAAAACAAGGGACTGTTTGAGATGGAAAGGCACTTTGTGCTCTTGCATCCTGTATGCCCACAAATCCCCACCACCCCCTGTAAAAAAAGTTGTGTTGGTACAGTTTTCACAAAGGCTGAGCACACAGTTTTAGGTTGCTGTTCATGGTCCATATTTCTGCACACGTTTACATTGTTGAAGGACAATGAGATGCTTTCCGAACCACAAAGTCGGGGAAAATTTTGTTTCACCACACCCAGAAGCCAACTTGTCTGGCTATTCATCACAAGTTTTGTGTCTGTCTGCTGATAATCGCAAAGGGACTATAGATTTGCTACAGAAGTACTTTCCCCCAATTCAGGCCTTCAACAGATGCTTGTGTTTTCAAAAAGAAGCAAAGTCTATCTATCTTCTATCTATCTATCTATCTATCTACTCTATCTATCTATCTATCTATCTATCTGTCTGTCTGTCTGTCTACCTTTCTGTCTCTATCTATTGATAACTATATCTATGTATTGTATATGCTCTCAAAATGCATTCATTATAGCATTAGAGCCTTGTTTTGGTTTAGAAATTATGAGTTGATCTGAATTCGTGCTGCTGCATTGTTGTCTGATTTGCGCCCGGATGTTCTTAGAGAAAAATGACTAATTTGAGATACGAGGATAAACAGTCCTCCGAATGTTCGTCATTCAACACAAGCTGGGTAAGATCGACTTATAAATTGTAGGTCGTTGTACTCAATGCCGAGAATGTCACATGACAGAGAAAGAAATGTAGATTAGGAATGTAATCCATAATTCGACATTTCTAGGGTAAAGATAAGTGCGACTGACTATAGAGTACTTTGACCTAACTTGTTTATCCCAATTAATTTAAAATAGGATAATCGGTACCTATGTTGTTATCAAAAAATTACAAAGATAAAACTATGGACCGGACCACAAAAACGAGTCTTAAGTCTCTGGGGTATATTGTAGCCAAAGGCCAACACAACTATAATGTATGGTTCAAAATTATGTCAATGGTTCTTGTGATAGCCAAAATCATGAGGGAGAATATTATGTAAAAGAATCCTGGTCCATGAAAGCTAATTGTAAATTTCTACCGGAATATATCAAAAATCGGAGAAATGTTATGAATAATATGCATTGCTGAGAACTTAATTTGGACAAATTTAAAGATAATTTTCTCAATATTTAGCTTTTTTTTTGCACCCTCAGATTCCAGAATTTCAAATAGTTGTATCTCTCAGCCAAATATTGTCCAATCCTAGAAAACCATACATCAATGGAAAGCTTAGTTATTCAGATGATGTATAAATCTCAAATTTCGAAAAATTGACCATTATGACTGTTTTTGTGGTCCAGGGTCACATATATTGCATTTGTTGTTATTAATAAAATGAAGTGCATTAAACGTTGCATTACGTCAAGGTTTCCCAAACTGGAGTTCATGAAGGAACTGCAGGGGGTTCATGAGTTTAATTAAAAGCTAATAATTAATTAAATCATAATCATGCTAAATAAAACACGTTTGAAAAAAGGAAAGTCATTCGGGTTTTTTTTTTGGGGAATGGTTGGGTATTGCCTATTTTCGTCGAAATATGTAAATAATCTAATCGTAATTAAAAAAATGTAATCTAATTACAAGTACTTGTTTTTTAATCCAGATTACATGTAATCAGGTACTACCCAGCTCTGCCTATCAACACCATTTGACAAATTTCAGTCAGCAGTGACGGACCTCCACAGAGCATGATGTGAGGGTCAGTTATCCAACAGCAAGTGCAGAGCTAACGCTGTATGGGAGCAGAATCCACCTCTGTGGAGGGCAGGGAACTGTAGTCATCACATCCTTGATAATTCCATAATCGTCAGAGCCCAAGAAAATATGACACAAATGATGACCCAACGTCAGCGTTTAGAGCGCGTGCATTTTTAATTGGAACCAGACCGCAGCTTACACGAGCAGAGAGAGAGAGAAGAGAGAGAGAGGGAGAGAGGGAGGGTGAAGAGGGGATAAGAGGATAAAGATGGAGAGAAAGAAAGAGGACAGTTAGTTGGTCGAGAAACCAGGCCGTCCTAAAAGAGCTCCGGCTAGAGGGATAGCCACGGGGTTTGGTCATGGTGTATTTGTGTATTTGTGTGCGTGAAGTCACACCACACCACACATAAATGTAAAGCCTGCTTACGTATGCAAGCATGCATGGATTCACACACACATACAAAGAGTAGTTAAACTTTAGTGAGCTGTGTTACAGTGCAAAGAAAACAAAAATTGAATGCTGTTAATGAAACATCTGAAATTCAGTTGAACAAACTTCAAATAGCATTGCACCATACATTTTTTTTTAATTAAGACATTGTCATTATTTTTAGTGCAAATGCCTTATTAGAAATTGTACTGTACTGTACTAATTTGCTGGCACACACAGTTCATCACAAATTTTTACATTTCTGACCTATTTAGCAGACTTGATTTGAAGATTAAATATGTCTCTCCAAATATTATAAATGTACTGATTATTATAATCATTACGTACAATTTGGACATTTTGTTAAATTACTTCTATGTGCCTCAAACACATAAAGTGCCCATATTATGCTCATTTACAAGTTCATAATTTTAATTTTGCAGTCAACTAGAATGCATTTACATGATTTAAAGATATAAAACACATTATTTTTATTTTACTGTACATTGCTGCAGCACCTCTGCTTGAAACGCTCAGTTTTAATGTCTCTTTAAAACCCCTCCTTTCTGAAAAGCCTATTCTCTGATTGGTGAGCTGGCCTAGTCTGTTGTAAAAACCACTAGCCATAAACAGTTTCCAACTCCTGAAGCTTCATAAGCAGTATTATATTTATGAAAACTATTGTGTCGGTATTGGAAGTTAATGCATAAAAAAAAAAAGTGCAACGTGACGTAGCTAAGTCACGGAAATAATGACAGGAAAAAAAACAAGGCATTTAACTCCCATTGGTGTGGATTTAACATGCACAAACAGCCATATCACACAATAAAGCATTACAGGTATTATAATCATTTCTACATTCTAGTGCATTTTAAACATGATTTTCAATATTAGGTGTGCTGTCTGAGGCTGAGACTAACATGTACAGGTGCATCTCAATAAATTAGAATGTCGTGGAAAAGTTCATTTATTTCAGTAATTCAACTCAAATTGTGAAACTCGTGTATTAAATAAATGTAATGCACACGGACTGAAGTAGTTTAAGTCTTTGGTTCTTTAATTGTGATGATTTTGCTCACATTTAACAAAAACCCAACAAAAATCTCAACAAATTAGAATACTTCAAAAAAAAAATTTTAGTGAATTGTTGGCCTTCTGGAAAGTATGTTCATTACTGTACATGTACTCAATACTTGGTTGGGCCTCCTTTTGCATGAATTATTGCATCAATTCGGCGTGGCATGGAGGTAATTTTTTTGTGGCACTGCTGAGGTGGTATGGCAGCCCAGGTTGCTTTGATAGCGGCCTTCAGTTCATCTGCATTGTTGGGTCTGGTGTCTCTCAGATTCTCGATGGGGTTCAGGGTCTGGTGAGTTTGCTGGCCAGTCAGGCTCAGTAACACCATGGTCATTGAACCAGGTTTTGGTGCTTTTGGCAGTGTGGACAGGTGCCAAATCCTTCTGGAATATGAAATCAGCATCTTCAAAAAGCTTGTCATCAGAAGGAAGCATGAAGTTCTCTAAAATTTCCTGGTAGATGGCTGCGTTGACTGTGGACTTCAGAAAACACAGTGGAACAAACACCAGCAGACGACATGGCAGCCCAAATCATCAATGACTGTGGAAACTTCACACTGGACTTAAAGCAACATGGTTTCTGTGCCTCTCCAACTCTTCCTCCAGACTCTGGGACCTTAATTTACAAATGAAATGCAAAATTTACTTTCATATGAAAAGAGGACTTTGGTCCACTGTGTTTTCTAAAGTCCACAGTCAACACAGCCATCTACCAGGAAATTTTTAGAGCACTTTTTTCAGCAGCAGGAGATGATGAGTTATTTTATTCAGCCTTGCTTTACACTCAAAGTCATTGCCTTTCGTGTTTGCATTGTAGTTATTGGCTTTGGCTCCAGCTCTCAATAAATAGCCCATGGATGTGGTGTACAGTCTGAGCACAACTCAAATTGCATTTTGTGTTTGAGCGCGATACGACTTTCAAAGCATTGATGCAACCATAGAAAGTGGAGACCATATTTGATGCTGATGTTTATGGTGAAATATGCGGTTGTCAATCTACTTGTAATCATCATCATAATCATTCCTCATGAGGTGTTATTGTCCCATTTAACATTTCAGATTCGTTTCAAGGATTCTATATGATGAATGGTTTATTGTCACTGGATTTGAATATTGCTCTAAAACCAAAAATCAGTTCAACAGTAGCATATTGCTAATGCATTGTTCGCTAAACAAAGGCCTTTAAAAACATAAATAACCAAATGGGGAAAGAATATTTTTACTTTTTATGGTCTTTTTGTTATTGAATTACAAAAAAAAACATTTATTTGATTTATCATATATATATTTATATTTTGGATTTTTTGTCTTTTTCCACAAAGGATAAATACAGTACTGCTTTAGTATATTATATTAAAATAATTAAAATCATACAATCGATGCTGATTTATTGGGACCTAACCCTGGCCTGTCCTCGAAGGTCTTCGCCGTCAATGTGTTGGCCCATCCAATCAACATGTAAACACCACATCCAATTTCAATTATAGGGCAATTAAATACCTGTTAGGAACTTCATTAATCATATTTCCTTCATTTACTTTTAAATAAATGCATCTCCTAGCTGATATGCAATGGGGAAAGAGAACGGAAATCAGGTTGGCCACATCAAAATCTAAATCCACTGTTACTCTCTACTGTACCTGATACCTGATGTTTTGATTAAATAGCCTCTGCCAACAGCATGGGTTTCTTGCACATGTTTTTCATTATTAGGTAATCTGTATACAATCAGCTGGCTATTATTGTGAAATAAACTTCTTTAGGGTGATGCAAAACCTGCTGCATATCCTGATCACCATGTCTGGGTTTATTTTGCGATCATGGCCTGCTGCACATGAGCACTTATGTATAATCTAGTAAACGGTGTGAATATTCCACTGGAACAAAAATGACAATGGAAAATTATAATTTTGCTTCATTCAAATGAAACAGAATTCCCCATTGTCTAGAAGAAGAAGAAGACAGTGGATTAATTACAGCCCGTGCTGGCCTTATTTACAACCTCAATAATCAGGGCAGCCTCTGAAGGTCTCTGAAGACTTTGAATTTATGAGATTGCGATTTCTCATTTCAAGTCATTCTCTCTAACAAAAGATACCTTCATGTTCTCAGGTCTGGTTCAGTCCGGCTATGTCGCCAGGGCCTGTTTATGTGCTGCTCATAAAAAACATGCTGAAAGTTTAATCAACAGAATGGAACATGAATACAGTTGCCTAGATACGCAACATGTCACACCCGAGGCAATAAATCAACTACATGGTTTTTTTTTTCTCTTGCAGCATAAACTGTTCTTTCATTTTAATAATGATAATTGTTTCTTTTTTTTTTTATTAAAAAAATTTTAATAACATTTTATTTATTAAATACGGTAAAAAAATGGCAGCTGTGGTTGCCCGAATTTTACAGTAAAAAAAATATGGTAACAAAATTTTAGGGTTTACGGATTTAACTTAAATTTACAATTAAAAACCGTACTTCATTAACTGATATAATGTTAATATACCAACCTATTGAAGTACTGAAATCTTTATTGTATCTTTGTAATACACTGATAACCACCAAAAATGAGGTGGTGATGAGAAGTCAATGAGGAACCAAAGCCAATCACAAGCCACTTTTAAATAATTAACTATAGAGACGGTGCACAGTGTCATTCAAACAAACGCTAAACGCATCATTGGTAACACACATTAAACTGAAATGAAAACATTACAACATTAGGTGGAACACACAACCCTAATATGCAAAACTGATAAGAAAAAACGAAGAAACAAAAAGTAGTTATTTCAACAAAAAAACATCAAATTTGAAATGTAAAGGCAGGGAATTGGTATGGCAATTACCGTTATCCAATCGTTGGAAGTCTTTTTCACTTCCAAAAGCGGTATACTACCGTTAAATTACATGTTATGTCCAATACAGTTTGTCACCGTATATAGTAGGGGAATTTACAGTTAAACCATTTAACAGGTTTTTACAGTAGCATTTTTACAGTCTTTTACCGTTAAATTCACGGCCATTTTTTTACAGTGTAGGGAAATAAAATTACTCAAAACTGATCTTCCTCCCTTATCTAAAATATTATAATATTACACATAATATGAATGTTATTAAAACATGATTCACTACATTTGAGAGAGTTTAAGATAACTGAACTTGGCTGTATAGCTGCGTTTTCAATGCAATGCGACACAAAAACTGTATGTTGTTTTTGAGCTGCAGTGCTATTGGTAAAATATAGTAATTAGTATAGGTGATTAATTACTGCAAGTGATAAGTTAGGTCACTACCTCTATTTAGTTACTTCCCGGCACTAAAAATCCATCCATCCATATTCCATACCAGGACTACTGGAGCCTACATTAAATAATAATAATAATTATAATAATTAGCCTTTGCTGACTGAGTGATGAGGTATGTAAGGCGTTTATGGTATTTACAGTATGTAAGTTTGTAATGTATAAAAGCAATCATACATACATGAATTTATTTGTTAAAAATGAAACACAATTATATTCACTCTCACGTGGTCCTTGTTCACTCTCATCCTTACATATGTGTGAAGATCAACACAGCATTTACCTGTGTGTGTTTACATTATGTAAGCAGTCCATGCTTCCCGGCACCCCTCCAGACATGCATCCACCCACACACAGGGCATTCTGACAGAACAGGCTCCTGTGTATTTGTCTGTATCAGGGCATGGTTTGACTGAGATTCCTGTTACAATCTGCCTGCACAGAAAAGTTCAGATCGAAAGTGTGTATCTCAATTAACCACATTTCTCTTTCTCTGTTCTGACATGACCACTATTAATGCCAACAGCAGTGTTACCGATGCAATACAAATACTGCAAGAATCTCTAATGGAAAAACAAAGTAGAATTTTGTATACTTTTGAAAAGAGTACTTATTACACAAAATAATACAGAAATAATAAACTTAAGTACAAAATGAATGCAATGTTTTGGGGGCACTTGCAGTAATTGCGTGATGATTGCAAATGTATTATTTATTATTTATATATTTAATGTATTAAAGTAGATTTGTAATTAGTGGTGCGTTTTTACTAATTAATGACCTAAGTACATTCGGTCCCACTTTATATTAGGTGGCCTTATGTACTTACATTAAATTAATTATTTGATGCACTTATTGTCCACATACATGTTTTAAAATTTTACTTATATTTAAAAAAAATACCTGCACGTAATTACATCTGTAATTAATTTCTGTAATACATTTATAATTACACTGTTGACCCATCCCTTACACCTTAACAACCCTTAAACCTAACAATACCACCAAACTGTCCTAACCAACCCATATCCCACGCAATCGCAAAAAAGTGTTTAAAAGTAATACAATATGAACAACAATAAGTACATTGTACCTTATTGTTAGTAAGACACTATTAGTAAGGCACCTAATATAAAGTGGGACCATATATTTATATGTAATTTCAGAATTACTTCGGTCTTTGAGATGGTTAAATTGTACTGTTGAATGAAGTGACAAGCATTTATGATAAACTAAAATATACTGTAAAGTCATTTCTATTGAAATTTGTATGTCATGTATTTAAATATATTTATAATTACTCATTTGTAATGATGTAAAGTTGCAATTTAGTACATTCAAAATGTATTACTCTTTAATATAATGTAAAATAACATGCTACAATTAAAGCGAACATCAAGTGCTTCAGCATTTTGGTCAAGACTTCAAAATAAGTGTACTTTAAAATGTTATTCAAACATGATTTAAAACGAAACAGTAAAACTTTTAATTTGACATTACTGCAAATAATATGTCTTTAAAAGTGTACTTAGGCGTCTTAGTTTCATTAAGACTTCGATTTGAGAATTTCAAACCTTGAAAGGATGCCAAAGCAGTCCAGATGACTTATGGACCATGCTCAAAGTTTACAAAAGGCATATATAACCCTGGACCACAAAAGCAGTGTTAAGTCGCTGGGGTATATTTGTAGCAATAGCCAAAAATACATTGTATGGGTCAAAATTATTATTATTTTTTTTATGCCAAAAATCATCAGGATATTAAGTAAAGATCATGTTCCATGAAGACATTTTGTAAATTTCCTACTGTAAATATATTAAAACTTAATCTTTGATTAGTAATATGCATTGCTAAGAACTTCATTTGGACAACTGTAAAGGTGATTTTCTCAGAATTTAGATTTTTTTTTGCACCCTCAGATTCCAGATTTACAAATAACCGTATCTCGTCTAAATTTCGTCCTATCCTAACAAAACCATACACCAATGGAAAGCTTATTTATTCAGCTTTCAGATTGTGTATAAATCTCAATTTTGAAAAATGGACCCTTATGACTGGTTTTGTGGTCCAGGGTCACATATAATATCTATAGACCAAAATTGAAGTTATGGCATGACAATCCATCCACTGTAGCTCTTAAATTTAATTTGCTTTTGTGTTTATTCAGATATGGTGTGCCAATTTTAATATGTGGATATAAAATTTAAACCCCACATCAGATTACTGTTACACACACTACGTCAGATTACCTCTGTCAGTCTCCCTGGTGCTTCAGTTTCATATGAAAAAGAGGGGTGCCCTGTTCCCTGAAGAGTAAGGTCTGTAGTCTAAGAGACAGACCATTGAAATGAAACTATGAACTGAAGGCCGCTAATTACATTATCTTTGAGGAGCTCACCATTTTGCCCAAGATGTAAGTGGCCCCCATGGACTGCAGGAAATCTAATAAAAAGCAGTGGCCTGTAAATTGTAGCAGTAAGTGTTTATCCTGTGCTGGGTTATCGGCGTCTCCTTCAACTTTAGTACTATAGGCAATGCTTTAAAAGCTTTGTTACATCAACACTTTGTAAATTAGCTCAGAATTTGAGGAAATGCCATGAAAATATCTCAGATGTGCTACAACTATGTAATAAACATGTAATAGAACATTTATAAAGCATTTGTAGCTGCTCAGTATCATAATGCAGAGAAAAAAAATTCATTCATTCAACTCAAAAGCCATTTTCTCCTAAACAAAATTGAATCCTAAGCATTTCAAACAGAAAGGATGAAAATAGATTAGATTAATGGTGCATCTTCTGTTAAAGTGGTCATCTTCTATAGATGCAAACATATAGGATTTCTAACTCAAGTGCTATATGGCACCACATCTCACACGTACATTTACATCACAGGGCTGATATATATTCCAAATGGTTGCCAAGTCCTAGACAAATAGCAGTGCAGAGTAGCCAGAGGGCAGACCATCTCGTTAGCAATGTGATTTACTATCCCCGGCCTTAGACCACAGTGTATGTGTGTGTTTGATGATATGTAGTCACTCTGATGGAACAAACAAGCTGACACTTCTCCTTCAAGCTTAATGCATTGCTGTGCATTACATGCAACTGTCACAGGCAAGGTGCTGTGGATAAATCTCAACTTGGGAGGATGTATATGTCCGTACGCTGTCTTAACGCAGGCCAGAATGTTACTGTGATGTACAATTTTCTGAGGCTTTTGTCAGAAAACGACATAAAGCTTGGCTACAGAATGATGTCAGCTGTGATTTTACCAAGTTGGACTTACTAAGCAATGCAATAATTTCTCTACTTTTTCTATTGAATATCACTCCACAGCCTAACAAACACATCTGACAAAATGGAGGATGTAGTGCTAGTCAAATAGAATTTATTCTGGGGGTAGGGCATTGGAAATATGTCACAGCATATTCACTGGGCTCCTATAAAATGCCAGGAAAAGGGACAAACATGTGTCTGCTGTGTTTGAACTCCCCCAGTGTCAGGAAAAGGGGAGCTATCGTGCTGTTGTTTTGCGCACAGGGTGCAAAAGAGAGAACTTGGCTACCAACCGTCTCCTACCCTTCCAGTTTAAGCCCCTCACTCTGGAGACAGCACTTTACAGTAAATCTAGCTGTCATCGCCTCAAAAATGGGTTTTATGGTCTCAGATCCCGCCGTTAACAAAGCTTGAAATGGTGGCGACACATCCATAAAGCTGTGAACATGAACCTTTTTCCCTCAAGAATGAGGCTACTCTAGGCATTTGGTTTTGCTATGTATCTGGATATTAAACCAGGTTGGAGTTACCGCATAGACGCATTGCTGTTCTCTGCAGATGAATTACATTTTTAGTGGTGTCTGCTTAGGCAATAGGAGAACTTAGTTATTAGAGCAATTAGTCTGCTTAGGGAAGTCGTGGCCTAATGGTTAGAGAATCGGACTCGTGACCCAAAGGTTGTGAGTTTGAGTCTCGTACCGGCAGGGATTGTAGGTGGGGGGAGTGAATGTACAGCGCTCTCACCCACCTTCAATACCACGACTGAGGTGCCCCTGAGCAAGGCACCGAACCCCCAACTGCTCCCCGGGCGCCGCAGCATAAATGGCTGCCCACTGCTCTGGGTGTGTGTTCACTGCTGTGTGTGTGCACTTTGGATGGGTAAATGCAGAGCACTAATTCCGAGTATGGGTCACCATACTTGGCCACACGTCACTTCACAGCTCAATATAATAGCATACGATGTGTTATAGCTAATTCTTCAGATCTGAACAAAACTTATGTTGTTATGCTGGCAAAGTTTTTAATTACTCAATGCTAAATTTGCCATCAGATATAGTTAATTTATCCCACAAATCAAAATGCAATGTGTAGCAAGCAGTATTCGGCATTTGATCATTCTGAAAATTTTGCCATCCTTTACTCACCCTCATATCAATTGGAAAAAAACAAGCCTCTACCTACATTTTTGCAAAAAAACCACTGCAGTTTCTAGCTGAAATGAACACTTGTGGCAGTAAAACACCAACAACTTTCATTCCTTTTCACACACATTTTGATTACAGTGGCAGATTATTGATTAATAAAGACTTTGTACAGTTCACCTCATACAAATTATGCAAAATTGCAACCTCGTAATATGATGTTTTCCTGTGACATCGGCTTGAAAATGTTGTAGTTGGGTTTAGTTTTTTAGTTTAGTGCAGGTGGACACTTAATTTCCAAACTGCTGCAATACATTTGTAAATTCACGTTCGTCTTTTTTGGATGAAACTGAACATGCTTTTAGTGCTACTCACTGGATATTTGTCGCAGAAAAAATGCATTTTGCAGAAATGTCGTCCATGGCAGGTTTTTCAGATGAACATGGGTTGCATTTCTTTTGTGCCTGAAACACAAAATAAGATATTTTGAGACACATTCTTCAATCATCTCCTTTTGTCTTCTGCAGAAGAAAGTCGGAATTATGACGTGAAAATTCTTTAAACACTTACTCACCTTTATTTTGGGATGAACTATAGCTTTAACATCTGTCCACCTGAGGCAACCTGCTCTACATAGAAAAAAAAAAAAAAACAGTATATTTTTAAAATATTCTTCAAAAATATTATTTTTAGTAACTTTTTTGACTTAGAGCACGTGAATGATATTTCAAACCTTGCGACTTGTTGGATATCAGACTTATTTTCAATAACACTTGCAAAACTGTTCCACAGACATAAATTGAAGGAGACAACCAAGCAACATTTAAGTACCAGAATTATGGGTGGGTTTTATTTTTTGATTCAATAAGCAATCACCTACTGTAGCAGCAGCTTGACAACGACATAGAACAGAGAAACTATTTGAAATACTCTGTTATGTTGTACATTACATCATGTTGCTGCAGTGGGTTTGCTCCCACCTAAGGTTTAGGTTGTCATGGACACCAGGGCATTCTCTAAATAGTTTGCACTAACTGCTAACGCACCGCCATCTTGCAGACACTGGCCTCCATAAGGTCAGACTAAATGGCTAGTGGTCGGTGACTAGCCATTAATGTCTGACAGTAATTATTTTACACGTCTGTGGTAAATGTGTCATGCTTTATAGTTCTGAACAACTACTTCTTATAGGATCCGCACATCGCAGTGGTCAATCGCCTGATGAATACAGTCCCAAGTACTTTTTTGGAAACGTTTATTGGCATGTGCTATAGATGTGTTCGACCATAGTGTTGTTCATACAGGAGACACAGGTTGGAATCTGAACTGTGCCGTGTCTTGTAAAAAGAAAGTAAATGTTATTTTGGGGGTGAAATATGATCAGGACATGTTTTCGTGAGATTCACCCAGGTGTGCCGCACGCATCCTGA
Organism: Sinocyclocheilus anophthalmus; assembly: GCA_018155175.1. Lineage (NCBI taxonomy): Eukaryota > Metazoa > Chordata > Actinopteri > Cypriniformes > Cyprinidae > Sinocyclocheilus > Sinocyclocheilus anophthalmus. The sequence goes on along the minus strand of JADLZN010001824.1, from coordinate 258,577 downwards.
AAAGTGAAGCCAAAACATTTTGATCGCCATCTGGTGGCTGGCTAAAGTACAGGTCATAAACCCTGCCCTCTCCATGTAAACGAATGGGACTTGAGCTACTAAAAATAAAACATAAATAAAATTACACTTTTTGTGACAATTTTTCCATCATTTAAGGTAGTTCGGATCATGCTGATGTATGTTCAAATGATCGTTTTTCTTAAAAGTTTTCTTTTATTCAGTTATTTGGTGCTATAAAAAATGGAGTGTGATGTTGTGATTGTGAGCTTGTGATTGGGTCTACGTCCGGTTTGATACTGCAGCTCCAGCTCACTATCCCAACTCCAAATGAATCACTAATGCTTAGAATTGGGCTCTGAATGAATCACTACTGATCAGGCTCAAACTCCAAATGAATCAGTACTGCACAGACTTTGGCTTCAAATGAATCAGTACTGCGCAGACTCTGGCTCCAAACTAATCTCTACTGAGCAGACTTTGGCTTCAAATGAATCAGTACTGCGCAGACTCTGGCTTCAAATTAATCACTACTGAGCAGACTCTGGCTTCAGATGAATCAGTACTGCGCAGACTCTGGCTTCAGATGAATCAGTACTGCGCAGACTCTGGCTTCAGATGAATCAGTACTGCGCAGACTCTGGCTTCAAATGAATTAGTACTGAGCAGACTCTGGCTTCAAATGACGTCATTGGTGCAAGGTGACAGTGGCCATACTGGAATGTTTTGGCTTCACTCTTCTATAGAGGAAGGAAGTGGAAAAGTGTCTTCAATCTTTTTTTACAGTTTATGAATTCACCCTATTACTTATTTACAGTGCTTAAAAAATCCCTATTATCCACATTATGCTGTTTTTAATTTAATTTAATTTTATTTGATATTTGACTTGATTTGTGAAATATGACCTGGACACGCTTTTGTGAGATTCACTCAAGTGTGCCGCACACATCCTGAAAAGTTAAGCCAAAACATTTGTATCGCCAGCTGCTGGCTGGAATAGGTTATAAACCCCTCCCTCTCCATGTAAATGAATGGGGAGTAAACCAAAATAAAAAAAAATCTAATTACACTTCATGTACACTTCATAAATTTTCCGAAAGATGGTTCCTTTCAATTCGAGTAGTTCTTATGCTGATCTATGTTCAAGTGTTCGTTTTTCTAATACGTTTGCTTTTAATTGGTTCTTTTATGCTTTAAAAATGGGGTGTGGTGTCATGATTGTGAGATTGTGATTGGCTCTGTGGGAGTTTGGCCAGGACTTTGAAACTGCAGCTCCAGCTCACGATCACTACTGCGCAGACTCAAGCTCCAAATGAATCACCACTGTGCAGACTCAGGCTCCGAATGAATCATTAGTGAGCAGACTCAGGCTCCTAAACAATGACTACTGTGCAGACTCGGGCTCTAAATGAATTACTACTGCTCAGACTCATACTCCAAATGAATCACTAATGCTCAGACTCATACTCCAAATGAATCACTACTGCTCAGACTCGGGCTCTAAATTATTCACTACTGCTCAGACTCAGGTTCCAAATGAATCACTTCTGCAGAGACTCGGACTCCAGATTAATCTCTACTGTGCAGACTCAGGCTCCGAATGAATCATTAGTGAGCAGACTCAGGCTCCAAAACAATGACTACTGTGCAGACTCGGGCTCTATATGAATCACTACTGCTCAGACTCATACTCAAAATGAATCACTAATGCTCAGATTCATACTCCAAATGAATCACTACTGCACAGACTCAAGCTCCAAATAAATCACTACTGCACAGACTCGGGCTCTAAATGAATCACTACTGCTCAGACTCGGGCTCCAAATGAATCACTACTGCTCAGACTCGGGCTCCAAATTATTCACTACTGCTCAGACTCGGGCTCTAAATGATTCACTACTGCTCAGACTCGGGCTCCAAATGAATCACTTCTGCAGAGACTCGGACTCCAGATTCATCTCTACTGTGCAGACTCAGGCTCCGAATGAATCATTATTGAGCAGACTCAGGCTCCAAAACAATGACTACTGTGCAGACTCGGGCTCTAAATGAATCACTACTGCTCAGACTCGGGCTCCAAATGAATCACTACTGCTCAGACTCGGGCTCCAAATTAATCACTACTGCACAGACTCAGGCTCCAAATGAATCACTACTGCAAAGACTCGGACTCCAGATTAATCTTTACTGCGCAGACTCGGGCTCCAGATGAATCACTACTGTGCAGACTCGGGTCGATGAACTGTTTACTACGCAGACTCGGGCTCCAGATGAACCTCTACTGCGCAGACTCGGGCTCCAGATGAACCTCTACTGCGCAGACTCAGGCTCCAAATGAATCACTACTGTGCAGACCCAGGCTCCAAATGACGTAATTGGCGCAAGATGACCACGGCTATACTGGGATGTTTTTTCTACACTTTTCTAAGGAAGTGGAGACATGTCTTATTTACCCCATTATCCACAAGATGCCCTCGTAGTCCGGTTATATTCCAGTAGAAAATGAGCTCATCCTGAGAAAAGAGATACTAGTGATAAAATGCAAAGACCCCCCAAACAGTTAAGTTATGGGTCTGATAAACCTACATGACTCAAAGTATTCTGCGACCATGCTGTGCCTCACAGGGGACATACTCCCATATCCAAGGACAACTGCACACAGCAAAATCTCCCCTAATTGCTGACATCTCGCCCAGCTGGCATAAAGTCGCTTAATTAATAATGAATACACCTACAATGCTCCAGCTAGTTTCCCTATTAATTAACTTGACTCCTGCAAGCAGTCACACGGCTTCTCTCCCATGTGCCGACGCGTAAAAGAAAAGGAGCCTTTTTGGTGTGTGTGGGCTGAACGTGCATCAATGCTGGATGCAAAACTAGCGCGCATTCAGCACAAAAGTGCGGCATTGTCAGAGCGGGGCGATAAATGGACAAGCACTGCACAAATGATCTCTATCCCGATGAGCAGAGCATGCCTTCTGATTTATGGGGAGAGAGCCGGTCGAACAGAAAATGCTTGAGGAGGCTGTTCCTTTCGCATCCTCTCACGCTGCAGTCCTCTTTTACTAGAGGAACATGCTTTGTATGTGCGTGTTAGGCGGTTATGCTTGGAAGGAGAATGAAGAGGCCTATTAGCAGGCACGTAACCATAGAAAGCTCACTTCATTGTTCACCTACAAACCGCATGTTTTTGTAGCTATGAAGAGACAGGCTGCAGGTGAAGGTGCAACACAATAACGCACATCCACACGGGACCCTCTTCGCACCCCCGGTGATGGATGGGTAAGACTAGTCCTTGGGAGTCAGGAGGGATCTGTCAAGGACAGGATACGGCCCTGTGATCGTCTCAGATAAATACACAGTGAAAGGCATGTCATTTATCGCAGGGCCTGAGATGGATGCAACTGGCTCAATGGCCAGGAAGCATGTTTGAAAACCCATTTCATTATTATACCTCAAAAGAGCCGTTGGGAACCATTGACCTTCCGGATTACGTTAGAACAACCGACTCGCTGTCGGACACTCAGAATGCTGAATGCTCATTTGCCCTTCTTTTACGATTATCACTATTTTATATTTATATCCAATGGTGTATAATTAATAAATAATATGCTATGTGTAAGTTAATACAGTGATGCATTTTAGATACAATATTGCCAATATCAACTGTAAAAATAATTGCAAAATAATTCAACAAAATTGTCGAAGATCATCACACAGTGGTGTTTATAACGAATCAGGTGTATCAATCATTTAATGAGCCGTGCATTAAGAACGTCACTTGCTATTTCTGAATGAATCAACCATTTTTAATAAATTAATCAATGACTAGACAGAACCAGTTTTAGTTTTGTATTCAAAAGTATACCCCCCCCCCCAAACATTTCACATTTTTGTATTCAATATATTTGATCAGAAGGTTAAACATGTCGAGATTCAAGATTTCAAAGTTTCAAGATCTTTAAAGTCAGGTTTTAGGCACAATGAAATTCTTATTTTGTTATCTCCTCACGAGAAAGAGTGGGCAGAAGAGGAACAGACAATAAATTCTAAAGACAAAAAATATAAAGACAATGCAATAAAGTGCAAGACAGGAAAATGCATTGTGTACATCTAAATGCCCACTTCAGATGCAGCTTTGCAGTGCAAAGGTGGATTTCGTTGATACTGATTTGATTTTGTAACATACCAAGTCAATGGTATTATATTATTGTAATTGCATTTATATCCTATTATACTATATCCTAGTGCCCTATTATTCTAACTGCATTTATTGACGAAATTTCAGAATTTACATGAAAGGGCACTCATAAAAGTTAGAAAAGTATCCCTTAGGGAGCAAATATCGCCCATTTATGCTTATAGGTTTGGGATTGTTTTTCAGTTTTTACCCTGGCTTCACTGAATTCTGCAAAGTGCCCTCATTTTTTGTGTTATAGAAATGGCCAACCTGCTTAAAATGTACCTCTTTTTTTTTATTCTTAATATGCAGACACAAATGTAAAGGTCGATTTACCTGCAAAGTGTAACACTGTGACTCTGGGCTCTGCATATTGAAGTGTTCTGAAGTGATGGAATTATAAATGTAAGCAGTGATGAAGGCTACGTTTTGGTCACCATTAGCTTAGTTCTTAAACTGTAACCTCAAAACCATCCTGCCAATGAACAGTTTCTACACTACTATAATGACTGCATTATTCACACTGCTTATATCTTTGTATACACAGTGCGTTGTTTGAAATATATCGGGAAAAGCAAAGTATAGTCCTGAAAGTCTACTGCAGTTTGACGCAGTTCGGCTAGGTGTTTCTTCTTCTTGCTGATGTGTATTTCTGCAAATGTGCAGAGCCATATGGCTGCTTGCTGAGTTTCGTAAAACTTGCAGAACTGTACACATTTATCTCTTTGTTCTGGCCTCTTGAGTTTGCAGAGCGCTTTAATTCATCAAAGACTGTCAGTGTCACAAAGTTGTTTTGTTCGCAACAGATACACAAATTACCTCTCCAAATGCCCATTAATGCTGAAGTACTATTAAGTAAAGAAAATAATTAAAACTATTTTGACTATACGATTGTCACAGCCATAACTAAACATCAAGATATATAAAGTGATGACCACCATTTAAATCAATGAATGCAACACATTCTATGAAAAGAGTACAAAACAGGGACTGAAAAAAGTTAGGGTTAAGCTAAAATTATTTGAGCTGTTTTATTTCCTACTCAGTTTTTTGCTCGTTCTTAAAACTCATGTTTTGTGTGATTTTGTTCTACCAATAGACACTAAATTAAATGGCTATTATCAACCTGCTGTTTAGTTAGTGCTCTTTTTAGTGTAGGATACGTTGTAAATACGTTGTTAGTTGTGACTCACCACATCCAGAGACTTTTAAATGTCAATAATGTGTTAATAGCTATAAATGTCAGGTAGAGGAACATATAAGTATTCTCCTTTCATCGTGGCCCATGCGAACGCTTCATGTTTTAAACATGCGTCTGGAACATCTATTAATATATGTGTCCAACCCTCAGTTCCATCTCTAATGATTTAACGGAGTCGTCGTATATATGTTTCTCATCTGACAAAAGGACACGATGCCAACGTTTGGCCGTTCATGAGAGGGGAAAATGAAGCAGATTTAATACAATGTATGAAAAGCACCGTGTCTCTCGTTGCAATGTAAGAGTGAGAATGCCGCCTTGTTGCTATGGAACCCTTCTGTTGCTAAGCAATGAGTTGATGATTAGAATTTTGAATCGGGTGGAAGAGTGGTATTTTCTTTGCCACTCTATTTCTCCATGTATGTTGATGAAAGGCATGTGGGCCTGTCCTTACTCTAATTCACATGCAATTGCAAACATTTACCTATAAAATGCTTAGAAATGTATTAATATAGTATTTATGAGTAAATCTATTCGTCTATCTTTCTATCTATCTATCTATCTATACACACACACACACACACACACATCATAATAATATATATATATCTATATATATATAATACATTACACACTTCAGTCCTAAAGCACTGATATCTTTGCTTCAGATTGAAGATGCAATAGCCCTGCAAGACCCTTTAGCATCAGGAGAGGGTGCTGTAGGGCACCTCACATAATCCTACCTATGGTAAGGGACTCCTGACCCATAGGTATGTATTTGTTTAGCACAAACGGAGACATATTTATATTATGCTCCGTTATGCCGTGAGAGCTCATCAACTTGTGAACTAATTGGGGCGATACATTCTTGGCAATCCGCTGTTATGCCGAAGACTTGCGGCTATACATCACCCAGATCAACTGCTATGAGTTTCCATCACCCCCCACCAGTAAGCACTTTCAGCTCTCTCCTAAGGAAAGAGGTTCAACACAAACGCTAGGCATTACCGTCATCATTACCTGCAGGAGAGATACATTGCTTTGTCAGTGAAAAGCTGCTAAGGGAAAAAGCAGCGACCCACGAGAATTCAGCCCGGGACGCAGTATCCTTGGCACTTGTGTTCCGTCAGAACTGCTATTTTTGCTGTTTCTACCTGGTTTTTGCTGTGTCGGGGTCTGGCTCCATGTGATCTGGCCTCAGTTTAGCAATACAAAGGCATTGGGCGAGAAAAGTGGTCTTCTGAATGGAGATAGCTTCTCTAGAGAAGCCACCTGCCTTACATTTGTCATTTAAATATGTATACAGATGATGGTGCACTCTTAAAAATAAAGGTGCTTTACGATGCCATAGAAGAACCTTTTTGTCTAAATGGTTCCATAAAGAACCTTTAACATCTGAAGAACCTTTCTGTTTCACAAAAGGTTCTTTGTGGCGAAAGAATTACAAAAAGGTAAGAAAGAGATGGTTCTTTAAAGAACCTTTGACTGAATGGTTCTTTGTGGAACCAAAAATGGTTCTTCTATGGCATCGCTGTGAAGAACCTTTTGAAGCACCTTTATTTTTAAGAGTGTGCCATCTGCCAGTGCAGTTGGAGAGGGAAAAATTGGTGGAAACTCACTGAATTCCTGAGGTGGTGCTGGTGGTGGGGTTCAGAAAGGGGGATGTACAGGTGCCACGGAGCATTAACCAAATCAATTCAAAATATCAGGGTATTTAAAAGGAGCAATGCCGCAAATAGTCCTATTGAATGTTTGACAGCTTCAAGTTGAAATGATCGGCTTGTGTTCTCTGTGTTTCTTTAGACAAAGCTTTGCATCATGCGTTTTCATTTAAAGATGTTTTAAATGTCATTATATGCAGTCAAAATACATTCCTGATGAATGGCCTTGTTTCTTTTTATTATCAAATCAGAGGAAATATTCTCGGATCAGTAAAAGTTAAGATCAGTCGACAGAATGTGTGGCATAATGTTGATTATGACAAACTGGTCTCTTGTCTCTCTTTATCTTTATTTAAAAACATGGGTTATAGTGAAGCACTTACGATGGATGTGAATAAGGCCGATTTGTAAACAATATTCAAAATAGTCACTGTTTTAGTAGTATGGCCACTTGATATAAACAGTATGCATATTAACACAATTTTAGTGTGGAAAAAAAAAACATACTAATATATTCTGTCAAAACCATTGTTGCAGCTTCGTTGTCTTGAGAACACAAAGCCCTAGCTCAAATAATACACTAGTTTTGACTTCTTCTTCTTATTAGTATATTATTATAAATAAACTTATAAGCCTAACATTTATGCTTATGACGAAATCGCATACTCCAAAATTTGGCCCCAGTGACTTTGAAATAAAGTGTCTTAACAAACATTATACCAATGCTGAGCTTATCTTTTATTGAACCCAAAATCCTTTTTTTTCCCCTTCTTCCTTTTTAATGACAAACAGATTTCAGAATTTTCAGCCATCGGTTGAGCCAATGCTGTACATTTCATGGGGGAGGGAATCATATATACCAATGGCCGTAGTATTTTAGCTGCCCCTGCATATTAAACTGGGATGGGAAAAAACATTTAAAATCAAGAAAATTACATACAACATATAGCTATTAAAACACATTTTTGCATTTCATTGCCACTCTTTGTATATTGGGCCTTATATAGGTGTAGTAAAACTGAATTGTTAGAGCATTTTTTTTAATTTTTTAACAATTTTATTTAAATAATAAAAAAAAAAATCATGATATTTATTTATTTAGTATTTATTTATTTATTTTTCACCAAAAATAACAAACTATATATTGTATCCTAGATATACAGCATTCCAAAATGAGAGCTTATACTTTTTACGATTAGTGAATATATAGTGCTCTGGGACTTGATACAAATAAAAATAAAAAAATGATACAATAAGTTGTTCTAAAACCTTTGTACTTTGAGCTAGCCTGTACCAAAGAAGGGACAGGCAGACAATCTCAAGAAACTCCACCTACAGGAACTACATCCTTCACACATAAACAGAATTTGCCTAAAAAGTAGTCCAGCCATATTTAGGCAGCTGAGTTTTAAACCCTCAACAGACTAAATGGGATTGTGCGAATAAATGACAGCATGTCACAGATACTCTTGAACATCTTGAACCCGGAACATTCTTTTAAGCTGCGGCAGAACAAGTGTTTATAAGGAAGATGGCTAACATTTGCAGCACTTCCTAATGACCGGAGTAGTAGGAGAGTAGGCTAAAACACTCTTTCTCTCTAAGAGCCTCAGACTCAGGTAAGTGGTTTTATTTAGAGCCGAGGCTTGGAAGTCGAGGGAGAGCGTTCTCCAATGTTCCTTCATTTCATGGAAGCCCGGGTCAAAAATATGTAGCGGCAGGAGCGTGAGGAAGATTTCAGGCTTCGCTGTTTACAACTAGCCAATGAATGTACTTTGACATCTCCTGGGAAAATTCTTGCTGGTTGCCTTCACAAAGCGCACAGGAAAATAGCTCCATTTTTTCCTTTGGTCCGCAAGCGCCGTTTCTCTCTCTCTTTCTCTCCCACTTCTGATTTTACGAGGTGAGGTGAGAGAGTAACGGAACTGCGGGCACTTAAGAGTGAGGCGGGATGCCATGCAAACATGTCAGCAGTGAAAAGATGGGGGTGAAAAGTACCACTGCACAAAGAAGATGGAGAGGATACACGGAGAGATGGAAGACTGCGCTCTCAGTCAAGTGCTCAGTTAGTAAATATTTCAAAACTGCAGTCAAAAGAACGATGTTTTTTTTTTTTCTTCAGTGGGTCTGGATGACATCTTAGAGACATTTTTAAGACAGCACAGAAGATGGATGACAAGCAAAGGAAATCTCAGAAAACATACAGAAAAAAAATAAAAATGAAAAACTTTAAGGAAAGGTAAAATGTGCAAAAATGTATATATTAGCAGAATTTAAATCATATTGAATAGGTGAATAAACTTTTTTTATTTTATTTTATTTTATCTTACCACTGAATTCAACATGCTCATTTGAAAAAGAAACCTCAAAATACTGATTCCTTTATGAATCTATCATATATGAATATACCAAGAAGAACATTTGGGAGGTTCGTAGTATACGTGTATGAGTCATGGTGCTGTTAGTCAAATATTTGATGATGAATAGACGACTTGATGTTGGTTGGTTGGTTGGTTGGTTGGCTGCTTGGTTGGTTGATTGATTGATTGGTTGGTTGGTTGGTTGGTTGGTTGATTGATTGGTTGGCTGATTGATTGATTGATTGATTGGTTGGTTGATTGATTGATTTATTGATTGGTTGGTGCTTGGCGGGCTTGCTGGTTGATTGGATGATTGGTGGTTGGTTGGTGGTGGTTGGGTTGGTTGATTGCTTGCTTGCTTGCTTAGTTGATTGATTGATTTTTTTTTTTACTTTGTGTTTAAAAATGTAATAAATGTATCCGTCTCTGACATAATTTTTCTTTTTTCCTGATGTTGCTTTGGCCATCTGGATTTAGGACAGTGTTAACCGGTAGCCCATTCTCTTATCTTGGTTATCGTGGCACTCATGGGCAAACAAACAAACAAACAAACAAATAAATAAATACATACATACATACATACTCACACACATGGATTCTTCAAAAGAAACTCCACCATGTTAAACACACCTCTGAATTGTTCATGTTTGTCTCTGAAAATCTCTGCTATCACAGTGGTTTTGTTGACTGACGATGGCAAAAGGTTTCAGCATTAAAAAATAAGGCTCATTTTTATATTCATATTGTTCTGGTTGTAAATGTTTCCCAAGCAGCACACAAGTGGAGTGCTTTGACTAACCCCTCACCACCAAGGCAAATGCCATATTTAGTAAATCGGTCATGCAGAGTATTTTAAGGAGATGTATTTTTGAGTAAAGGTTTAAAACTTAAAACCTCAGTTTGATGTGCATATGTTTAGTAAACAATTCCCAATTTATAAATGAACCTATTAAAGGAAGGCATATTGTTTGAGGTAAATGCTTTGGCTAAATAATGAATGGCATGAGTAATTCTGGTCCATTGTCATGCATTTTTTCTTTGTAGCTATGTGGTCTATGCTTTATTCAATTTTTTTGGAGCCTTTTGTAACACATGCGTTCTCACTTGCACCCACATACAGAAAAGGCAAACTGCCAATGTTTACAAAGTTGTTTGTCTCACAATAGTCTCAGTCTCAGACCGCACACCCACAGTCTGTTCACTGACCGTCTGATGCATATTGCACACAAAACTGGAAAGCTTTTTTTTCTTCTTCTTTGGCAAGCTATATTCTGATTGGTGAGCTTTACACAACTTCCAGGAGTAAGAGCTCAGAATAAAGAATATCTGGAAACAAAGTTGTGTTTACAAGGTTCTGGGTTGAAACAATGAGAACAGAATTAAATAATCACTGGAAAGTTTACCACTTTAGTGTCTTTTGGAAGCACTTAGTACCAAGTGAAATAGATATCCACAAGCTGATGTGTATTTGGCTTTCTGTGAAAAGCTCTCCACTTTTATGTTTAGATTCTTGTTTTGCTCCTCATTACACTTTTTATGATGTTGCCACAATGCATTAATGTTGTAATTGCCTAAACTTTTCTCTCTCTTTGTTTTTTCTTTTCTTTAGGTCCTCCAGTCATTGTGGGAATGAGTATAAATATTGCCAGTATTGACTCCATTTCAGAAGTCAACATGGTTAGTAAAATTAATTTGGCATTATTCATTACTGTTGTTGCTGATTGTTGTTAGACTATCATAAAGATGAACCTCACGAATAGCTCGGTAAAATGTTAATTAGGCCTATATGTTGATATATCACAAAATATATCAATATTAATTATTGTGGCTGATGCACTTATAAAACGTGTCTTTACAAGTCAATATATTATTTGATTTAATGTGTTTAATTATTGTTCTACACTGTAAGAAAAACAACTAATGTCCTTACAGAAAATTTACAAAATCTACAAACATTTCCTTCAACTTTAAAACTACACAATGCAATGTGCAATTCAAAATATGTGCACAACACCTGTATAGAAAAAAAACAAAAACATCCCAGTGTACTGTGTACTATTAACACAGTACACTGGGACGTATTTTTACAGACTTTCTTTGAGTACGAGTTTGGCATTTACTGAATAATTTAGCTGTGTTTCTTTGGAAACATGCAGTATGTTAAAAGGCTGTTCTATTGAGTGTTATGTAAGAAAATGATCAGTATGCATGATTATGTATAACTGCGGTCATGACCAATTATGTAGCATCAGTAGACCTTTTGGCTCTGGACCATCACCTCAAGTTAAACACCACCCTGGAGCCCTTAAAAAGCAGTTTGCTTAAAGAGCAGCCGTCTAAATTTCTGCTGACAACTCCCTATACATACTTACCGTGGAGACCCCATGCAGACTTACTGCATTCATCATTTCTTCATGCAGAGTCAGGGACTTTGGTTTTATTAGTGCCTCGGCTTCAATGACTGTAGCCCGAATCCATAAAGCACCCCAGAGAGGAAGTGTTGCACCTGGATCAGTTTTCCTCAGGTTACTGTCGGATAATAATGGTTTGACAACAGGAAATATGATCCTAGATTAGATTGCTTATTTGGAAATTTTTTGAGAACACCAGAAAAATAAAGCTGCTTCCACATTAGTTTGATTACTTGGTCCTAACTAGAGCCCTTTCCCCTGCAGATCTCTTTTTACACTATTTTGGGTCTGAAGCATGATACGATTTAATGCACTTTTTTTTTTTGATGAGTTTGGAAAAATAAAATTAAAAAACCCTCCCGAATTTAATTTAATTTAATTTAAGACTTGCCACAAATTATTTATACAGTTTGAGAAAAGACTGGAGACAGCATCAATGAGGAAATTCACTATACAGTATGCTGTATATAAAGTGTGACTGGAAACATGGAAAGATGTAAATTACACATTATACATAGCATTTTGCTTCTGTGATTTAAAAATGATTAGGAGGGAAATCAGAGGCCATGTCAACCTGTCAAGTGGGCTTGGGTGCGATTCGCTACCTTAAGACCCTCTGTGTCAGTTAGATGGCTGAACTTATGACACTTGTGGGGACTTCAGTTCCCAGAGGCTCCTAAAGCATGCCGTGTCCTCATCATCAGAGAGGGCCCTTCAACAGTCTTCGCAGGCAGCAGTCTTCACCTGACTAAAATAAACCCAGCCGAGCAGATGTGTGAACAGAAGACACTGTGCTCAGAATACATTAGCTCCTCATTTTCAGGAAACAATTTTGTTTTTCTTCACAGAAAAATTCATAACTAAACGCTTCTTTCAAAGAGGTACTTTGAAGATTATATATGGGGCAAGTTCATTTTACAGCTCTGACATTTCTCACTGTCCAGTTTTGCCTCTGAGAAAAAGGTTGATGAGGCAATCAAAATGGAGTAGAAAATTGGCTACTGGTTAAATATATGCTTCATTTAAGTGTTCCAAGGAAGTTCCTAGAAGTCGTAATTACACTGTGATGTGTGTTAGAGTGATTTTGGGCAGAATTAACTAGACAATATATACAGTATATATGCATTTTACTTCAGACAGGTAGTAGCGAAAGTTTTTTTGAGCAAAAGTACACCAAAATTAATTTTTAAAAGATATTGTGACATTGCTGATTGGCCCAAACTATTCACTAGCGGCAGGCCAGAACTGTGACATTAAAGGTTAACTGCAAAGAAATATACAGCCATAGTCCATTGCAAACTTGTAAGTCTTCCAAAAATAGTGCAGTATTTAAAATGCATTCAAACTAAATTATGTATACCCTAATTTGGAAGTTTGTCAGCTCAATGAAAATCTACACTGGTAATGAGAATATTACGGTAGCATTCGTGTGTACTCATTTCGCAAATACAGTCACTCTGACATGAACTGAACGTAGCAGGGACATCTAGTGTAGTATTTCCTAACCCAAATTAGAAAATAGTTTATGTTCTTAATCTGACTCATTTCTGTGAGTATGCTGTAGAATGAATTGTTGTAAACCCATCATCAGGTTTAGACAGTGTTAATACTGCAAGCCGTCTCCTTCATGTGATGCTTGCATTAAACTGCAGGTGTGTTAATCAGCTCTGGCCGCAGCATTATCAAACTCCAAGTGAAATGCAATTAGATTCAACGTTGCATGATTTCGCTCCGGGACATTGAAGGGACAGCACTCTAGCTTCACAAAGGCTTTAAGAATGTACAGACATAACGGTCTACACAGTGGTTTCTGGTTAAATTATGATTATGAACATTTTTTGATTATTTATCAGTAATTACAAAATTAGACATACTCCCCCGGTTTCACAGACAAGGCTTAAGCCTAAAGGCCTAGACTAAAATGTAAGTCTGAGCTGTTTCAAATGAAAGAAACTTGCTTTGACTGATCTTAAAATATATCAGTGCCTTTGTTTTGTCTCAAGATGCACACCAGTAATGTTTTTTTTTCTAAGGCACGTTTATAAAAATTACTTAAATGTCCTAATTGAACTATGGCCTAATCCTGGTTTAGGCTAAGCCCTGTCTGTGAAACCGGGCCACTGAGTCCTAATTTGGGCTAAATATAAATTTGTCAAAATTCTGTTTAATTTTGATTGTTAATTCCTATAAAATTGTAAAAAGTTGTTTATTTAGACCAGAATTTTAGTAAAAAAACTTTTTTTCCCCCCCCGCAAATACAAAATAAACATTTCGACCTTCCTTGGTGTGTGTCAAACTGTGTCAAACCACAACTGGTTTGTTCCTTATAGTGTAAGTTACCTTCTAGTCACACGTGAATCAAATATACACAGTTATATAAACTGTTATCCATGATGTTTTGTTCAGTATGTCCTCGTCTGCGAGTATTAATTCATAATTGTGATAACATTGTGGATTGTGGCTAGGCTTCTTTGTTGCATGCAGTTCTATGGATCATGACAACACCTTACAGTTTTATAAAATTGCAACGCTTATTAGAAATTAAGGTTACACTTTATTTCGATAGTCCACTTTAGACATTCTATTAACTATAAGTAACTTTGTAACTACATGTCAACTACATGTCAACTAAGTCTCCTTAATTTGCAACTACATGTCTACTAACTCTCAGAGTAGACTGTTAGGGTAGGTTTAGGGTTAGTAGAATAAGTTGACAAAGAAAGTGTTAGAAGATATTAAGCAGACAGTCTACTAATACTCTACTAACTGCTAGTTGACATGTAGTTGACATGTAGTTACTTACTGTTAATAGAATGTCTAAAGTGGACTATCGAAATAAAGTGTTACCGAAATTAATGTAGTATTCTTAATATTTAGTTTGGCCTTCTGTGGTTGACTGTCATCATTTTTTGATCGTTTGTTCAAAAATAAACAAAAAATACTACTTTCAGGAACTATTTTGTAAGGTTTAACGAAGCCATTAAAAAGACACAGAGATGATGCCATGTTTTCTTCCAACTGCAATCCCTCCATTTATGGCCACTGAAGAATTTTTCCATAATTTCCATACAGTTTCAGTCAGAAGATTTGATTTTAATTTGTGTGAAGTATTCACTCAATTCTTCAAAACAAGTGTGTCGCTTTGATTTATCCATCATGAAGGTACTGCTGGAATGTCTTTGTACTGTGGTGTTTTGAAGATACTGTACCACAAGTTCTTCTGTCGGATGTTTTGTTTGACTTCCTTTTCCCTGGACATTAAAAAAATGTAGAGAAAGGTGCTGTGCTACATAAGAGAGGCAAAGAGCTGGGATAAGAAAAAAACTGATGAAAGTATGGTGACAGATCTTTTCTTCCATTTTGTGCCATACATCCGAGTGTAATGGATCATAGACAAAGAAAAAAAACATGCATTTAGAAAATAGATAACTTCCATTTCGTGCTAACTTTAAATACATCTGTAATTTCTTAATTACCTGTATTGTCTTTGAAATTTGTACTGTCGGATGTACTGACAAGGAATTATAGTAAACTAAAATTTAAAGCTTGTATTTGGTTATGATGTCATCAATTGTACAGAAAATATGAAATTGGTTGAAATCTACAGTTTGTAAACAAGGGCCTTGCTGAGTGAATCAAGCACTTTAGAATCATTTCCTTAAATCATGCAGCACAATTAAATGTAGGCTTATTACATTAGACTTGTGTCTATACGGAATGTATTATCATTAAAATGCAGTTCACAGTTAGCGTTGAAGCAGTGCTGAGACATATCAGTGGATCTTAAGAGTGCCCTTAGCCAATCCTGTTTGCCCAACATCCAAAAGTCACTGCTCAGATGGACCTAATCCCATCAAAACAGTATATTTGTCTGCTTATTCAATCAATAGCAATGTTGTACACATCTTAATCCATTTTATAATGTTTTCATTACCTTCTCTATAATGAGTTTGTCCTCCTGCATGTTCCAATTCTGTCAAACCAGAGCAAACACACATAAGACTTGATTTATTTATTTTTTCATTTGAAACATAATACTCGATTAAGGGTGATGATATGAAATAAAACTGTATATTATTGTCTAAAATATATTTACTAGATTACATTGCAGTTGCAATCAAATCTGTTTGGATATCAAGTTTTACTTTTGCCAACTGATGCTATATGCCATTGGAAATAACTGTACAAAATAAAGACTTTTATCACACCTCAACTCTCAACCTCAATCTGATTTTCTGTGCTCTTTGCAGGACTATACCATCACCATGTATTTCCAACAAAGCTGGAGGGACAAACGGTTGGCCTATGCTGAGATGGCTTTGAACCTCACTTTGGACAACCGTGTGGCTGATCAGTTATGGCTCCCAGATACCTACTTCCTGAATGACAAGAAGTCTTTCCTGCACGGTGTGACGGTGAAGAACCGAATGATTCGGCTCCATCCAGATGGCACAGTTCTTTACGGACTGAGGTAAATGCCATTGCTCTTGTAATATCATTATTAGCTATGTTTCCATCCACCTATTTTTACGTGCTTTTTTTGAAATTGCATAAAAAAACCTCTGGATGGAAATGCCGAGATGCGCATAAATTCAAAAAATGCGCATAAAAAAATGTATGCACATGACTGAGTAGGATCAACTTTTTATCCGATAAGAAAAAATGTGGATAAACTACAATGGAAACACATTTACCGAATAAATTCCACCATGTGCATTGAAAAAGTCATGTGACTTTGCGCTATGAGACAGGATAGCTTGACTAGCAGTGGACCAATATCGTTCACAGCATCTATATGTTGTTATAGTCATTCTGAAATGCCTGAGCAAAGTATTTCGTCAAAGTATTTCTGTATAATTACTGTCTAACACGACTGCGTTCCCAAACAGCAGCATCCACCTCCAAAAGCACTGACCCGCATTATTGTGTACGTTTCCCCTTCTGCTCTCTCTGAAGCGCAAGCAATTTGTTGCATATGAAAATGATTATATTCATTGGCTTCTCCTAGTTTTCTTAGAGATCTTTAGTGCCAGTTTATCAGGAAGTGACGACTTTGACTCGTTGGCTGGAAATGGTGCTTTATTCGCAAATGTTTTATGCGATATTCCAGTTTTGCGCATAAGTTAAATTCACATCTTTGGATGGAAACATAGCTATTGTCTTTAAGTCCGCATGAAATCGAAACTGACCCTATTTACTTTGTTAGTGCACATTACTAGTCTTGTGGTGAAGCGTTTGTCTTCGTAATCTTTAGTCAAAATCTGAAAATTTGCTTTATTCCCTCAGGGAAACATCTGTTCCTTCCTTCAAATTGAGTCGTCGAGTGTCAGTCTGCAGTAAGCTACACTCTTAAAAATAAAGGTGCTTCCTATGTCATAGAAGAACCTTTTTGTCTAAATGGTTCCATAAAGAACCTGAACTCTGAAGAACCTTTCCTGTTTCACAAAAGTTCTTTGTGCAAAGAGGTGGGTGTCGGGTGCAGGGGTGTGGTACAAAAAGTGTGCTGGGAAGTGTGATGTGTGGGTTGGTTCTTTAAATAACCTTTGATTGAATGGTTCTTTGTGGAACCAAAAATGGTTCTTCTATGGCATCGCTTGAAGAACCTTTTGAAGCACCTTTATTTTTAAGAGTGTAGAGATGTCGAGAATGTGCGCTGAACTATCGGGGGGCCGTGTGTGCTGTGTTTGGAGTGGGGTGCCCAGGGGTTATTTTGTGTGTTCGTAATATTCTAAAACGCCACAATTTGGTCGCAACTTCTGGTTGACACAGACTGAAAAAATAAAATAATGAATAGGATTCACTCACTCAGTCCAAGCTTACTCTTTGTATCTAACCTGCAACCATTTTATTTATCATTCTTGAATGAATTGTTCGTATCAGTATCAAAGTTTTTTGTTTAACTTTAATTATTGGTAAAACTTCATGTCACACTTGCTAGCACAAAGTTATCTATGGGAAAGCTTCTATTTGGGGTGTGTGAAAGATATCTGTTAATGGTTCACAGCACTGACAAACCGTGTTGAAAATGAAGGTGCTAATGATATTGGGTGGAAAGTGTGATCACATGAAGATGATTTGCCATTTTTGGAGTTCAACTCTGCTTCGAACTTCCTTGTTTGAGCTGTCCGTCTCCTTTTGGACAAACTTCTACATCAAGGTGGTTCTTATTCTCAAAAAATATAGTATTGCATATAGCAAATTACTTTTCCTTTAGCCAGTTGAGTTGATTTGCCTGATCTGCTAAGGATACTCGCATGGTGAGTTAATGAGTGAGAAATCAGAATTGCTGCAGTTTCCAGTTGAAATGAACACTAGAGACGGTAAAACGCCAACAACTTTGATTCATTTTTTACACAAAGTATGATTTACAGAGCCAGAGTTTTGATTAAGAAAGACTAATTTTCGCACAATTCCTTGCACAATATCATCTTCTGACTTCATAACAAATTTAGCATGCTGCGAGATTTGAAAAATTATATTTGTGACCGTTATCGTCACATATACAGAAACATGCTGTATGTATGGGTTTTTACGAAACTGCAAGTTTGTTCGGTATTGCTCACACGAGGTGAAGCGCTCTGGTACTTATCCTGTGAAACTACAGTCCGACAAAACAGCTCAAACCCATGTATAAGGAAGTTAAAATAGCATGGTTGCATCAGTGAATGCGTTTTTATATCACTTTTGCTTTCGTTAACACTATTGTGTAGGTTAAGGGTTGTGTTTGGTGTAGGGGGGTTGTAATATTCCAACACAATAAAGCATTTAGCAACACTCGCCGGATATTCAAATTCTGAACCGCTGCAATACGTACCTGAAGCAACCTAATAAAAAATGCTGCAATAGGTGCCTGAACCAAAACACATTAAAAATGTGGCCACAGTCACAAACTGAATGCACGTTTTAGCACCACTCACTGCACATTAACTTTGAAGCTGCTGTGAAACGCGCAGTAAGGTACGTAATATCAGTGTTGCAGAAACGTCGCCACAAGAACATATTTCCAGTGAGACTGGGTTGTACCAGAACCCTGCTAATTCAACACTTTACAGTAGGACTGTCATTATATAGGATAACAATATAGGCCACACTGTGCCACGTCCAGTGTAGACAGCAATACTGATTATAATGGGTTCTGTTGGGTTTTGATTCATCGTATCATGCTGCTCATATTCAGTTTAGACAAGGTGTAATAATGTAAAATTTGGTAAAATTCAACAGTCTAACAGTCAACCATTAGAACCCACCTCTAAATGGTTCCACATAAGATGGAACATCTAAGAACTGTTGTCTCAAATGTCATCCTTCTTTGGACAAACAGAGGCACAAGAATAAAAGCAAACCACTCTCCCTCCTCACTCTGCTATGCATTAACCCAGAACCACACCAGCAAGGCAGAGAGTTCACTCTGGGGGCTCCATTCAATCAAACTATCAATAATGAAAGATGACAAACTGTTTCCTCTTCCAAGAGGCTCTGGCACAGGTGGAATCGAGGAATGGTAGCGAGGCCATAGGTCAGTTGCTTTTTTCCCCCTGAGGGTCTCTCAAACCTGCACCACTGTAGAGAATTTAAATGTAAGGGGAACTAGAGCGTGGATGTTTTGCAGTATCGATACATCCACTCTTAATAACGTCTTAAGATGGGTCTTTGCTGGCTCTAAATTATTTATGAGTCAGGACTGTTGTTAATGTTTAATTATCATATCATGCCCTGCTGTGTCTAAAAAGGGATTTCGAATTAATGTGCGTTAGTCAGCTTTAGGACAGCTACAGTACGTATGCAAAGCATCCTCCATATGACCCACAAATGCACAGATTTATAAATATGCAGTGGTTTGTGCTTTATGGGGATTTGGAGGAGAAAGCTCATGCTCATATTGAAGGGTTTTAAGCAAGCAAAGTATTTTAAAGATTGTTTACACTGAGCATCTAAGTTAACTGACTGTTTACTCCACATTTCCAAGAAAGCATGATAATAAAGAAATATGAGTGACATGAAATGAGAACAGATGAAGAACACAAACAAGCAGCTGTTATTGCATAAAGTATGTTATATAAAAAAAAGAATTGTTTTTACCGATGTTGTTTGCTCCTTAGCCATGTTAATTATAGGACGCTCACAGTGAAATGCACAGACGGCAGTGTGATAGCTACATTAATATGTTACACCCATGCTTCGTTACCTAATTTAACTCCACCGTCATGTGTATGCCGTTTGCTGTTGCTATGTTCACTGTTATTGTCTGTCGAGGTTATATATAACACTACAAGAAATTAGAGTTTTATTTTATCAATTTATTCCAGTATCAATTACTACTTGCTTTAAGGTAAAGTAATGTACTATGACAACTTCTGGATTACCTCAAGATCATATATGCTAAATCTAAAATAATAATAATAATATTTTTAAATGTCACACATGTTATGCAGTGAAAGCAAGAACATATATTTGTGTTTGTAATAAATGTTTTAATTCCTTTCCTGTATTTTTGCTGCTTAAATTCTATAATTCTATTTAAATGAAATGTTCACAACAGAATACAGTTACCTTTTCGTATTCTGATTACATAACGGCAGGGCTCAGAATATACTTTTTGTCAATTAAATTTAGAAAACCAACCGTATTTTTGCTTCCTTATCACAATGGGATTCTTTATCTGTTTGTCTTGCGTATAAGTGACAGACAGAGCAGGTCAATTGTTACTCGCTACATCATAGACGAGATGAGTCAGTCTCCATCTTTCAGCGAAATGACAGCTGTCACAAAAATGCGTAGAGGCATCATGATTTTGCTCCTATTACATTCATTTTGGAGGCTTAACACAAATTTCACATATGTGTTGCCACATTGTGTTCTGAGGAAAGACTTCTAGATGCAATGTGACAAGATTATAGTGAATTTGAAAAAAAATCAATCACAAATCATAGCCAATAAGAAGAGCATCTGGGTGGGCCCTCTCTACAAGCGCACTGCTGTCTTGCACTTGCAATGAAATGGATAAGTACATAATCAAATTATTTAAAAATATATGCAAAATACTAATGCAATCTTTGTCATGGAATGCACTTGTTTCCTTACACAGTGTTCCCAGTGTAAATATGGTTATGCAGAATATGTGCTTTTTAAGTACTAATAAACAGCCAATATGTTAATAATATGCATGCTAATAAGCTAATAGTTAATAGTGAGAATTGTTCCCTTTACTAAAGTGTTACTAAAATATTTTACAAAACTGAAAAACGGTACATGAGATTTCAGCTGCAACGCCACATCCGAAACTAGAATCCCCTGTTACTCATCGCGTTTCACTGTCATGGATGGTTAGAGCAAAAACTCTGATTAACATTGAAAATAACTTTTTATCACATGCTTTGGTGCGTCTGGTTAGGACATGGTGTTAATCTGAATTCCATGCAGCTTTGAAGAATGCCACACTGTCACTTTATAGACTACGGTCTCGAATTATCGTTTTTGTCCATCACAATACTCCATACATCAGAGCTGTTCACTAAAGTACACACGTCTGTCAGCATCAGATTTGACCTGCTAGAAGTTCCCTGGAGAGACTGAATCAGCACTGAGTATGTGGATCCAATAATTCCCAAACCCAGCATGAAGTCAGACTAGAGGAATGTGGACAGGGATAAGAGAATGAGGTCAGAGGAGAATAATACTGTCGTTATCAATGATTAAATATGATATTCTGCATACGAGGAATGAATATAAATGCAACTATAAATTTGCCCCAAAATGATTTGTAATGCTAAGAGAAATTAAGACTATTCACACATCTCATCTGCACAAAAGAAAAAAAAAATGCAGAAACAATTCTCAAAAATAGCTAGTGAATTTCACAGACAATTACAAAGAAGTGGCAAGTAACACACATGAAATTTTGAAGTAGAAAAATTGTATTCTCTTGTAACTAATTTACTATTATCGATCATTCATTCATTTAATTTTTATTATAAATATACAGTATATATATAATTTTGTTTTTGTATGGACCTTGACACTCATGGTTGTTATATGGGAAGGAGCTGCAAAAACATTATTTTTGTGATTATTTATAGCTGCAAGAACATTATTTTAACTTTTGTGATCAACAGAAGAAATAACTCATACATTTGAAGATAGAAACTAATAATGCAGGAATGTTTTTCATTATTTTGTGTTGAACTTACTTCAAATGCTGTGAGGTGCTGAGAGATGCATTTCTGATCAGGGACTGCTAACTAACTTGCGTTTTGTCTCAAGGTACCCAGAAGCATCGGTGCAAAGTGTTGAAAAATGAGCTCCATGTTTTGAAGCATTGTCAAAATGTTCTGCATAGCTGGTCAAATCTGGACAGTTCTTGCATTTTGTTGATGATGTGCTCTGAATTTAGCGTGCTCAGTTCTCAGTGTTTTGTGTGTACACAGATTAAGCAGTATAATATAATATAATATAATAACGAATTTCCAGTTGCAACATTATAGCTAACAGGTGAAGATATGAAAAAAATTAAGAATAGGCCACCTAAAATAATACATTTTCATAATTTACTTACCATACTCTTATGTCATGCCAGGTTAGATGTCAGTGTCCTTGTCATGTGTCATGATTGATTACAATGTGTCAACTTTAAACATGCACGTGAACATTTGTGAATTGAAAGCTATGACAATGGGGAGGAGCATTACTCAAATGAAGCATTCATTTGCATGTACCTATAAGAATAAACATTTTTATTCAGACCAGTTTAATGAACCATTTTGTAAATTGGTTTGGCCAATTAATTGAAAAGAAGCTAACATACACTATGGCTTGTATATACATTTAAGTTTATTTTTGTGTCATGCTCCCTTTTTACTAGTAATCCTCATCTGTTTCAATGAATAAGTGAGCATCCCAGCAGTCCAGCATGGGACAAGCGGTTTTGAAACTTAATTGTTGGACATATCTCATTCTTGTCAATAATTGATTAAGGCATCCTCCAATCAGTGATCTTCTGATAAATCTGTTTCATAATGCTCCTTATGACCTCATTGAGTGGAGCTTACTTAAGCTGAATTATCATTTTTTGTTTTTAAGGGAAAAGGAGCCGTTTTCTCATTTTTCTACTTTCAACATTAAATAAAAAAAAGAAAAAAGAATGAACGAATCTACCCTGACTGCTTACCGATAATTGCATTTTCCTCTTTTTTTTTTTGTTTTTGTTTTTTTCTTAGAATAAGAGAATAGATTCCAAGCATTACTCATGACTCAGATATTCACATGGTGCAGTCAAGGCTGAGCTATGATTTCCTAAAGGTTACCAAGGTCACGGTGTCTCTCGTTCTCTCTCTCTCTCTCTCTCTCTCTCTCTCTCTCTCTCTCTCTCTCTCTCTCTCTCTCTCTCTCTCTCTCTCTCTTTCTATCCATTCCTTGTTTTTTTGCTGTCCTTTTCTCCAAATAACCACTACAGCAGCCTGCATGATGGACCTTGGACGGTACCCCCTCGATGAACAGAACTGCACCCTGGAGATTGAGAGTTGTAAGTGAAAGGAAATGTGAATGCACATACACATACTGGCTATTTTTGAGATGTAATACTAGGACACTATATCCGTAGAGAAAATAATTTGATGTGTTCTACACAACTGTCTCTGTATATTATTTATTTTTTTCTCTCTCTCTTTCTTAATGAGATGAATCATGGCAGCAAAAACCTGAACATAAGTGTGAAAATTTAAATTACAATAAATAACCCTATTAATAACCATATTAACCCTTTCCCCCGCCAGATTTTTTTATTTTTTTTATGTACTTTATGCATCTGCTTCCAATATTCAGTGATTGTTTCGTCTTCCCCCTTCTTTGCCGTGTTTTGGACCCAGACTCCTTCATCAATGGCACACTCTAAAAAATGCTGGGTTAATACAACCCAGTGCTGGGTAAATAGGGACAAGCCCAGCAATTGGGTTGTTTTGACCCAGCGGTTGGGTTAAATGTTTAACCCAACCTTCTGGGTAGGTAACCCAACCGCTGGGTCAAAACAACCTATTTGCTGGGTTTGTCCCTATTTTACCCACCACTGGGTTTTATTTAACCCAGCATTTCTTAGAGTGTAACCTAAATGTTGGGTTAAATACAACCCAGTGCTGGTTTAAATAGGGACAAACCCAGCAATTGGGTTGTTACTACCCAGAAGGTTGGGTTAAATTTTTAACCCAACCTTCTGGGTAGTACCCCAACCACTGGGTCAAAACAACCAAATAGCTGAGTTTGTCCCTATTTTAACCCAGCAATGGTTGTTTTTAACCCAGCATTTTTTAGTGTACACTCTAAAAAATGCTGGGTTAACTACAACCCAGTGCTGGGTAAAATATGAACAAACCCAGCTATTGGGTTGTTTTTAACCAGCGGTTGGGTTGTTTTGAACCCAACCGCTGGGTAGAAACCCAACCACGCTCAACAACCCAATTGCTGGTTTGTCCATATTTCACCCAGCGCTGGGTTGTATTTAAAGTCTGCATGAAATCAAAATTTACTTTATTAGCGCACATTGCTAGTCTTGATGTGAAAAATTAATCTGTGCAAGTTAATCTGCTGAAAAAAAATTGTTTGTCTTGTTAATCTTTAATTAAAATCTGAACATTTACTTCCGCTCTTTACTTTCCTTCTCTGATGACGTCAGTTTGAAGGCTTGGGCAGAATATCCTTAAACACACACCTCCTACCGTTAGTTTGCTATAAGTGAGAGACAGAGAGGAGGAACACAAAAATAAAACCCGCCCTCTATTCAGTATTCTGTTTCAGATGGAAATACGTCACTATACTGAAATAAAGTCGGCAGCAACTTCCAGTTCACGTGGACTTTAACCCAACATTTTTTAGAGCGTAATAGCACACCTCCTACCCAGTGCTAGGTAGTAACTAATTACATGTAATCTGAATTATGTAATCAGATTCCAAAATGTAAGTACTTGTAATTAGAGTATATTTCATTTTAAAATGCTCATAATCAGATTACAGTTACTGTTTATGAATTAGATGGTTACATAATATTCACACAATGATTAAAAAAAAATATATAAAAAAATGATTTAAAAAAAAGTACCTCTAAAGCAATTAGACAATGAATGAAACAAATAATTATGCAAGTTACTGCAAACTGGAGATGTCTAGCTGTGAAACACTTCGTCGTCATCATATCCAGTGAGCTTTAGTAGCTGTTGAGAATGATTTTAAGGGCATAATATGCCAAACTAGGAAATCAGATGCCACGCAATGATTGAACAGGATCATTCAAAAGAACAAATTTGAGAAGAAGAAATCAGAATCCCCATCACTGGCGTGATAGTCTAACCTTCATCAATCGTCTTCACAACCTACACTGCACAAACGCCAACTCTGACTACGGTTCTAACCACATCACCTTGAAGAAACCGTGACCGTGGACAACAGCAGTTTGAACTCATCCAGCTCATAAATTTCACTTTTACTTCTTATCTCTGTCACACTCCACAGATACCTAATGTAAGCAAACGTAATCATTAAGCCCATTTAGAGCAATCACCCATATCCGCAGTCCTGCCCACTCTTGTCTTTGGTTGTCAGGAGTGATAAATGTTCTTGTAGGGGTTTGACACTGAGGGCTCATGGCACAATTGACAGACATAGGTAAGATTGAATGTGTTTGCCGGTTTATCAATGAGGTGCCCTGCTCTATCGATCAGTCAGTCGTACCAGGATGGCGTGCCCTGTCTATCATGGATACATCAGAGGAGCCCAGTTAAATAGCTAGATTTGTGTTTCGAATGATTACACCGTGCACTTTGTTTCATGCTTATTGCAGATCAATGGGTCAGATGCTACTGCCTTGCTGAGGCATGAGATTTTTCCGATTTGCTAGTATCAACATTTCCTTACTTTTGGAACACTACACTCTAAAAAATGCTGGATTAAATATTATAACCCAGCGCTGGGTTAAAAAGGGACAAACTCAGATATTTGGGTTGTTTTGACCCAGCATTTTTTAAAGTGTAATGTTTGCTATTCCAATAAATTAATGCATTAGGTGTCATTAACTGCACAGTAGTCATGAAACACAAGAATAAGTTTCTTTGTAAATCATTGATAAATCACAGTTAATGCAGAAAGGGTTCATTAATGCAAAAATAGTTTGAACATGAAACATTCTTCTGTAAATCGTTGCATTAGTTGCGTAAACCTATCATAAAACTTTTCTTACGTCTCATTTGTTACATACATTTTTCAAAAAAACGTTCTCACATAAATGACCTAATTTTGTATAAATTATTCACAAAATCATTGAATTTGTCTTACTCATTGTGTATACCATTCATAAAGCCATTCTCATGTGAATTGTTTCATTCAATGCCTAAATTTTGCACTTAGCAGACAGAAATCTCTGTCTGAATTACATAATTTGCGTAAAAATGTTTTGCAATTTTCTCAATTTTTATGCTTTTCATTGTGTCACACCAAGCTGCAACATTATAGTATATACAGTATTAGTGGTTGGAAAAGCAAAGACAGAGAATTCATATTAATATTTATTTTATTTTGTTTTTATTTCAAAATGTTGGCAAACACTTCAGTTGTATACCTCTTGCCATTTTCTCCTCCTAATTGTGACACAGCTTGTCATACAGAAAGCACGTTAAACACTCTAAAATGTGTGATGAAACTGAACACAGCGACCAACTAGATGCCACACAGCAGAACCATTTATTTGTGCAATTAACAGTGCTGATAACGACACTTAATGCAGACCAATTTCCACCTCACTAAAACACAAATCACATTTTTGTCACCATTGATGAATGAAATAAACTAATTTGTTCTGTGCCTTCCGGTAGTTTGTGCCATGTAGTTCAATTTTCATTTTAGAAATCATCACTGAAATCTGTTTTCTAGATGTAAAACTGTCATTGTCCAGTGCTATGGTTGTATAATACACAAACATTATTAAACATTTGTTGTACTGTCTACAATCTCTGCAGATGGGTATACCACAGATGATATCGTATTCTTCTGGCAAGGAGGGGACAATGCCGTGACAGGTGTGGACAAACTGGAGTTGCCTCAGTTTTCCATTGTGGAGCTACGTCTTGTGTCCAGAGAAGTGAGGTTTACTACAGGTATGGACGATTCACTTGGTCCAAATACTTTGACACCTTCAAAGCAACTTTCATTTCATTCAATGTATCAGTTTGTGTTTTCTATGTATGTATGTGTGTGTGCGTGTGTGTGTGTGTGTGTGTGTGTGAACTTAACCCATGCCCTTGGCATTGCTCGTGTCATGTTATATTTCAAATCATGAACAAAAAGATCAATGATAAATTTGAGCATTTTGGGTTTCTGTACCTAAGCTGATGTTCACACTGAGACTTCCTTTTCTGCTAAGTGCCTCCTATGTGAACTTGGAGTTGGAATGCCGGAAAATGTGATACTGGGATCAGGACCTAGTAACATTCCCAGGATCAATCCCAGACAATCTGTGTGAACAGAAGCCAGCACAGATGTAGTGTAAAAGTGATGATGTTAGTTCTCATGTGGCTATTTTCCCAAGGGAAGAAGAAAAAGGAGTAGGACTATATACAGACAAAGACTCCAAAAAGAAAAGTGAAAGTGAATCACGTGGTGTATAATTTTAACAGGTTACACCACTGCTTGTTGGGAAAAAAGTAGTAGTTCTGAAAATAATTGAATTACTGCCACACAGCTAAAAATGTAGTTTAGTTAGTAGTTTCAACTACTTTAATGTTGTACTCCACATGGGGTTAACAATAGCACTAAAATCTATGGCCTCAGAAAACTGTCACTGAAAACAATGCAGTGAATAAGATTTACTCAGATTTAAGATTATCGCGCTGCACTGCTCAACTTAAACTAATGTAGAAAATGTGGCTATCATTTTAAGTGTTCTTGCTCATATTTATTTAATGGGAAGATTTATGGGCAAGTGTCCAAACAAGAGTGACTAATAATAAAAAAAAAATAGTGCTGCTGTTGATTCATCAATTTTATGCAAGCTTTGATACACTCTAAAAAATGCTAGGTTAAATACAACCCAGCGCTGGGTAAAATATGGACACACCCAGCTATTGCCGTGGTTCGCTACTTATAGCAGGAACGAAGGACGAGAGATGAGGAGTGCAATTCAAACATATAGGCTTTAATCACATCCAGGGAACAAGGAAACCACGTCGCAAGGGAGACATATACAAGCCCGGACAAGGGAGAACAAAACGGGCTAGAACTCAAATAGGGCCGATACGAGGGGCCGACAGGTGAGGAGATAACTTATAACAAGGAACACCTGTCACTATCACTAATGGGACAGGAACAGGAAGGACCAAATAAGGGCAAGGAAGGCACATGGGGAGCAGAACACATACAAAACAAGGAACAGAGTCTGACAGCTATTGGGTTGTTTTGACCCAGTGGTTGGGTTACTACCCAGAAGGTTGGGTTAAACATTTAACCCAACCGCTGGGTCAAAACAACCCAGTTGCTGGGTTTGTCCATATTTCACCCAGTGCTGGGTTGTATTTAACCCAACATTTTTTTAGAGTGTAGACATCAGGTATTGTTCCTTTTCAAATGTGTTGAATTAATTCACATGTTTTAAATTACAGCCTGATCAAGTTATTCCCTTTCCCTTGGATACTATTGCTGCTAAGCTCCCAATGGAATTTGTTCTATTGCATCCTTATCCAAAATCCTTTCACTTCAGCCCAAGTGCAGGGAGATTGGAACCACAGGGAATAAACAAGAATATTCCTTTAACGTTAATAAATAGCCATAGCAATTTGAATAATCAGTACATTGAATGAGTCAATTATTCATACCACACCTAACATTTAGTGACATCGTTTTTAAGCAGGCATGTGGAGGCCAATCTTGGAAAGGCTTCTTGAGACATGCTGTTTACAGTTGTTTTAAACCGTACACCAGATTTTACAAATTAACGGGACATGCTCTTGAGTTACATAATTGTAATTTTTTTCTCTCGAATTCCCTGTATTAAAGAACTGCATTCTTTTGTGACAATTCTCAGAGGGACATATATGCTGCCTGCTGAGAAGGGGGTTTCAGAAAAATCTGCCATGTTTGCGACTTTCTGCCATGTTTAATTGGAATGGAACTAGTCCCTGGGAAGGAATCCATTGCTTTGGGGAAATTAAATGCTCCATCTGAACAAGTGGGAAAATGACTATCCGTTGTCAAAGTGCAGACTTTGACAATTGCAAATTGTAGATCTGTTTTTCCTGTGCTTGCTCTTTTGTGTTTCCACTTACATGTTGACATCTCTCTCTTTTTTTGGCTTCTGCTGTGTATTTGTGTCTCCCCAGGTTCATACCCTCGGCTGTCATTGAGTTTCCGCATCAAGAGAAACATAGGCTACTTTATCCTGCAAACTTACATGCCCTCTATCCTGATCACAATCTTGTCCTGGGTCTCCTTCTGGATTAACTACGATGCCTCTGCTGCTCGTGTGGCCCTGGGTAACCTTTAACGTTTTGTTCAACAGGAAGTGATTTTTTCCCTGTATAAAAAAAATCAATCATTTTGAGTGTTCAGATATTCTTATATCCTATACTTTTTGTCAATCATGATTAAAGTACTTGAAGCCCTTTCACGTGACCTGCATGAGTGTTCCCCAATGCAATAAACTTGAGCGAAGCTTTAAGCTTACGTGATGCTCAAAAGTTCAAGCGGTTTCAACTTTGACTCCGTTTGCCAGTAATTTCACTGGAAGATTTGCATTAAATATAATTATGCAGGTGATGCAGGTACAAAATTAAAATAAGACTAATCCAATATTTATGTAGATCAAGTATGTCTAAAATAGCTTGAGAAAACTGTCCTTAGCATTCCTACTGTATTCATCTCAGTGACAAATGCTTAGCTGACAAAGAACCTTGTTTTTTTCACAAGTACAGGGCTATGCAAACCAGCCCAAAGCATTCTAGGACATAAAGCTTTGTGAAACTATGTCTGTTTTTTTCTGCAGTATATCGCCAGAATGTTGCTCACTTTTAGCATTGAAATTGTTACATATTTAGTTTGTTTAAAAATCAAAAAAGGGTCCCACTTTCTATTAGGTGGCCTTAATGGACTTACATTTAAATTAATCAGTTGATACAATGCACTTATTGTGCACACACATGTTTTTACAGTGTACTAATATTTAAAAAATGCATGCATGTTATTACATTTGTAATTAATTTCTGTAATTACATTTATATTTACACTGTTGACCCATCCCTTACACCTTAATCAACCATGAAACTTACCCATACAACCAAACCTGTCCCTAACCTTACCCATATCCCTCCTCAATAGCAGAAAAAGTGTTTTGCAATTCAATATGAACACAATAAGTACATTGTACTTATTTTTTTATATGTAAGTACATAGTAGTTAAGGCCACCTAATATAAAGTTGAACCCAAAAAAGAGTTCTGTTATGGCAGGTTTTAAACTTGGTCATTAAAAGAATCCTTACTCTAAGACCCTCAAATAGTGACATGTCTTATTTCACTTTTTTTTTTCTTTGGGTATGTCTTATTGCACCTTGGGCATAAAGTAGGGGCATGACGTCCCTGTTAGGTGGTCCATGAATGCCCCGACGCAAGTCGCGTGAACAAGACATGGTTCATTCATATGGATTTCTTGCAGGTGTAACTACGGTGCTCACTATGACGACCATCAACACCCACCTGAGGGAGACCCTCCCAAAGATCCCCTATGTGAAAGCCATCGATGTCTACCTCATGGGCTGCTTCGTCTTTGTTTTCCTGGCCCTGCTCGAATATGCCTTCGTAAACTATGTGTTCTTTGGAAGGGGACCCCAGCAGCAAAAAAAGATCCACGAAAGGCTAAACAAAGCCAACAACGAGCGTCCCCGCTATGAGGAGAAGCGTCTGAGGGAACAGGTACGCAAGGTCTCTTGTAAACCATTTATAACGGTTGCAGAGTTCATTTTTGTGCTAATTAAAAGCTAATTTAAATGAATTTAATAAGCGTTGACAATGTTCATGCATGTCTAAATGAATCCGTATGCACTTAGTTTGTAAGCAGAACAACTTCACTCATCAAAATAACTATCGCACCGCTAAAAACGAATATTCAATAGCCCATTAAGCATCACTTTACGTAATCAGTGACGTATTTCATTTGATTGAAGCTGCATTTCATTATTAAGAGAGGTTCCTCTCGCTCGGAAAGTTACAAATTACATTGTCATTACATTATCAGATTCTAGTCTGCTTTATTGCCACAGGCTTCTCTTTCAATCCGAGTACCGTAGAGATAGACCGATTCATTTTTCCCTTCTCAAAATATGCTAGCCATTTTCATACTTACAACTGTTTGGACTAAGCTCAGCGACTAAACCAGAGTAATGAGAGTTTTTGAATGAATTAAAGCATTTGTGTCTGTCTTTTATGCAAGCTCTTTCTTATTCACCCTCACATTTATGCACTTTTGTATTCTTTGAAAATTGTTGCTTGATTGTCAGTTTATATGGGCGTTTTAATGTTCTCTTCATTTTTTTCTTTCTCATTGCAAGGACTCCATTTCAGCGCCGTTTCAAAGCAACACCCTCAGGTCATATACACAACGAAGAAATCTGTATCTCGAGGAACAAAGAAAAGTCGGGGTACGTGCATTTAGAAATCCTATCAGTTGAAACAGTAGACTCGGAAGTTGATGAAATATTGTCATTAACTACTGTGTGTGTGTGTCAGCCATTGCATTTTAAATGATTCTTGTAAAGTTTTCTCTTCCCAAGTAAAGTTTGGGTTACACTTTATTTCGATAGTCCACTTTAGACATTCTACTAACTGTAAGTAACTTTGCAACTACATGTCAACTAACTCTCATTAGAGTATTTGTAGACTGTTAAGGTTAGTAGAATAAGTTGCCGTACTCGCAAAGTTACTCATAGTCACATCTGTTGATCGACCATCAAAATAAAGTGTTAGTAGATATTAACCACACAGTGTACTAATACTGTAATGACTGCTAGTTGACATGTAGTTGCAAATGTGTTTATAGGTAGTAGAATGTCTAAAGTGGACTATCAAAATAAAGTGTTACCAAAGTTTGTTGTAACTGTGACATCACATCATCGTTGCATCCGCATGAAAGGTTGAACACTGTTTGAGACAGTTTAGGACCGTCCCTTTACTGTGGCCGCTCATGACCATCCTTCTCTCTCTTTTGTTGTCTCAAGGTGGACGCTTACGGAAACATTCTTCTCACCACTTTGGAGATGAACAATGAGGTGATGCCGTCCGACGTTGGCAGCAGCGTCAGTGACTCACGGAACTCCGTCATGTCCTTTGACAGCTCCGGAGTGCAGTTCCGCAAGCCCATGGCTTCACGGGACGGGTTCAGCCACCACTCGTTGGACCGCAGCGGCATGCGCAGTCGTGCCAACTGCCGGCTAAGAAGGCGCTCGTCCAAGCTGAAGCTCAAAATCCCCAACTTGGCGGATGTTAGCACCATTGACAAGTGGTCCCGGGTCATTTTTCCTATCACTTTTGGATTCTTCAACCTTATCTATTGGTTGTATTACGTGAATTGATATGCGTTCCCCAAGGAAACATGGGCCATATTTTGAGAGCACATTGAATTGGCTTTGATACAATTGGAAAATATGTGTACACATATATGAAAAGTTGATACATATGTATATGCATATTTCTATATATTATATTTCTATATACACATGCGTGTGTAAAATCTAAAGGACTTTTCTGGTGTAAAAAAACAACAAAAAAGAGAAACGTATTATATAGAATGACTTGAATGTTTAAGAATAATACAAAAGAAACATTTCAAGTATTTGAAATCTTTTACTTCTGAAACAAATGACGAGTAACATCCATTAGTCCCCTGTTCGAGGGTACGGAACTAAAGACTGCATGATATTTTTGCTAAAAGAAAAGATCGCAAGAGAAAAAGAACGTCTCATTGGCTTTTTATCGATACTGTAATCAACCTCTCCCAACCGCAGCTCATGAAATCAGAAGTGGCTTGTGCATTTCGGGGCATCATCCGAGCGGTCCCCCAGACCCGATCCACTGCTTTCCCCATCCACATGGAAGAGACTGACGGAAATGTCCGTTTCTACACTGTACAGCAGTCTCTTTTGGAATTATGTGTCATTCCTTGATTTTGCAAGTGATAAGCGTGCTCTTTATCGGACCTCTCAGCTCTGGTCAATGGTTTACACTGGACGGCCATCTTAAGTTTTAACCAATGCATCCTGCCCAGAGTCAGTATGTTTCATGTTCTCTCCTCTCTTTTTTGCAGATTCTCCTTTCTTTCAGTTTTGGGCTAAGGGTTTAATCCTAATTTTTGTAGGGCATCACCTAAACATGTTCTAAAGGTAGTTCATTAATAGATATTAAGCCACTGGTATGCTTCATTCATTGGGAATTTAAGAAAACGAAGAAAAAACTAAAAAGAGTACATTCATTCATTCAGTAGCCTTATTGACATGGTCAGGTAGTATTGTTGTTCTTTCTTTACTCTTGTTCCTAGTGCATTCCATCTGTTCTATTGATACAGTATTCATGAACATCTTGTAGAGCTTTGTGTTGTTTGGAATGGAGGGAAACCCTTAGTGAGCTGTGACGTTTCTTTAGAACTTGGATTTCCAACTATGTGAAAATGTACAAAATAAGGAAAGAAAAGATTATTGTGTATTCAACAGGGGATGTGACCAT
This sequence comes from Sinocyclocheilus anophthalmus, assembly GCA_018155175.1. Classification (NCBI taxonomy): domain Eukaryota; kingdom Metazoa; phylum Chordata; class Actinopteri; order Cypriniformes; family Cyprinidae; genus Sinocyclocheilus; species Sinocyclocheilus anophthalmus. The sequence continues at coordinate 225,031 of JADLZN010001824.1, read as the reverse complement.
GTTTTTATCTGTTTCATGTTTAAGTCAACCACTCGAACCATAGTGTGACCTGATATTGTATATATTCAGTCATTGTAGTGATCCATCCTGAGAATGATATACGCTGATGATTTTAGTTTCTCTAAAATGTGCCTGTCTGAAACCTGAAGGATGTGTCCTCAGTTCATCAATCAGTGAAAGAGGGCCGAATGACCCTTGATCTTTGACCTTTCACTTTAAGCACTGCAGACCCACCCACAGCGCTGACGTTTTGCATCTTGGGATTGAATCTCAAAGATGAATGACATCAGCAAAATCAGGAGAAAAAAAAAGCCGTCTTTTCGGGGCAAAATGACATGTATGATAAAAGCCATGAACTGAAGTGACAACCAAAAAGGCCTATAATCCATTTCTCTTTTTACCATGAACCTCTGACTCACCCACCACCATTTCTTTTGGGCTTCGCCTCATTATGATTTACCTCAGCTTAATTGACATTGAGGTCACCAGATCGTTCTCTATCTCCATGTGACCGCTCAATTTCATATATCAGTTCATCTACCATCCACGTTCATTCAAAGCTCATTTCTGGTAGTGTCTAGATGTCTCACTGCTCAGAGTAGTTCAGTTGGGGAGAAGCATGCGTTGGATAAGTTCTTGAAGATGTGGATGAGAACTGAATTGCTGAATAACTGAGCAAGGGGACATTTAAAAGCGAAGAGGGTCCGGTGGTGGTTTGAGAACATGAGAGCCCTGGATTTGCTTGAGTTCCCTGAGGAGGATCTTCTGAGCAGGCCTCAGACCTCAGAGCTCAGCAGAGTCCCTTAGCTCTCGACCCCCACACCAGACCTCTCAACACTCGGGAAAGTGTGGACCAGCCACCAAATCACCAACAGATCACTCATTCCATGGAGAAACAAAGGAATCAGGGAAATCCGAAGGTATAGGAGGCTGTACCTCAAGGCACTTGCAAGGTCTTACGTTACTTGTCAGCAGATGACTGTAGAAGAAAGTTCGAAGGATTTCCACTTATTGTGTTATTATATTTGTTATTGTGAGCACGACCATAACACCTGTGCAAGGGAGCCAGTACTCTCAAGTGCAAAGCAAGACATGCACAGTTGCATGCACAGTGTAGCAATTAAGTTAAGCGCAAATCTGCACTAAAAGAGGATGGAGGTTAGAGTGCTTTTCTTGAGAAACCCTAACTATTATGAGCGTTATGGGGGTGCCTTGGCCAGTTACAACTCCCAGTAGGCATTCAAGATGCTGCAATGCTTTGCCAATGAAGGTTCAAAGGCAGAGTCGTTAGGTATACACATTTAATCTATAGCATTTAGATGTGCATTTACAATGTAGATCAGACCTTTTAAGCTACAATATCGGTCCACCTCTACTAGTGCAGTGTCGTAGACAAGTGTAGTGATAAGTTGAAAATGCCAACTGCACCATTAGTCAACTTTTCTCTTAATGTATTCAAGGGAACCGGACCAGTTTTTTTTTTTGAGACTGGAAAACAGAGTTTGCTTTGCCTTTGACAAATTGGAAAAGGTGGGAAAGTGGCATGACATCTAGGTGGCATATATATTTAAGTTTATTATCATTTGAGCGCCAGCCACTATTAACTGATAAGACTGCACAATTAAAAGGATGTTGATATATTTTTGTATCAGATATTACTGATCTAAGTTATCAATCAGTGTTAATAGGTGCTCTAATTGTTTCCTTAGAGTGACGAATAATAGAGAAAAACGTGCATACAATATCATAACCTGTGGTTCGGTATATTATCCATGAGAATAATTAGAAATTCTTAGTAGTAGTTTGTACAAGAGGTTTCATAACTATATACATATATAAATTAGCGCCCATTTACTACATAGCTTCGTTACCTTCTAGTAGACTTGCTGGCACTATGCAGTCTTTCTCGGCTAATGCTCAGTTTAACGTTCCACAGGGTACACTCTTAAAAATAAAGGTGCTTCAAAAGGTTCTTCAAGCGATGCCATAGAAGAACCATTTTGGGTTCCACAAAGAACCATTCAGTCAAAGGTTCTTTAAAGAACCATCTCTTTCTTACCTTTCTGTAATCTGAAGAACCATCTTTCGCCACAAAGAACCCTTTTGTGAAACAGAAAGGTTCTTCAGATGTTAAAGGTTCTTTATGGAACCATTTAGACAAAAAGGTTCTTCTATGGCATCGTGAAGAACCTTTATTTTTAAGAGTGTAATCTGAAACATTATTGGTCATGATAGGCAAGGGTTGAATTTTTCGATAGCGTGGGGATTAGTGAAATGCTAATACAGCCATACTGTGCCACTGAGACATGTTGGATGTTGAATTTGTTCAAATGGATATTGTGTTGATCATCAACATGTTCTTGTAGCACCAGCACTCTGTTTATTCACAGTGAGCTTACACCTAGAACAGATTTTTTTTGGTAAGATTCTGGTTTGTGGGCATTCGTCCCTGCAAGATTTGCCTTAATGAGATCACTAAGCATTTTTCATGAAATATTTCTGAGCAATACAATGCAAATACAACAAAGTTCATGAGAGAGTGATTCTCTTTCAACTCAATTCAAGCCTTAAACATGGTTATAGAGCATTATAATTTGATCATTGGACATTTGGGGTGCAATTAAGTTCTAGAGCCTAGAAAATATAGTGAGAAATTAGTTCCCTCAAATGTCTCACCCAGGTACTCTGGCTATGTTTCCACTGCTTAGAACCTCAAAATGTAGAACTAAATATTTACAGGTTTAGAATTCTGATGTCTCACTTTTATAATTGCAATTATGACTTTATTTCTGTTATCTATGCCTTTTTATCTCACGTTACTTACAGTTTGCACAATTGTGTTCCACAATTATATCTTGTAACTGTGCGGACTCCTAATTGCGATTTTATTTCTCGTAATTGCATCTTTATATTACACTGAAAAAAAAGTTATTTTAGCATTTTATCCAGGTTATTTGGTTCTGAGTTTTGTAAGTGGAAACATGGATATTGTAGAGTAATTCACACCAGAAAGTATGGTATGAGTAACCTATTAGAAAATAAATTGCATAGATTATATGGATTACAGATTACGTAGCAAGTAATAGTACAAAATTATTCCCACAACATGGAGGGTTTTCATGCTAATTTCTTTACAGTCGGCCTGCTTGACCTGTTTGCTAAGTCTGCAAACTTCTGCAGTACAAAGACATTGATAGATAGCTCTATTGAAAATCTACAATGGCACAAATTGCTGTTTTAGAAATAGCTATCAGGTTAATCATACAGTCTCACATATGTTTGACTATCTGAGGGAGTTCGTGCATGCAACAAACCATACTAGCATTTTAGCTTTTTATTTGAAAGTTTAGTTTCACCATAGTGCTAGGATAGATAAATTGTCGTTAAGACCAATTTGCCAGTTTACAAGGGTCATTTGGCCAAAATACTCAGATAAATGTAGCAGCACTGAGTTGAGAGAATGATGGTAGTTGACTCATGGCAGTCCGTGTTAAATTAGCTTTTTTGTTGTTTTGTAATCAAATACAAAATCACAAAACTTAATTTCAAAATCACAAAGGCTACATTGTTACTTATTCTGCATGATTAGCTATTTTGTATTCAAACAACTTGTGTATTTGATTTTTTTAATGAAATTAATCAATTTTGAAGGTTCGTGGCTCTGTTATCAGTCTATCTCAAAATGTGCCAGATGTGTGGGTTTTAGAAATTGCTGCTAATTACCACTTTTAGCTAGTGATGCACAAGACAGCGTTCAGTTTTGACCACTTTAATATACATGTGTCATTTGGCCATTATTTGCCACCTTAAAAACTGTGTTTGAAAAGAAATGGGTCCTTCGTGTCTGTATATGTAACAACTAATCTTGCACACACTCTCAAGAATAGTGGCTCAGCCATATATACACTGTTGCAAGTTGCAAAAATGGCAATGACCCTGGACCACAAAACCAGTCTTAAGTCGCTGGGGTATATTTGTAGCAATAGCCAAAAATACATTGTATGGGTCAAAATTATTGATTTTTCTTTTATGCCAAAAATCATTAGGATATTATGTAAAGGTCATGTTCCATGAAGATATTTTGACAATTTCCTACCGTAAATATATCAAAACGTAATTTTTGATTAGTAATATGCATTGCTAAGAACTTCATTTGGACAACTTTAAAGATGATTTTCTCAATATTTAGATTTTTTTGCACCCTCAGATTCCAGATTTTCAAATAGTTGTATCTTGACCAAATACTGTCCTATCCTAACAAACCATACATCAATGGACAGTTTATTTATTCAGCTTTCAGATGATGTACAAATCTCAATTTCGAAAAATTGACCCTTATGACTGGTTTTGTGGTCCAGGGTCACATTTAGGAAATAACGGGATGAGAATAGCATTTAGAATAGCATTGGTCAATAGTCAAAGTAGCATACTCTTGGACACCGATGGGATTCTTGGCCTTTTTTGGAGAATGTGACTCATTGTAATATTAAAGTATGTTTTCTTCTGTATAATTTGCTATCTGGTTAGGGGATAGGGGACACACTTTTCTTTCGCCTTGCACTTTGCTTTAGTTCTAGAAGAGTATATTGTTTGTTAATGATTTTTGTCCTTTTTTTAAAACAGCTTTGCACAACTTACAGCGGGGGTGGGGGAGGTTTTGGCAGAACTCAATGAGGCTAATGTGTTCTGATGACAACGAAGGACATAATTATCTACGCACTTCACACAAATCACCCCATATGCTCACTTCCACATTTTCATACCATTAACATAACTCGACAAACCATCGAATAGCTTTTACTCGAGTACATAGTTTTTTGTCTTTTGCAACATCCACCCATGAAGCAGGAGAAAAGGAAGTACAAAAACTGTTGAACTGATTTTAATGTGAATTTTCTTGCCTCTTGTGTATATGTGTAATTACATGTGAATTGTATTGTAAATATGATATCTTTCACTTATATTTCTTAATGCATGAACAAAACAGGGCAGTTGGTAATAACAGCTAGCCTCAATGCTACAGGCATGGACAGCTTTTACAGCACCGGCATAACTTCTGCAAACGAAACCTATCTCTGAAAAACACAAGAGAAAAAGAAAAGGAGAAAAACTCACAAAAAGATACCGGTTTTGTTTTGCATGTCTCTTTTCGGAAAGGTTTATTTTCATTATTTCTTTTCTATTCTAAAACTGGCCTTTCATATCACCCTCACATACAAAGAAAGCAAGCTTTTTGCTTCTTCTTGTGCACAGAGATCGAACCAAACACTGTAAATCTTAAATTAAAACTAGAAAACAAAAAAGAAAAGTACTATATCAGAAAAGGAAAGCTATGGAGAAAATGATTCATGGAATCATCACTTAAAAAAAAAAAAATGCGAAGATATGCACATTTTCATCCTCTCTTGCTTTTTTTGTGTATCACATACAGTTGAGAGTAGATAGGCACACCTATTAAGCCATTAGTTCAAAGTAGACTAGACCTGCTTACATCTCATTGAGCAAAACAGCAAGTTAAAGTTCCATGCCATGAGAATGCATGACTGGCAGAGCAAATTCTCAGAGTTTGTTCAAATGTATGGGCCAGTGACTTTGCTGTGCTGAAATCTTTGTTTCATTTGCGCCAGGATAGCGTTACTGATATAGCGAATTATAACACATAAACACAGCACACACAAGGGAAGTACTGACCTGAAGAGAAAATCCTCAAAAAAAAATTTAATTTGGCAAATATCTAGAGCAACCACTTCATGCCTAATTTGAGAATTCAATTGCTATTCAGTACTGTTTCGTTTCATTTCTAGTTGCCTGTATTTGTTGTATTCTTTAAATGAATTGTTAACTCTTATTGTTGATGTTTTCTCATAGAAAGGAAATATATTTCTACTTTACATCCTGCCCTGAAAGTGAAATGCATTCTGTTTTTGTGTTGTACTGGTTGTGTTCTCATTAAGCTCTTGGTTTGATTCTGTTGAACTATTGAGGTGTGATGATTTTTGATGATCCATTTGGGGGTATGATTTGTCTTCATGAAATCAACATTTGTAAAGTATAAGGTTGTATTCTCTTCTTTTTTTTCTTTCTTTTTCTTTTTTGTCAGTGCCGATTAATGTAATGGTGTCGGTCAGCTTTTCTAGGTGTTTGAGCAAAATGTGTTTTTTACTAATACAAGATGTTACAGTATGTGGTACAAAAAAAGGGTTATAAGTAACCAACTGACTTTTTACAAATAAAGGCTTATACAGTAAAGAACGACAATGCAGAAGTCTTTTCATTTGCCATTTGTGGACTAATGTTTGCATTGCTTTTCTTCTGGCTATTGGTTTTAACTAATTAGTCCCCAAATGGTAAAGCATGCATGTTTTCAGAACATGATGCAAAGGAGAGATGTTCGAACTTAGTGCTGCAGGTCTTCACATTGTCATTTTCTTTTCTTTCTGTTTTTAAAGGGTTGCAGAGAAGAAGAAAAATACAGATATATAGGGCAAACGGAGTTTGCAAACAGACGCAAGTGAAGACCATAACATTGTCTTGTATAAATCAGTTTGAATTTGATTATAATAATGACAGATTATTAAAGATACACCTCCCGCCCAACCCTTGGTCCTGAATAAAGTACCATCAGAATCCCTGCTGGAAGAGTGTAATCTTTGCCCCACAATAACATTAGTCTGGATGCTCATATTTGGCAAGATTCTGCAAGAGAATCAGAAGAAAAGATATATTATCTATATAGATATACTATATTAGGACCCCCATATGCCGTAACTTGCCTTGATGAAAAACTGAAACAGTTGCAGCACTTTATAGAAACTTTTTAGGAGACAAAACCGAATGAAAAAGTCTAAACACAGGAAGTACCCAGCTGCAATGCAGTAAAGACAGTCTCCTTTCATTTCACTTGTTCATAGTCTGTTAGGTTTGTTAAATTGAACATTTCTGGAACTTTACATGAATAGGGTACAAATGTGTGTCTTGTTATGTATTTAAAAGCATTAGATGCACCAATTCCATGTTTTCAATTCCATCGAACAAAATGTATGATTCTGGCCTGTCCGACTTTAATAGTATTGATTTTCTTGACGGCATACAACAATTTAATTCATACAACAATTTCATAAATTGGACACAATCGGTTGAATTTAAAATCAATATATTTAGAGGGAATTTAAAAAAAAAGCGATTATGGTACTTTATTTTATGCTGTCCTTGTTACACGTTACATATACTTACTATTATAATAGCACTTAATTATGCATAATTGCATGCAAGTAACCCTAACCATACACTGTAGTAAGTACATGTAGTTAGTTATTATTACTATTATAATTACATTGTAACAAGGGCACCTTATAAAAAAGGGTAACCGAGATTATTTGTTACTAAATAATATTAATGACTAAAATCAATGTTTAGCACATAGCAAACTGTATCATTACAAAAATATAACTTGGTGGCCTTTATTGCTATGTAGACTGCAATGTAATTATTGTGTTTATAACACTTGCTGCTATTGAGGTGGGATACGGGTAAGGTTAGGGACAGGTATGGGTAGGTTTAAGGGTGGGTTAAGGTGTAAGGGATGGGTCAACGGTGTAATTATAAATGTAATTGCAGAAATTAATTGCAGATGTAATTGCAGGGTTTTTTAATATAAATGCAATGCAAAAACATACAGGTACACAATAAGTGCATTGTATCAAATGATTAATTTGAATGTAAGTACATAGTAGTTAAGGCCACCTAATATAAAGTAGGACCAAAATTATTGCTTTGACTGCATTCATCAAGCACAACATTTAAACCCTATAAAACTTGTGGTTTTGGTAACAGTGTTTAAAAAAATTGCAGATCTCATATAAAATTAATAAGAGATACAACATAAAAACACAAGATGTAATATTTAGTTTCACATCTTGCAACTCTGCTTTCTGAAGGTTTAGCACCTCCTTTTTTGTTGGTCTGGTTTGTTGTGAGTTTTAGGCCCAATTATGTATCCTGTTCAAGGAAAGTGACAGTTAACATTGAATCTCTGAAATGGTACACATGTGCCAGTACTATTTCACCTTAAAGACACTGACTACATGCAGAGGTTTGGAATCCCACAGGACATTTGCCATTCTGCCCCTGAGCAGAACATGGTTTCACCCCATCTTGTGTACTCTTATGGCAGTTTGTCTACATGACCGACGTACAAAGCAAAATGCTTCCCCAAAAGAAGGCTGAGTCAAGAAATGAATATTACTCTTTCTCGAAACTTTGTTTCTTAAAGTAGCTTTCTTCTTTTTATGCCCATGTAGTTAACCAGAGGCACAATGAAGGGGGATGTAAGACAGAGAAAAGAAAGATCCAATATAGAATCTTGAGGGAAATACAGAGTTGTTTTTGTGCTCCATCTTGCCTCAGTAAACTTTGAAAATGTTCCCAATGGAGGAGATGCACTTATGGGGCTGGGAGTACAGAGATCTGTTGGGAAGATGTAAGCAGAGCATTGAACTAGATCAGCGAAATGTGCCGGCCATTTCCTTGTTCCATTGTCAGCACTCCATAAAAAAAAAAAACATCAAATATTGAGAGGGTGCATTAACATGGGCCAGAAATTGATGGCTGCTCGGGTGAGGGGTAAAAAAAAAAGAGAAATGAAAACAGTCAAAGAGGTGGAAGATGCCATCTTGACTCGACTCTGTGGAAGCTGTGGAAAGTTTTCTCCATCTTGAAAAGTGGAAGTCTGTCAGGTTTGGTACAGTATGCGAAAACAAGAAGAAATGTTGGTGAATTATTTGTTTTAAGTGGTTATGTTAATATGGATGGATGACTGATTGATATGTTAATCAAATTTTGTTTTCTTTAATGCATTAATGCATTAATGCATTAATGCACCATGCGCAACAGCAAATGGTACTGAAAAAAATTGCAAGACACATTTCGCAAAACAGTCCTTGGTCTTCCACTTCTCTGACAAACACAGAAGTCTTATAAGTCAACATGCAGTTCTTTCTTATAGCCATTGCTGGCCATATGCTAATCTACAATCTAAGAAAAGTCTGTAAAATAGGGCGCGACGTACTGTAATATAAAGGAATTTTCTGTATTGATTTTTCACAGGTGTTTTAGACATATTTTGAATTATGCTTTGCATCGTGTTGTGTTTTAGGGTTCAAAGAAATGGGACTTTTAGGTTTTTTGTTGCTATGATTTTTTTTTTCTTACAGTGAAGAATCTTTACATTAGTTTTCGATATATTGATGTCTGGGACACAGTTCCTTGGTTTCCTTGGAAGTTATAAATAGATTGGAAAAGTCACTTGGGGGAATAAAATGCCTCGCTTGAGGCCAGAAAGCTTCCATAATACTTTTATTTATAGATGTGGAGCATGTGATGCAAATATTACAGTGAAACTTAATACCAGCAGAGGAATCCCTGTTGATAACTGCACTAGATATTTATATGGGTAATCTCTTATGTAAGATGCAAATCAAATTAGTGACCCACACATGCTCTTGTGACCACACTGACAAATGACTTTGGAGCCATAAAATTATGGATTTGTATCTGTGAGAATCAATGTTGTCTCTAATGTTCAGTGCTTACACAATCGGGCCTAAAGGTTACTCTATACTGTATGCTTATAATAGCTTAATGTATTATAGTAGTATTTTGCAGATTACAGCTGGACGATGGTATAGTTTACATTTTGCGACGATGTAAGCAATCAAGCTGTTGAGATAGTCTGTATACTATACATACTACTACTATACTATATCATGTATACTATGTATACATGATTATAGTTGCCAAGGGAATTCACGATAATAAAACATTGCCATGGTCATCTGTTTCAGGGAAAATTCAATGCACTCTCAGCTCCACTCACTTTTAGTGGACATTTACAAGAATCATTTTGCCGAAATGCTGCTACATTCTCATTTTTTTAGTATTTTCTTAAAGTGTTACTCAAGTGTTTTTGTTTATTTGCTTGTTCGTTTTTAGAAATTTTGAAGTTTGGATATTTTTGGTTAAAAAAACACTCGAGTATGAAATTAAGAAAAGACTACATGTAATTATGTTGAGATTCATGGACATGGCTGTCAGTTTTCCTGTTTTTGCTCAATTTTGAGTAAATATTGCATAAAAAAAAATGATGTTTAGCATTTTAGCATTTACCATCTCATTTGGTTTTAAATTGTGTATCATTATTGTATTCTGCATGTATATGCTTTATCAGCCATTGGGCATCTGTTGTCTAGATACCTGTATTGGTAGTTTTGAAAAATCCATATCCATCAAGCACTAGAGATGATAGACAATTCGTGCATAAGCATAGGGTACTGTAAGCAATCAAAGAACTGATTTATCACTTGATGGTTACAGCTATTGCTGACATAACATATGTTAGCATAATATTGTGGCTTTACCATTTTGAACTCATTTAATGGTGCATGCACAACATATAAGAGAGAGGATGGTATGACTGTAAATTACATGCCTTGTTGTCCCCCACATCTCCAATGCACACATTACACGCATGCATAAATGCACATACACACTCACATGTGCACAGTGTAGTACTGTTCAGTCAGGGATGAATAGATGAGGAATGCGTCTAATAAAATATTAAGACTTGGCGCTCTTTTATCTATATCATATGACTATTGCTGCACAAGTGAATCTATTTCTCTCTTTCTGTCTACCTACCTCCCCTTCCTCCCCCACTCGCTTATTTGCTCATTTTATTATCAATTCACAAGTGACTCTCCAAAAATGTCTGTCAATCGCTTCACGTGAAACATAATTACACTAAAGGAGACTAATGATTGGCTCGAACGATTCCTAGTAATTCCATGGCAATTTCATTGTGTGATTCAAACAAACATGTGTTCCCGTGTGGATTGCGTGCAGCCAGCCAAATGCCTTTGCTTTTATTTGACAAAGGAGCGGAAAAGGGTTTCATTAGATGTGCAGGCACAAATCTCCTTTAAAAACACTGCACTGTTTTTATTATTTTTGTTTTACACGTCACTCGTGTTTGTGACGTGCCACGACACAGCATAAAGACAGTGAATATGGCTGGAATATAAGCACAGCTAATGTCTAGGCTGGTTTCTTTGGAGAACAGGAGATGTGAGCCATTTTGTTGACTGAGGCACACACGTCTTTGTCATCACTTGGCTCCAACTCCCTGCAGCTCTGGCAGCAGATGATTAACTGTGTTTTCTTAGTCAACACCACCCTCTATTGGCAAGAATGGTTAGAATGATTTGATGATTAAGAGCATCTCCAAACTATGTCGCAGCAAATGTTTGTAGTTTGTAACTTTTAGTCACAGTGAGAGAGCACCTCTTCGGCAAAGCCTTGAGATTTGCTCTCTTTTTTGATGTATTTCCTTTTTAAACAGGAAGGTTGGCTTGGACAGTTTAAAGCAGGGTTCCTCAAATCTTGCCCTGGAGGTCCAATGCGCTGCAGAGTTTAGCTCCAACCCTGATCAAACCCACCTACCTGTGATTTTCTAATGATCCTGAAGACATTGATTAGCATGCTCAGGTGTGTTTGATTAGGGTTAGAGCTAAACTCTGCAGGAAAGTGGATCTCGTGGGCCAGATTTGAGGATCCCTGGTTTAAAGGGTTTGGTTCTTGAACTATGATTTGTGACTTGCTATTGTTAGTTGCTTTTTATTCTTTCAAAAATGCATATGCATCCCTGAGTGCTGATAAGCCCATATTCCTATCTCAGTTTGCATGAAGATAAAGGCTGTAAATGATATAATCTGTAAATGCATGTATCTACATATATATGGCCAAATTGTATGTTACATTTTACACTTGCATATATAGATGGCCTCCAAGCTAATAGGCATGCATTAAACCCAAATTTAGATTTTTATGGGGAATCGTGCCATCATTACAGGTGTGAAATGTGTAAGATGTAATATATTTATGTAATATATACTCTTTTTTTTTTTAGAAAAAAGGGGTATTTGAGAGGGATTTATCAAATAAAGCATGCTGCAATGGGCCTAGTGCTCTGAGTGATATTTGTAGGGTAGGCAAAGGGCATGTTGTGACACTTGTTAACCCAATTCATTCTTGTGCATGTTTCATAACTTGTGAGCATTTTCCTCTTCCTCCCGTAGAACTTACAGCAGTGATGGCAAAGGCTGACTTTGCCAGAAAGCAACACACTGTTAAAATGTTCAGACTCATCCAAATCATATGTCTGCTGCAATACATTTCTCCAAAAGATAAGGAGAGGTCATTGATTATATAATAAATACACTTTCAGGATTAAATGCATATAAATAAATATCATTCCCTTATCTAGAGTATATTATAATATATACAGTAAAACTGATCTCAATAAGCAAACCTAACAATGGTTTTATTGCTTTTTGTGTAAAAACAATTCAACAAGCAGGCCACTGTGTGGATCAGCACTGCCTCTTAGCTGAATTAAAAGAATGCAAACTTTAAATCTGCAGTAAATGAAGTAGATTACATGTTTTTACATTTCGGATGTATTACACATGTTTTTCTAAAAGGCTCCGGAGCGCATGACGTCATATTATGATAATTGCAATGTTCGTAGAAATTGTGACCATGGCTTGGAGTCTCCTCGACTGTCCTCAGGCTCCCAAGGGGAATTTTTCATTTGCATTTGTAAATTGATCTTACATTATAAACATGATTCTTGAATACATTAAACACAAACTGGTTCTCAGAGGCTGGGGTGCAAATAAGTAAAGGTGCGGTCACTGCAGATTTTAAATTCTATTCATTCCCATTCATATTATGCTTCAGACTAACCAGCCTTGAAAAGAACAGATTCGTCAGTAACCAGGCTTTGTGTGTACCTGTGCAACCCACACTTCAAATCTCATCTTTTCAACTCCAGTTAGCTTTTGGAAGCTAACACAGAGGTCCACTTACATTTTTCATCTTACATTGTAAATTATTACTCAGTGTATTGAGTAAAACTGTGAAAAGTAAAACATTTTTTATTATTATTAATTTAGTTCAAATGACCTGCCCAACTCGATCCGTCTTTAGAAACCCCTCAAGACGCATCTCTTCCATCTACAGTTGACCTTCTAACATTAGAACTCTCAATTCTATTTCTATTCTATCTACTTGTTTTCATTTTATTTATTAAAAAAACTGACCCTCTAACATTAGCATTCTCTATTCATTTCTGTTGTTTTCTTTTTTATTATTATAAAAATTGATAATAATAACTTGAAAAACAAGTCAATCTGGGATTTAAAAGGCATTCTTAATTCAACTCTGAATTGAATTATGTGTGTCCACATCAGACTTCTTAAAGTGATAGTTCACCCCAAAATTTAAATTCTGTCATCATTTGCTTCTAATTTGGACTTTTAAATTGCTTCCTGTCTGATGTGTTGTGTTTTTGTTTTTCCCTCATTACTCCCTGATTGTGTCCAGGCGTGTCTTGTCAGCTTGTGTATTTATGCCAAAGCCACTAGAAGGCAAGCCTGCAACCATTAGCCGAAAAAGCGTAACGGCCAAAGCTAACGCTTCCGGTCTGGCAGTACATGGGAAAGGAGACCAGAGGCTGTTTTTTTTTTTAATGGATGTCAATGGAGGAGAGGCTTCACTACGCTGAATATACAGCTTTTTAGAGGAAACAGCTCATCATTTAATGAATCGAAAGCCTATCGGCTAATCCTCAACATGTTTTACACTAAGCAATACTTTTAGATGTAACTATTTTTAGAGTTTACCACAAAAAAATGCTGTTTTATAAGAGAAGACACTGACTTGCAATATGTGGGATACAACATACGGCATTTCTCATTCATTCCTATGGTATCTGTAAACGGCGATTGAGTGTCGCACAATTCAGTGATGTTAAGGCTGTAATGTGATTGGTTATTAGCAATATCAGTTGATTAAAAACACATAAAAAGAAGTATTTTGCACAGATAACTCCATTTTATCATGTTCACAATTAGAGATTGGATAGTACTGTGTGCCCACTGCACTTACTGCACCCGAACAAACATACGTGCTAATAAACAATATTTACACTGTTTCTTTCTCTTCTGTTAATTGGAAAAAAAAAAAAAAGGGCAGCCAAATTTGATTCGAAGTTGGAGTTGTTGCATTCCTCCATGATTAGGAGTCAGAACTCTTGGGAAGGCATTCCAGTTAAAGTTCCTACTGGAAACTCAGAATTTTACAAATGGAACAAACTATTAAACCCCATGTGTTTCCTGTGTTCATGGTTAGCTCTTGTCCATTGTTAGATGTTGGGTTGGCTTCCGTAGTTTTGTGCCTTTTTTTTTGTTGTTGTTTGTTCCTGCTCCTTGTCCTTGGATTATTGTTTGTTTAATAAATACTGCATTTGCATCCTACTCTGCTTCGTCTCTGAGTTCCTCCACATAACACTTACTTTCAAGTTATTCAAAATAGGTATGAGTTTTTATCTTCTGGAGTCAATTTTGGCTACTCTTTGGTTACCAAAATTACTCAAAATATCTTCTGTGTTCAACAAAAGAAATAAGCTAACTCATACTGGTTTAGAATGACTTGAGGGTGAGTTACCAGCAAGACTTGACTGGTCAATTATCTTCAACAGAATTACCATGCCTGTACCATAATTTTATTTATTTATTTTTTTGTTATTGGTTGAACAGCACCGCTATGCTAGACCGCCAGTTAAACCAGCTAAGAAAGCTGGTCTTTTCAGCAAGCAAGTCAAGCGTGACAACACCTCTAGACCTAATAATCACCCTGACTCTATCGTATGGGAAAGGAACGTGGAGGAAAAAGCAGGAGCAGAACAAAATAATCATCCGTGTCTCCTTAAGGTCAACTAAGTCTTGAAGGTTACTGTAACTTACAAAGCAGAACAGCAGGTTTTCAACTACAACTGGCTTCAAAGCTGTTTGATGTGGTTTGGGGCCTCTTGTTGGATAGATTCCGGAACGTAAGTCTGATATTTCATGGTAAAAGAGACTATCATTGCATGTAAAGTAATCTGTCAGATTAGCCAGCAAGCTTTTGAAAGACCAGCAGGTAGCCTAATGGCAAAGGATTTGTGGAAGTCAATAGACCCATGCATGAGCATACTATGGCCGGTGCTTATATAAAGACATCATATCTTGGTGATCATCAAAGATGGTTGGAAGGAGTGTAGCCACTTTCAAATATGACCACTTGATAAGTGTGTAAGATCTAAAGACTGCATTTGACTTTGATACATTTTGTGGTTAGTTTCAATGACTTGTGCCAAAGCTTTTTAACTCTGCCAGAAGAATATTCCGAGTGACCCAGTGGTAGTTTTCCAAATCCAAACCACACTGAGGGATTTATCAGCTTGCTGTGGTCAACAAAGGTCATGTTGCTTTCCGTCTCTGACAAATGTAATAGTTAAGCTATGCGGACCCGGATACGGGTCCAAAGTCCCGTAAAAAATGTGTATGCTTCATTTACATAGCCTTCCTTATATGTTATCAGCCCATATATGGGTTCATTTGGAGTGTCTTCTTTACAAAGAATACCATCATTTTGGTTTTTATATTCAGAAAGCAGTAAAATTAAGCTTAGAAATGTTTTAGTCCCACACACGATTTTCCGCCTCAGGCCGCGAACTTTGAATTTCCGAAAATGTTCCTTTTGATGGTATAATTTTATTAACAAGAAACGGGGAAGGTAGCTGTCTGTGGGTAGCACCAAGAGGGGGAGGAAAGAGGCTCTCATTCTCAGTAATTTCATGATGTAGGTTATTTTATTGTGTGACAATCATAGATCGATTTATCTTCAATTGAATCGCGATGGGAAAAAAAAAAAAAAAACGGAAATTTTTTATTGTGTAACATTTCTAATCGTAGCACTGCTTCAGTTAGCCACAAAAAGCCACAAATATATATACATTCTATATTACCTTTTAGATTAGGATCTCTTCTTTCAAACAAGATCATTTTCAGGTTTCTGCGTGCTTCCATCGTGAGATATTCGCGTTCTGCCCAGGTAACAGAATCCAGCGCACGTCGGGGATCACAGCTCTCCATGGCATGCCACCACGCATTCAGTTATTCTGATGTTATGGAGCTCTGCGGCCAGTTCTGCGCTGCGATTGGTCAGTTTACACGTCACTCACATCGGCAATTTCAGACTCTGTGAACTCTGACACGACCATCGCAAGCACAGTGTGCAGAGAAAGGAAGGGTCGCCGTCCGGCTCCTCTCAGCCAGGTGCCCTCTGGCCGTTGTATCCATAACGCGAGATTAAGGCGTTTGTCCGTACGGAAGAGTGCAGCGAACGCTACTCGGACCTTTCAGTCTATGGATGATCATATTACAAGTTTAGCTACGATGAAGAACGGTCACGCGCCGTGGCGAGCTTTGGAGAGCAGTGGACGCGCGTCTGGGGAGACTTTAGCAGCGATTCTCTGTGAGTTTTTGAGTGTTTGGCTTTGTTATGAAGCGTGTTAGCTATACTAGCACTCTGATACACTGTTTGCTTACAGAAAAGTAGAGTACATTATGCATTTCGGTAAGTATACAGTAAATATACATGGATTATTTATAGTGCGGTGTGGATATATGTTTGGTGATATATGTTTGTTTGACGCTGTGAATGTAGCTCGCGGCTAGCGGATTAGCCCAGCTTTGGACCACGGAGGCAAGCACAGCTGGATGTAGGATGAGAGACAGATGCTGTGATCAACTGATGCTGAGGTCAGAGATGCTGTGATCACAATCCCAATACAGAATGCATATAAATGTAATGATATAAAGCTGGAGGATTTTTTTTGGGGGTAGGTTCTATTTAGGTTGTTATAGACCATATATATATTGTAATGTAGACAGTCTTGTGCATCCTGAAAGAATTAAACTGAGTGTAAAAATCACAATATGACAAGTTTGGTCCAATTCGCTTGTGCCATTTTGTATATTACTTCTTAGAAAAACATAAAAATGAAACATATTTCAATTAATAATCAATTAAAGTGCTTTTGGCACAGAGTAAAATAGGATTGTGGGTTTAATGTGTTTTATAAAGCTTGTTTTTGCAAGAGAAACTCACCATGACACATTTCGATGCAAAAATGGACAATTTCACTCGCTTCACAAATAATGTTCTAACTCCTGTTTAGAAACTGTTATTTGAAAGATTCCTTTTTCTGGTACTTTTTGGCATGTAGGGGCATCAAACAAGGTAAATTGCAGAGAGTTGGGCCTAATAGAACCTGAATTACAGATTTTCAAAAAAAAAATTTTGTTTTAAATCTCCAAAAGCGCCTATGTTTTTTTTTGTGTTTTTAGTTAAAAAAAAAAAAAAAAACAAAAAAATAGTTGAAACGTATATAAGGTTATTTATAAAGAATTCCACTCCTATTTTGTAGTTCAAAGGGTTTTATTTACAATGAAACCATTTTTTTTTAAATTTCCTCCATTGTATGTGTGTAGGGCAAACATTTGAATTTGAGTAGGAAAAATTTAGGCGAAAATACCAAAAAACGCCCAGAGCTTAACTATGAAGAGAAACCTTCAAGTCAAAGATGTTACACCCTCACCCAGATCATTCCCAAGAATTATGGCTGATGATGCCCTTGAATTGAAAGGGCATCATCATTTGACCATGTCAAAAGAAAATGTTTAAATGACGATACAACTGTCTGTAATTCAAATAAAATTTTATTTTGGGGATGGATGTGTTGTTTGCTTTTTCACTCATTGTTCTGTTCTTTATGTTGGTTCGAATTGATCTTTTATGTCTTTATTAGCGTTTATAAATTCTATATATATTATAATTTTTTTTTTTCTTTTCATACCTGAAAAACCTTAATGTATCCTTCAGGAAGGTTGTCTCATGTTGTTTTCACCTGGAAAAAAACCTAAGGGATAACCTGGAAGACTAGTATTACATAGCAACCAGGATGAAGAAATACTTGTTGTGCAATAAACTGTGTGGTCCATGTTTAATTTTGAACTTACATAGCCTTTTTTATATTATTATTATTATGTCAAGATATGACAGAGGTAAGCAACACCAAGGTCACTGGTTTTATTCCCAGACAATGCATGAAAACTTTTAAAATATAATATGGTTTTTATAACAGTCCATCTCAGTCCAACTTATCTCAAAAGAGACATAAAAGTTTTCTTTATTTATTGAACAGCAATATACTGTTTGTATTCCCTTTTTTTTTCACCACAGTTATAAATCATTCTACTGTTGTTTCTTGAATGAGGCCCAATGTACAACTATGTAAATTTTTCGTAATGGTAGGCAATTCAGATTTAATATTATTACATCCTGAAAACTTATGGAAAATTGATTTAATAATATTTTCAGTTTGGAATGTGGGAGGGTAAATTATAATAGAAACTTCATTTTTGGGGGTGAAGCAGCCTGTTAAGTTGCCCACATGTATGTTGTCTTTGTATTTAATGGAGAAAAAAATATGGAAGTGCAACTAACTAACTAACTAAATCAATAAATAGATAAATAAACAAATAAATAAATAGTTCAAGTTTAGCTGTTCATGCACTCTACTCCAGAATCTGATCCAATGCTTGAATTTTTTGTTTGGTTTTGGGAACAGAACAAACAAAACTCCATTCAATAGCCACTCTAGATACTTAGGAAACAAACTGTTATAGCAGCAAAATTAGAAATTAGGGTATTATGATTTCCGGGATCCAGTCATGAAATTGGAATTTACTGTATACCTTTATACAATAAACAAAAAGTCTGCTATTTAAATATGAAGTCTGCTTGTTCTGTGTGTCTTTGGGTAAATGAGTGGTGCATTAATAAAACAATGACAACCATATGCTCTTTCTGTCAGGAACTAGTGTACTTTCATAGAAATATCTTTGTGTCTCAAATGCAAAGAAACAGGCATTGTGATTTCCAGGATTCCTCAGACGTATTTTGTCTTTTTCTAAAGTTCATACCCCAGAAAGTCCTGCAGTGCTTGCAAATTGATTTCTGATCCCAAGTCATTATTAATTATGATATTGCACCCCGTTATGAATATAAAACTGTAATTAATGCGTAATGGAGATTTAGTGAGCCACTTTTAGATGTCATTTTGATTCATTGTGATTCATAGAATCCAATGCAAATGTTTCAAGTGCCAAAGATATACCCACAGGCTCATTAGAGCTTTCTGATTTTTTTCTCCACGTTCACACAGTGAAAAAAAATTGTGATGAAAAGGCAGGGAGACTTTGAGCTGACCTTACTGCATATGCACTTGTAGGAGTTTCCTTTTCAGATGCAAAATTTATGTGAGGAGAATATGAGTCATGCAAGGTGATTTGAAGAAGAAAATCATGGTTTGCGTTTATGCTAATTTCCATAATGATTATTGCTACTGAGTTCAATATCAATAATGGTGATTACATTAATGGGTGGATGTTTTGGGTGGTTCTGTGTTCTTTAATTTGCGCATTGTCAATAGATAACCCGCAGAACTTTCCACTTGGGGTTGGGGGGCAACTTACCCCAGTTGGGACCATCTTACCCCACTTGTAATATTTACCATTTTGTGCTATGACACACACTATAAAATAAAGTACAACCAAAAATAGTATTCTCTGCTAACCAGCTACATCAGAGAACTGGAATAAACATTTTTTTGTAAATAAGAAATATTATTGATTGCAAAGGTACCTGTTGTATCGCATTAGTTATTTAAATAAAAAGTGCATAAAATGAGATAAGATCATTTTGGAGAAATTAACAAAATAAAAACAGTGTTCATATGACACTGTACATTATATACATACATACAGGCATTAGATAGATAGATAGATAGATAGATGTGGTTTGAGTCTTACATCTCAGGTCCCTCAAGATATCTTGGAGAGGTGAGATGTCCAAGTCGCAACATCTAACTACTGGGGTGCCTCAGGGCTCAGTTCTTGGACCACTTCTCTTCTCTGTCTACATGGCATTACTAGGTTCTGTCATTCAGAAACATGGTTTTTCATATCACTGCACTGCTATGACACTCATCAGCATAGCACACTAAGTACTAAGTAATGACACACTAAGTAATGTTTATTGAATCACGAAAAGGTGATGCAGGACCACTGAACTTTTACACTCTTGACCCTTTTTACAAAATAATACTAATAAAAAAAAAATGCACCACTGATAGCTATTTCTGAAAAAATTGTAGATACTCAGTTAAGGGGACAGTTTGAGATTTACCATTATTGGTACTTTTATACAGAAGTATTTGTACCATTGTATTTGGATAGAGAAAATGGTTACATGGTGATTTGTTCACAGAATCCATATAGCATCTGCTAAATGCAAATAACAAATAGCTTAATAACGAGCAGAAACTGCATATGCACTGTGTCTTGAGGCAAAGAATCCTTATATTGTATGCTCTGTCTTCTCAGCTATAATTAAAATGTATCCACTCAACTAATAGTAATGTTGTATATTATGCAGTCAATCTAAAATACGTATATATATATATATATATGATATATATATATATATAGATTATAGATATAATAACCAGATAGCTCTAGCAGCACCATATATTTTATTATTGCTGTCATGTGGGGTGATAATGACCCTCTCTGGGTGTATTGCCCAATAATGTCTGGTCAGCAATATATTATTATCCCTTATTTAATTCTGTAAAATAGGCTTATACAACAATGTGTTGTGTGTAGACAGCGAAAGCTTTACCACATCATGTGGCTAAACCAAGGCCGGTAAACAGGTTTGTTCCCATTTGCCCTGATGATGTTTGGAATTCATTCTTCACTAAACTTGATTCCTGAGTGCTATCTGTAGCTCTTGCTCATTTACCCAGTTACCAGGACAACCACGCTGGCCCTAGTAACTACGCTGGTTTCCATGGGAACTATTGCAGACTATTCTCTTCATTGTCAGTGACAGGAATTAGAAAACAGGAGAAAATATTGCCCAAGTGCCATGCACTCTTATAGAAACCTGTGAAGAGAGTTTAGCTACAGTATTTTGACCATTTTTCCCCATTTCAGTTTCTATTCACATTACGGCCCTCTTAAAAAGCTTAGTGAACTGCATATAGTATCACGGGTACATGATTATGCTTTTAAGGTAGCGTCTTTTTGATCAAATTCTGTAAGGCAGCATTGCATGTTTACTTTAAGGAGAAATCAATTCCATAATGCATTATGCTAAGCTCAGTGAAAAAAAATCCATCCAGGGTGGCAGTTGAAGCAAGAAATGTCAATTATAAATATATAATTCATTCAAAAACATATAAATGAAAAAAAAAACATTCTTGAAGTATGGCCTTGTTTAATAGCTGTTTTCTATGTGTGAAGTTTATAAATAATCTGTCTAAGCACGTACTGGTCAACACTGGTCGTACTGGTCAACACGAACAACACTGCGGCCATTGCATACATCAACCATCAGGATGGCTCTCCACGAGGGACCCTGGAGATGCCCAGTGTGGGTGTGTGCTTTCTTTCCTGCAGGATGGGTGGATGGGCTGTCTCCCTCCACCCTGAAAGTGAATGTTGCTGCTATCGCTGCACATCACGATGCAGTGTACGGTAAAGACAGCGGACTGCAGACAGTGGAGCTCAAATTTCTGTCGCTCGCCCACTGGATAGTTGATGCCTTAGTCCTGGCTTATCAGGCTCAGGACCAGCCATGCTTAACTAATTAAGTAAGCCATTTAAACTGGAAAGCCCTAAATACTATATATTTATATATACATACAATTATATATTATAGATTATAATATATATATCTATATATTATATATATATATCATGAAATAAAATTTCTCATATCGTGGTCATGTTACTGCCACACGTCGTCAGTTCGTTCTGATGTGATGTCTCAAACGTGGACCGGCCGAAGGTAAGTCTCAGTCACAATGCAAACGAAGCAGATTATTCCTCAAATGAAAAAATGGATGTGTTAATTACTATAACGTAAATGTAATCTGATGTACTCGCATATGTAATGCATTACCCCCAACACTGTTACTACAACTGAATGCCCACATAAAGCTGTTCCCATTTACACAGTTTCAGTTGTCATACATAAAACAATTATAAATAGTGGCTAAACACAACCCATTGATACTACATGTTAACCAGGAGTCCCTCACTTTACTCCTTAAATCCTGATGTATAATCTCAACATTATTTGATAAAATCAACATACATCTACACTAAAGAGCGGCTGTATCGGGTGATTTTGGCTATATTACTTTTTTGTCTCAAGCAGCACACTGCCTGCGTCTGAGTAAAAAAAGTAAAAGTGCATTATATTAATAGATGAACTATGCTCATATTTATAATTCCAAACAGTGCTGCTTCTCGCTGTCTCACTGCACATATATGACGCAGAGAAGAGATATCACTGTGCCAGAAAAATCATACTCGCTCCTATAGCTGATGGATAACTGTGGCGGTCATTGTGTCCCTTCCTGGGTTTGTGACGTCACAAACCCTGGAATTTTACATAAACACTGCCCCCAGCAACACGCATCAGAGGGGGTGGGGCTGTGTTGTGCCACTTTAGAAAAGAGAAAGAGTTGTTGTAGTAGAGTTTTGTTGACGCAATCTGGCACAGTTCAATGCCGGATTGACCATAAGCTTGTCTCAAATATGGAGCGGATGTTCAAACTAAAAAAAGCGACAGCTATTTTATGGGTCACAAACCTGTAAGGTAAGTTACTACTCATACTTGTTGAGTGTTTCCTAAATAGTTTATCGTTGAATTTTATGTTGTGTATGGATGAACGTTTAGTTCGGGAAAAAACCGTATATCAAAAGATCACATAAAGCAGTAGCATTACAAATAACAAATAATATGAGGTAAACAAAAAAAAAAAAACATACCATTCTGAAACATCCCGTAAAAGTCATGATTGCATAGGTTCTGCTCGATCCTCTTCAATAATATTTTCTGGGTCTTACTCAGGCTCAAATGATAAGGCAACATTCACGCCATTGTTTACAATACACAGGGTCCACATGCAACTACCCATTATGGTAAGTGGCATGGGTTTCCGGATTCCCCAGCTGCCATATCACCCTGTAGCCCAAGACTGGTTTCCCACTGAAGCTAAGCAGGGCTGAGCTGGTCAGTACCTGTATGGGAGACCTCCTGGGAAAACTAGGTTGCTGCTGGAAGAGGTGTTAGTGAGGCCAGCAGGGGGTGCTCGGTCTGTGTGGGTCCTAACGCCCCAGTGTAGTGACTGGGACACTATACTGTCAAAAAGCACCGTTTTTCGGATGAGACGTTAAACCGAGGTACTGACTCTCTGTGGTCATTAAAAATCCCAGGATGTCTTTTGAAAAGAGTAGAGGTGTGACCTCGGCATCCTGGCATTTGGACCATTGGCCTCTGACCATCATGGCCTCATAACATCCCCATATCTACTGATTGGCTTCCTCACTCTGTCTCCTCTCCACCAATAGCTGGTGTGTGGTGGGCGTTCTGGTGCACTATGGCTGCTGTTGCATCATCCAGGTGGATGTTGCACACTGGTGGTGGATGAGGAGAGACCCCTGACAATGTAAAGCGCTGTGAGTGCCTAGAAAAGCGCTATATAAATGTAATGAATTATTATTATTATGAATGATATTCTTATATTAACATACATTAGGCAGTTAGACGACACAAACACACTTGGACCAGCTAACCAACTGAGCCCATTGTAATTTCTGATGGAGACAGAAAGTCAACCGGACAGTTTTTGGTGAATGAAAAGGGTGGGTGTAGAATAAAGGTGAAAATATAATTAGAGTTTTAAAAAGACAGCAGGAACACGTTACAGTGCATCCCATAAAAGCAATTAAGCCTTCGAGGAAAGCGGGAGACCACCCCTTAACAGGGACTTGCTGTCATCTGGCGGTTTAAATTCACATTTCAATATTTTTTATATGTTTCACATAAGTCAAATATCAATATTCAACCTTTATGTTCAAGCACTCCTATTTATGCATTGTAAACTGAGGTTAAATGCATGAATGTCCATCTGAGCTCCATAAATGGATAATTAAATCTAAAAGCCAATTAAGATGTAGGTCCCGTTTTTATGTTGGAATGAAAGAGACCTAAGTACCGGATTAAGGTGCGTCTATGCTTACAGAGATTGCAAATGGAAGAAAGAGTTAAAAAGCACAAATCTTGATGCTCAAATGTGTATAAGCATGATTAATAGGTCATAATTATTTGTTCTGCTCCTTTCCCTTTTGATTTATTGCACTTTTACATTCAATACTAAGGATGTTTAATTAAAAAAAAAAATCGTTCATACTTAAGTACAATAATATCACTACTAACCCTTTTCTTCAAAAATAGCTGTATATAATAGTATTATAAATTATATAGTATTATATATAATACAAAGTACTTTTCTGGTAAGATGTCTGTATAATTTTACTTAAGTGTGGCTTTCTGGTACTTCATCCATCCACTACTTAAGTACATCTTTCTTTGTGATTTTTGTAATTACATAAGTTGTCTTTGAAATATATGTGTACTGCTAAAATGTACTGGAAAACATTTATGGTAAACTAATTTTGGTAAATATTAAATGTAATTTCTATTTGTATGTCATGTATCTCAAAATATTTGTAATTACGCTTTTGTAGTAATGAAGTTGAAATTTAGTCGGTTGCAAATCGGAATGATTTAATTAATTAGCAAAAAAAAAAAAGTGATCACACAGCAATGTAATTTCCAGACATGGAAATTAATTTATTAATATATGAGGGAACCTAGCCATTTTTCAATTTATTGGTAATTTATATGTGAACAATGAAAGATTTTACATTTGAATGCATACCCGTCTGTCAAAAATTGATGACAGCGTGCATAATGTCAATAATGTCAGCTCCCAAAAACTTTTTCTTTTGTTTTTATATTGTATGCGATGAAATGAACATTTTCCCACACAAAAACAAGCACAGACCATCAAAATCCTGAAAAAATAAATACAAATAAAATACAAATCCTTGCAGAAAATGTCTGTCAAAATTCTGCAGGCATCTTAGGAACTAATGAGAAAGTGTGCAACCAAATTTTTCATTTCGTGTTACAGTAGCTCTTGACCTTAGTAATCCATCTTTTTCTGAAAAAAGAAAGAGAAATAAAATGGCATACGAGGATAGGGAAAGCTCCAATTATTGTGCAGATGAATGTATCATGTGACAGTTTAGTATGGCTTAGCTATTTTGGGAATTATATCATACCCACCGTCTTCATTAAGTGGCTGTCATTTAAATCAGTGGGCGCTAACATGGATTGGCAACAGATGGTGAAAGGATATGACTTAACACAGTTGCTTAGTAACACAATCAGCCTCTGAAATGAGAGCCAATGGCTCCTTTGCGTTTTTCAATGGAAGGTGAGAGTACAATTGGTTGCCATCATGCACAAGAAGCTTGTCTGAATGGAACCCTCTGGCATGTGTATGTCGTACAATACTGTTGATAAAGTGATTAATTTTCGAGTTCAAATTTTCTAACAACAAAGAAAAAAAAAAAAATATATATATATATATATATATATTAGGATCACGCTATAGTTAGGCATAATACATCATAAAAAATGTTTTAATTAATATTTTGTAATATTCTCATAATTATCATTTGAGTGTTGAAATGGTTGGCATTCTACACTGTGCAAGATGACCAGCAGATTGCGCCATACACAAAGAATTTGAAACGATACATTGGCATGTCCATTTTACATCATAGGGTAGATATTTACACACTCTTTACATAACAAAATAAACCATTTGAATGCAGAGAGGGCTTATTGTACACAATGTAACAAATTTGTTTTAGTTAAATTTTTTATGGTTCTGTTACTCGTATTACTGTACTATTTATTATCATGTAACATCAATGATTTGGTAAACATTTAGGTCAGCTTCTAGCATTAATTATGAAACATTGGTTTATACAGATAGCCTAAGTTTATTAAACTAATTTTGCCCGTTTTATATATAGTTTCCTTTTGCAAGGATGGGAACATTCTAGAAGTTTCTGTAACATTCTGGAATATTCTGAAATGTTCTAGTGCTTTCTGGAACATTCTAGAACATTGTGGGTCTAGTCATACATTTTTATGTATGAGTAATACTAGCTTAGTATAAGTTGTCAACATACTGTTAATGATACACAAAAAGTAATGTGATTTTCATATTCAACATGTCAAACCTCATAAAGAAACTATTAAACAGCCTGAATAAACAATAAACCCTTTGACTATTTAATGAAATAAATTGTTATATCAGTTCTTCTACCGTATTGCCTGAATCCAGTAAAGCATGTGGTATAACACGAGTCATGCACACAGCCATGCACAGAACCTGTTTGGTGCTGTTCCCAAGCCAGGCTGTTGTGATGTTTCCTGTCAAGATGATCTGGTGCAGGTGTAAATGTTTTTTTAGCACCTTTGAGGGCAGTTTAAGCGCCTAAGTGTGGTAAAGACACTGACACTGTCTTTTGTCCCGAATATGCAGTTTGTTCGAGTTCATTCAGTGTAACAGGTGCACTGCGAAGTGCAGAAGACAAATGCAAAAAAATAGCTGTAACCCACACAACTGAGATCACTGCAGCTACCAACGGCATCTTGGAAGTTTGTGATAAACATCTGCGCATTTTCTTTGACGTAGGAGTTAGCGACGACGTATGATGACGTGTAACGGTGTAGTAGTGGTGTCCCATTTCTTAATATTTTCAGCCCTACCCCATGGCACTCCATGGGGAAGGGTAGGTGTAGGGGAAGGGGAAGGGGTAGGCAGAGGGTATAAAATAGAATTGGGATTGGGCCTAAGGATATATTAAATAATTAAGATATCACTAACAGGTGAAGTGAAATATAATAAGTATATAGTCTATTATTTCGCAAAATGCTCATCTGTAGACTTCATTTCTCTAGTGAACTAACGAGCTATGGACACTGATGACTTGCCTGAGGTAATGAAATGTTACGTGATATTTTGTTTTGACGTCTTTCCGCGGTTGAAACACTGATTGAGCAATTACATGAGGCATGAGATGTTCATTCATGTTTATTTCACATTAAAACTAGTAGTAAAGAGCAAGGGATGATCACGCTCACTCGCGCGCCGTGCTACCATTTGAACTGAGGATTTTATATAGCAATCTGTGACGCCACATCAAAGCGTGCCAAAACAGCATTTATTGTTTGAATATCCTGAAAAAAATTACATAATTTGAAAGATGAGACTTTGTTCTTTATCAAAATTAACAATACATAAAACTGGAAGTTTCCAATGAAGTTCCACTCATGCAGTGGTTAAAACAATTCTGTATTTGCTTGGTACACATGCGCTCCAAACTGAAAGACCCGTACCAAAAATTTTCAATACGAGTATGTGTACCATTACCCCACTAATACAGACTGATATATTAAAAACACTGCAATGACATTATTCTCTCCCTATTTGGAAAAAAATTCATTCTGTGTAGCAAACCACAGCTCTTTAGCATAATAGATATATTTATGTAAAAATGAAACTATAATGTTAAGTCGATGATGAGTAGGAAAAGGTGGAATGGCAGTGATGATGCACCAATTACAGTTTCACAGAATGGAACATAGTTAAAAGGGAAGCTAACATGACAGCAGATTACGGATATTCAAAGAAAAAAAATAAAAAGAACAAGTGTATCGAGGGTTATACACACGTATTGATCCTTAGACATCAGAATACACAAACAGCCTTGGGCAAAAAGTAAGTATATGGTGTATAAGTCATCCCTGAACTCTCAGTCTTGGCCAAGGAGGCTGTCCCCAACTCTCTGCCTGTTCCACAGTGGCCGTTTATAACTTATCAGTGCTGTCTGTTTTAGTTCCACCTGATCCGTGGTGGTTTTCATCTCTGCTGTGGTGGTCTTTAGCTCTGCCTGCTCTGCTAAAGGGGTCTTCAGTCCCGTCAACTCTGCCTTAGTGGTCCCCAGTTCAATCAGCTCCACCTTGGTAGTCCCCAGTTCCATCAGCTCTGCTTTGGTGGTCTTTAGCTCCGCTGTGGAGCTAAGAGTCTTTAGAGTCAGAAGTTTAACAGTCACTTACTCTAGTGGTTCAAAAGAGGTCCCAACCAGACCCTGGAGCACTACAGCTAAGTCGAAAGGACTGTCACTCTGGTGGGCAGCCTCAACTGCTTAGCTCCACGAATGAAGCGGGCAACTAGAGGGTGCTTTCTTACAGAAACCCCAGAGCATGGGAAGCTGAAATGGTGCACACATAGTCTCTTAGGGTACCAGGACATGTACCTGAGGACAGTTTTTCTCGCAGGAACTTCAGCACTGAAACAACTTGGCAGTGAACTGGGTCTGTGTGGTGTGTCATGCACAGGCTTTTTCAAAATGTGCTATCTGAGGGTTTAGTAATGTGCTATCTTATTCTAGTGTAGGGAGTGTTAAAATAATTTGTACTACATCGGCTGGAAGCCCAGCATCTATTAGTTGGTCTCTTTCAGAGGCCAGACATGTAGGTTTCAAAGCTCGGGCCAGGGATGAAACACTGTCCCCTGAGCCAGGAGATCTCTCCTGATCAGAATCACACACGGTGAGCCATCAAGGAAGGATATTAGATCTGAGAACCACACTCTGGTCGGCCAATGAGTCGCTTTCAGTAAGAGGCGAGAACCTTGTTGACGGACCTTGGCCAAGACTCCTGGGAGCAGAGTAATCGGGGGAAATGTGTAAAGACGCAGTCTGGGCCATGTACAGGCCATTGCGTCCAGACCCAGGGGAGCTGGACGAGTCAGGGAGAATTAGAGGGGGCATTGGGCTGTCCACCTCTGCTTTGTAAAATCTTTCCCAAATTTGACTGACTACTTTGGGGTGCAGTTTCCATTCTCCATGTGTCACAGCTTGTCTGGACAGCAAGTCTACTCACACATTCATATTGCCTATAACATAAATTGCCCTGAGAGACAGGAACTTGTCCTGTGCCCAAAGCAGAATCTGCTGCGTTAGCCTATTCAGGTGGAGTGAACGCAGTCCGCCTTAGAGATTTATGTAACTACCGCAGTGTTGTCCACCTGCACTAGGACAATCTTAACTTTTGAAGGAAATATTTTAGGGCCCAAAGAAATAAAATAATTTTTCTAGGTAGATTAGCAATTAAGGGCTATGAGCTGAATTAAATTGTCACAAGTAGAACTCCAAGAGTGTCTGGTCATTGACATATAGGAAACATGTAGGAAACCACTCCTGTTTATCAGAAGAGATTGTTTTGAGTTTGAGCTCTGTCAAGTTAATTCGTTAGCGTCTATTTTTTATCTTAAAATAAATTTTATACACCATAATTTCCATTTCTATGATGCGTGATTATATCCCCTATCGTATTCTACAACAAAAAAAATCAGAGCACCTTGTTATCACTAGTTTTATTTTGATTTCCCGAGTCCGCTATTAGCATATAGTCTGTTAGCATCGACAGCATGGTGGCCCGCAAAATCTCACCTTAATGCAATATCCTACTCAAACACCTTACCATGTTGTATCAATGTGTTACGCTGTACTGAGGAATGTGTGTCTACCGTTGAGTGCAGGGAGACACGTTCGAGCTGCATTCGGGCATGGTCGGCTGGAGGCCATGAGAAGCAGATCCGCGACATGGGGAGAGGCAGCCCCGTGAGGAGGGAGAAGCCGCGCTGGGAAAAAATCATCCGGGTGCTGCGCTTCACAAGCCGGGGGTAAGTACCGAGTGCTGCTAACTCTCCCAACATCATCTATTCGTTTGTTCTTCGGCACCGGCCCGGTGCACCCAGGGACGCGATCTTCCCAGAGGTCCAGTCAACTCCGGTGCGGGCCACAACGGACCGGGTGCAACACAGCGAAAATTCGGGCGAGACAGGCAGCGGGACGACAACCCTCCACCTCCTACGAATCCGGTCTTGCAAGATCTCCACGGAAACGCTTCGCTCCCCTCCACGGCGGAACGCGACGCTGTGATCGCGAAGACTCCATCGTCCGGCACGTTCCGTTGCTACAGGTTAGCTGAAGGTAAAAGTGCACATCAACAGATGAATTTGTGTTTTTTTAAACTGAAAATTCTTTTCATCATCTACAGCCACAATCCATGTTGCCTAACCTACGGAAACACAAAAGGAATACACAAATGTGGTGGTTGTCGTGTTGGGTGTGTGTGTGGTTGTCGTGTGTAAGGATGTATACATGCAAAATGGTTGTGTAAGTGGAAAATGATCTGAACGTGAACGTCAAGTCAAAACACAGGATCCTGTCAAGCTCACCATCACGTGCTTCCAGAAAAAAACCTATCATAGTTATCAATCTCTCTCAATCTGTAGATCCAAAACGAATGACAAAATCATAACGCCACACAGCAGTTTGAGCATCATGTCAAGCTCACTAAGCCTATCTAAGAACACAGCCAGAACTGCAGTTTTTGCAACAAACCAATGACAAACTTTAGTTAAATAACAATTCTTTTTGTATTTATACCAGGATGAACGTTACATTATGCTTAGCCAGATTACAGGCATGTATCAATCTGTACATACACAGTTTATAAAAGAACCGCAGACAGTAAGCATTTATAACAGGAAAACAATATACCTATATAGGATGTTGTATTTCTTGGGTTATAATGCAGTATGCAACAGCGTGTAATATCATTCAGTTTCAGTTACTTGTCCACAAAATCAAATCAAACAGTCAACCAAATTCTTACAATAAAAAAGTTTAAATTGTTTTTAAAGAATTAAGATATACAAAAACTGTGCAAATGTAATATATTGATTGGCTAGGAACACAGTTAGATTTTCCCACATTGCTCTCACTTTAGAGGAAAAGTACGTACAGAATCTACCACCCACAAACAGGGGTACACTCCTTAACCCCACAACAGCACCCATGTCAACCACATGGGATCTATTACAATAGGGGAAATCCATAACATTTACAAAAGTCTTTTTCCCCTTATTTCACATATTATAAATATATAAATCATAAATATAGGTCATTCGTCTCAGTGAAATAAAGCATGATAAATCTAAAAGTCTACCCAAGATGTCACTCAGAGATCAGTCTAGTGGGTCTCAACTGGTGGTTGCAATCCGTTCTGGGTCACCAGACAGCAATAAATAAAAATACAATTGAGTGCAAACTGTGTATGTAGTGTATGGTTATACACCATATTATATATATATCATATTTATATATATTCATTATATATCTTATATATATACATATATAGATTATATACACACACACACACGACAACACACACACACACACACACACAACACATACCGGGGGATAGATTTACTGTATATATAAATGCTCATTTTACTATTCAGCCTGTATCATGAATGGGCCTGTACAATTTCATGTTTGATTTTGGATAAACCATTTTGATATTGTTTTTGGGCACCACCACAAAATTTACATCAAAGAAAAATTATTTGAGAACCACTACTTTAGAGAAAATGCAGCTACATATTCCTTATTTACAGAAAAGCGAGACATACTTAAATACACTTAAACTGCCATTCAGCGGATTGGACACAAATTATAATTCTTGATTGTTATTATTGTTATTATCGTTATTTGTATTTTAGAATAATAGTGAAATGATCAAAACTATGAAATATCACAAATCTTTTCAACAATGTTAGAACCGTCATACACACACATATGCCTTACATGTTTATACAAATACTGTATAAACATTTGTTTTTGGTCATATGAAACATATATTAAGTCATGTGTACCCAGGCTGTAACCAATAGTATATATCATTTAAAACTAAATATTTTCAATTTGTTGAATTTAAAAAAATGTGATTAATCTAGACAATTCACAAATGGAAACGTTATCCATTAATGCTAAATTTCAGTGAGTGAGCGGTTTATACTGATTCTCCTTCTGTTTAAAGCATACATGTTTTTAAACTTGCCCTGAATTGCACACAGTATTGTTTTCCTGTATGCACTGGACAAGAAGTAATAGATAATTGGGTCTAGGCAGCTATTTAGAGCAGACAATAGCAAAGTACTCTCATTTAAGATGTGCAACAATTGTTGGCTATGAAGATCTCCGATCACATTCAGCTGAGCCAGAACGTATGGTATTCGTACTGCATGGTAGGGCAAGAAACACAATGTAAAAATTGCTGGTACTAAGAAAGTCTTTATGATGACCCTCTTTTTGCGACTCTGTGCCTTAGGGTCACCATTACCCATGGACATAGTCCTGAGTTTCTCAGTGATCTTCACATAAAAACAAAGAAAGGCTACATAAAAAACAAGGAAGAGCACCACTGTTGTCAGGTTTATGATCCCACCGACAAGTCCCTTGCTGTGGAAGTGGAAGCAGACCTTGTCACACACATGTTTTTGACTGTTGCTTGAAAAAAAGGGAATCATTCCAGAAATGAGGATCACCCAGACGATGTAGCTTGCCGTGTGGCTCCACTTTGTCTTTTGGATTCGAAAGACCCAAACAGGCTTGATGATTTTCAAATAACGATCTAGACTGATGAGGCTGAGGAACAGGATGCTGGAATACATGTTGATGTAGAAAAAGATGCCCACCACCTTGCACAAGTAGAAGGGACCTTCTTTGTTGTGGTAGTAAACTCGCAGGGGCAAACACATGACCAGGAGGGTGTCCGCCAGGGCAAGGTGCCGCATGTACACGGCCATGGAAGTGTCTGTATGCCGCCGAAGGAAAAATATGTAGAGGGTGACGGTATTACAGAGCAGACCAATGCAACAGATGAGAATGTAGCCAATGGGCAAGAAGGGCCACAATATGCCATCGTGAATCTGACAGGACTTATTGGTGGTTAAATTGCCTTCCTGAAACATTGTGACAGCCAGAAAAATTGGTGTACACTTGCTGACTGCTGCTCCTCAAAATCTTGAAATACAGTGATTTTCGGTTGTCCTAATGGGGCATGGGAGGAAAAGGTCAACAAATGGTCTATATGATGACAGGTTCTCACTTGATCTATTCCTACAACTTGTTGAATTGCTTTTGAATAAATGCTAAGAGCCCAAGAAAAGAATATCACTCTTACCTGTATGGCTGGTTTGCTTGTGCTTGAGCAATTGACTAGATACATGTCAGTTCAGAAACTCCAGTACCTATGCAGGAAACTCTGCTCGCATGTGACGTTGGATCCTGGTTGCTGAGGTTGACATTACTGCTAACCTCAGTAGAAATGCAGAGCAGTGCTAGATAAGCCCAGCAAAACTCACTTCCATTCTAAGAGCACAGGAAATATCTGGTTGCCTAAAATGAAAACTGGTGACCATCACCTAGTTTTTACCCCCAACAATAAACACTTGAGGCTTGAGGAATATATACTTTAGAGCATAGGTCATCCACCCCGATCCGTGGGTCTCCAGGAGTATGGTTGAAGACCTCTTCTTTAGAGCTCTTTGACTTGTAACAACCTAAACAACCTTACAAGTATCAAACCAAAAACATCAATTTCCTCATAAAATTTGCCTTTCAATGTCTTCATCTTCTGTCATGTGCTCAGTAATAAAATATCCAATATATTTCAATTTAACACAAACAGTAAGATCCTTATCAGACAATTTATAGCCAGGAAATGTTGACATTCTCTTTAGGCCTTCAGATCATAACAACACACTTACTAGCATTTTATATAATACCATGTTCAAAGCCATGCACAGAACTGATGAGTTACATTTACATTTAGTCATTTAGCAGATACTTTTATCCAAAGCGACTTACAAATTAGAAGCAATCAGACCAACGAGTGAGCAACAATAAACAAGTACTGTGACAGCTCTCCTTATTCTGCACGAGACACCCCCCCATAGCAAGGGGTTTTTATATCTGTATATATATATATATATATATATTTATACACCAGAGGCGGACAGTAACTGAGTACATTTACTTGAGTATTGTACTTAGGTGCACTTTTTTAATATCTGTACTTTAGTTGAGTATTATTTTTTTCTGGGAACTTGTGACTTTAACTTCACTACTTTTGAAAGACAAATATTGTACTTTTATCTCCACTACATTTCTATCAAGATCCTGGTAGTAGAAAGTCGTTACTATGTAGCAGTTTTGAAAGTCAGTAGGTTAATTTTTTTCTTCTCTAAAACGTGACTCTTTTTTTTCAGACAGTTTATCAGTAATCTCTCTTGGGGCTACATGAAGAGATTTCCCAGCATTTTTGAACACTGACCAGTTGCAAATGTGGTGTTTATTTACAACAATTCAATAATAAGAGGTTAATATTGTGGTTTATATTAGACACAGTATTGTCTGATTTTGCTAAATTGTGTGAGTGAAAATATTACCTATAAAGCCACCGAAGAACTGTTGTGCATCTCCTAATAAAACACAAAAGGGGTTGGACTTGAAGCAGCACTGCACAGACGTTCCCATTCAGTCAGTCACGTTCAACATTACGTCAGTGACTGACGAATTGGGATCTCGCCCGAGAGCCCAATCACCTTCGAGTGTTAACTAAACAAGCCAATGACAGTTGGCGTGCGTGTTTCGCCTCGCGCACCCCGCCCCGCAGCGCGGGTTATAAAAGGAGAGCGCGTGCAAACGCTCATCAGCTTTTCGCTTCGGAGCCGAGTCTTCTACAGGACGAATCTCCGCGATTGTTCGAGAAACAGCTGGCGTTGGTGTGACGGCGTATCAGCGGGGTTGCCATCCAGGCTGCTGAAACCTCAGCGGGCTGCAGCTCTCATTCTGTGGTCTCGCTGCGACCTCCCCTGGGCGCTTCAGCGCTCTCACTAAAAGAGTGTTTTTTCCATTTCTAAAAGAGCAAATTCTAAAAGAGCTCCACGAGCGACGGGCATCTTTTCTAGATGGCTTCCCGCTCGTGCGTTTCTGTATGTGGTCGTTTCCTGCCTCCATCTGACGGTCATGATCACTGCCTCTCGTGCTTGGGCTTACAGCACGCTGAGGCAGCGCTCATGGATGAGTCGTGTTCTCATTGTGGGAACATGACCATCGCGATGTTGCGTTCTAGATACCTCCTCATTAAACGGGGTATCCCCCTTGCCATGCCCCTCTCTAGCTCCTCTGGTTCTCGGAGGGCTACTTCGGTTCATGGTCAGGGAAACCTGAGGGTTACGGTGAGAGCTTCCCCGTCGAGTACGTCTCCGCGGGCCTCTCATTCCTCGAGCATGTCGCACCACCTGGTGCTTCCGGACGATTGTGCTGGGTCCTCGGACAGGGCGGGTCCAGCATCTTGTGCGGGGCACAAGCAGAGGACAGGATGTCGATCGCTGCATCGGAGGGCGAGCGAGGCTCGGAGATGATGGTTCGGCTGCGCTGCCACCGTCAGGTAGAGTGGCGTTGCCTGAGTCAGATCCAGAGCTGACCGCTATTCTTTCCCTCCCGGTCCGCTGAGAGCGTCGTGCTGCACTGGAGGCCTCCGCCTTCTTCCGAACGCTCGAGGCTGGATGATTGGTTCCTGGGGTCGCAGGCCGGGCGTCGGCAGCCGCCTCCGGTTCCTTTCTTCCCGGAAGTGCATGAGGAGGTTACTAGTCTTGGAAGGCACCTTTTTCTGCCCGAAACAGACTTGGTGCCACCTCCGTCCTCACCACCCTCAATGGTGGGCGGCCCAAGGGTATGTGGACATCTCTCCGGTTGAGCGTGCTATTGCCATGTAGCTCTGCCCGCAAAGCGCTGCCGCCTGGAGGGGTACTCCACGCCTTCCGTTCAGGGCCTTTAAGTTCTCGTCCGCTCTTACGGCTAAGGCTTACAGTGCTGCTGGTCAGGCCGCTTCCGCCCTGCACGCCATTGCCCTCCTGCAAGTCCACCAGGCCAAATTGTTGAAGCAGTTGCACGAGGGTGGTGTTGACTCGGGTGTGCTGCAGGAACTGCGCACCGCGACGTACCTCGCGCTTAGGGCGATGAAAGTCACGGCTTGGGCCCTGGGTCAGACGATGTCCACGTTGTTGGTCCAGGAGCGCCACCTATGGCTGTCCTTGGCGGATATGAGGGAGGCCGACCAGCATCGCTTCCTGGACTCCCCGATCTCCCAGGCCGGCCTATTCGGCGAAGCGGTACCCAAAACTTCACTAAAAGAGCAGTTTCCTTTGCCTCCGGGTCCCAAGAGGGCGAGGACGGCGGTACACGAGACCCAGTCTCCACACAGCCGGCCCCCTCTCCCTTTGCTAGTGGGCAGCAGGGTTCAGTTCAAGGACGTTACGCCTCCTCACGAGCCCCCTGCCCCCCAGTGGAGCCAGGTAAGTCGCGCGCTGCGCACTCAGACCCCATCCTGGGACGCGCGGCCTCCCGGGTTGGTTCCCTGTGTTCCACTTCGCTGCCCCATGGCGGGTACGTCGGTGGTCTCCCTGGTCCCGCTAGTTCGGTCGCTGGGGGCCTGGTTAGTGCTCCCCAGGCCGTCTCGCTGGCTCCTGAGAACCATCAGACTCGGCTACGCGATTCAGTTTGCCGGTGTCCTCTCAAGTTCAGGGGCATTCGGTTCACCTTTGTGCCGGACAAGGATGCTCCTGTCTTTCGTGCAGAGATCGCGGTCCTGCTAGCGAAGGACGCGATACAGCCGGTCCCTCTAGCCGATATGAAGATGGGGTTTTACAGACCTTTTTTACCCAAGAAAGGCGGTGGGTTACGACGGATCCTGGACCTGCGCGTACTTAACCGGGCCCTTCACAAGCTCCCGTTTCAGGATGTTGACGCAGAAACGCATCTTTCAATGCGTCCGTCCTTTCGATTGGTTTGCAGCGGTCGACCTCAAGGACGCGTACTTTCATGTCTCGATTCTCCCTCGACACAGACCGTTTCTCCGCTTTGCGTTCGAAGGGCGAGCATATCAGTACAAGGTCCTCCCCTTTGGGCTGTCCCTGTAGCCTCGTGTCTTCACCAAGGTCATGGAGGCAGTCCTCGTTCCATTGAGGGAAGCGGGCATTCGCGTTCTCAACTACCTCAACGACTGGCTCATACAAGCTCAGTCTCAGGATCAGTTGTGCGAACAAAGGGACATGGTGCTCAGTCACCTCAGCCGATTGGGGCTTCGGGTCAACTGGGAAAAGAGCAAACTCTCTCCGGTGCAGAGGATCTCTTTTCTCGGCATGGAGCTGGACTCGGTCAACCTCTCGGCACGTCTCTCAGTAGAGCGTGCGCAGTCGATGCTGAACTGCCTGGGGTCCTTCCAGTGCAAGACGGCGGTTCCACTGAGACAATTTCAGAGGCTCATGGGGCATATGGCATCCGCAGCCACAGTCACACCGCTCGGATTGCTTCATATGAGACCACTTCAGCATTGGCTTCACGACCGTAGTCCGAGATGGGCATGCGACACGGCCTTACGTTTTCTGTTTACACCCCGTTTCTGCCGTCATACCCTCAGCCCATGGACAGATCTTGCCTTTCTTTGGACAGGGGTGTCCCTTGGGCGAGTATCCAGGTATGTTGTTGTGTCAACAGATGCCTCCTCCAGGGGCTGGGGTGCCATGTGCAGTTGGAATGCAGCTGCGGGGCTCTGGTCGCGGCCCCGACTGCAGTGGCATATCAACTGCTTGCTATGGGGAAAGTTCGAGTTGCAAGCAGTATGGCTGGCTCTGCGCCGTTTCAAATCGCTGCTACACGACAAGCAAGTACTGGTCCGTACGGACAACACTGCAACCATTGCGTACATCAACCACCAAGGCGGTCTACGCTCCCGTCGCATGTCGCATGTCGCAACTCGCCCGCCATCTCCTCCTCTGGAGTTAGAAGCATCTGAGGTCGCTTTGCGCCGTTCACATCCCAGGCGAGCTCAATCGTGCAGCCGACGAGCTCTCACGTCAGCCCGCCCTTCCGGGAGAATGGCGACTCCACCCCGAGACAGTCCAGCTGATTTGGAGACGCTTTGGGGCGCTCAGGTAGACCTGTTTGCCTCCCCGGACACGTCCCATTGCCAGGTGTTTTACTCCCTGGCCGAGGGACCCCTCGGCACGGCCGCACTGGCGTGCAGCTGGCCTCGGGCCTACGCAAATATGCGTTTCCCCCAGTGTGCCTTCTCGCACAGACACTGTGCAAGGGGGAGGTCGAGGAGCAGGTCCTCTTGGTAGCGCAATACTGGCCCAGTCGGACTTGTTTCCCCGAACTGATGCTCCTCGCGACCGCCCCTCCTTGGCGAATTCCTCTGAGTAGGGATCTCCTTTCTCAGAGAGGGGGCACCCTCTGGGACCCGCGTCCGAACTTGTGGAATCTCCACTTATGGTCCCTGGGGACGCGGAGGTTCTAGGTGGGCTACCTCCAGCGGTAGTAAATACCATCACTTCAGCCAGGGCCCCGTCTACTAGATATGCTTACAGGCTGAAGTGGAACCTGTTCGTCGGTTGGTGCTCTTCCCACCGGGAAGACCCCCGTAGATGCCCGATCGCAGTCGTGCTTTCTTTCCTGCAGGATGGGTTGGAGCGAAGGCTGTCTCCCTCCACCCTGAAAGTGTATGTTGCCGCCATCCGCGCATCACGATGCAGTAGACGTTAAGTCTGTGGGGAAGCACGACTTGGTCATCAGTTTTCTCAGAGGGGCAAGGAGGTTAAATTCTCCGCGCCCTCACCTGTTACCCTCTGGGGATCTCCCCTCGGTCCTGACGGCCCTGAAGGAGGAGCCCTTGGAGCCTCTGTAGTCAGTAGAGCTTAAGGTTCTGTCATTAAAGCCAGCGCTCCTCACCGCATTGGCCTCGGTCAAGAGGGTAGGGGACCTGCAGGCATTCTCGGTCGACGATTCGTGCCTAGAGTTCGGGACGGGTAACTCTCACTTTGTCCTGAGACCCCGGCCCGGATATTTGCCCAAAGTTCCCACCACGCCTTCAGGGATCAGGTGGTGAACTTGCAAACGCTGCCCCCGGAGGAGGCAGACCCAGCCATCGCTCCGCTCTTTCCCGTTCGCGCTCTGCGCATTTACGTGGACCGTACGCGGAGCTTCAGGTCCTCAGACCAGCTCTTTGTCTGCTTTTGGAGGTCAGCAGAAGGGAAAGGCTGTCTCCAAACAAAGACTTGCCCACTGGTTAGTGGAGGCTATAGTCTTAGCATACCAGGCCCAACGTTTATCATGCCCCCTCGGAGTGAGAGCACACTCTACAAGAGGAGTGGCATCTTCTTGGGCATTGGCGCGGGGCACCTCGATAGCAGACATCTGTAGAACTGCCAGCTGGGCGACGCCTAACACTTTTGCGAGATTCTATAATCTCCGTGTAAAGCCCGTGTCCTCTCGTGTACTCGCCACAGGTAGGCAGTAACACCGGACCTGCTCGGTGTCGTTCACGCTTGCTGCGCCATTCCCCTCTACGGACCGGATACGTGTGCTTTTTTGCTTCTCAGTTCAGTTCCACATGGCGAACTCTGTTGGAGTTCCTCCCGCACCCTCGGTGGTCAGGCGTGGCGGAGCGCCAGACGCCAGGCTCAGCACTCGTGTGCATGCCCAAGGTCAGCCCTTGTGCTGGGCTAGGTGCCCGTGTGTAGTGATTCCCCCTTCGGGTGATCCCACATGTGTGTTCTTCCACGGTACGGCTCCCCTCACGTTAAGCCTGTGTCTTTCCCTGGCAGTCTTTCTCTGCCATCTCTGTTGTGTAGTCGTATCACCCCAGGTGGGTTGAGTCTACCGCGGAGACTTCCATATGTAGTACTGCCCTGTGCCAGTCCATATGTGTAATTCCACATTATACCTCCTATGCGCAGGTTGTGGCTTCCGTAGCGTTCCCAACTGGGTACGCTTTCCCAGTGTTATCCAATGTACCACTGTATGGAACAGCAGTGGCGGACACCTCTGCCTAGCCGCTGTCCTATCTTCCGCCCCAGCTGGTGTGGGGGGACTTGCCGGCTTCCGCAGGGCACTGGAGGGGGTCAGCAATAGTGGCGTTTTCCATACGGATCCCAATTCGCCATTCACTGACGTAACGTAGAACGTGACTGACTAAATGGGAACGTCTAGGTTACTTGTGTAACCTCTCGTTCCCTGAAGGAGGGGGGTGGGAGGGGGGAGGGAACGGAGACGTCACGTCGCCACATTTGCTGTACCACCGCTGTACGGCCGGGGCACGTAGTCCCGGCTCCTCAGCGAAAAACTGATGTGAGTTTGCACGCGCTCTCCTTTTATAAACAACCCTCGCTGAACTGCGGGGCGGGGTGCGCGTGGCGAAGCACGCACGCCAATTGTCATTGGCTTGTTTAGTTTACACTCTAAGGTGATTGGGTTCTCGGGCGAGATCCCAATTTGTCAGCCACGACTGACGTAAACGTCTCCGTTCCCTCCTTCAGGGATCGAGGGTTACACAAGTAACCTAGACGTTTCTGTGTGGTTACTCAAAGTGACCATGAGAGCGATAAACAGTCTCATTTAAAATTTTTTGTTTTGATGTCAAATAAGTCTGTTGCTGTTTTGCATTTTTGTTAAAGCAGTGTTGCTGTTGTAAAGTTATACAGCTACAGTTGTGTTGCTGGGTTTTAAAGCAGGTTACATTTTTTTTCTTCCTTATCACTCTGTATTTACAGGATTTCACTGTCCACTCTGTTCAAATGTGGATGAATGGCTACACATAGATGTGTGCACACTGTCAGAGCTGTGTGAGATCACGTTGCACTACCATACTGCTTTTGTGGTGGTGGGTAGGGGTGTTCAATCATTTTTTGTTTTCCCCATAGGTTTTTAACATTCTAAAAGCTCTTATTCCAAAGATACTACAAGCTAGTCATTGTATTCAGCAGGTGTAATGTATTCTAACGTGTTGCAGAAGTATTGTAAGTACTACTACGTACAACAATAAAACAGTGCATTGACATAAAAAAGGAAATTTACTTTTGGTAGTTAAGTACTTTTAAAAGCAAGTACTTCTGTACTTTTACTTAAGTAAAAATCTGTCTTTACAACTTTTACTTGTAATGGAGTAATATTTGACCAGCAGTATCTGTACTTTCATTCAAGTACTGGAGTTGAGTACTTTGTCCGCCTCTTATTATATCATACTATATTAGGCCCTTTCGCACCGCTTTAGTTCCAGAACTAAATGTACGGTACTAAAGTACTGGGACGATTTTGCGCGAACTATTTCCCAGTACCATTTAAAGGGTTGCATTCGCACCGACAGTGTGTACTAGGAAATGACGTAATCCGGTCGACAGCGACGTCATTTGTGCGTGGCGTTCAACAACGAAAACAAAGGACAACATTAACAACAGGAGGATGGAGCACTCTGTGATCGGAGCTGTGTTTTTGTTGTGTCTCGCGGGTTTCACAATAATGGACATGGAAAGTCGATGTATACGTAAAGCGATTGAAAGAACGGAAAGGAGGACTAAGAATCTCCAACGACAACTGGCAGTGCTACATTTGCTACAAGTGCCTGCACTTCAGCGTCCATCCATCTATCGCTGTTCTCCATACTTGCGAAATAAGTTTACATGTTTACAGTATGTTTACACTGTGTTTTCATATGGGTTTGGCCAATCAATGTCTACTTACGTCACGATTAGTACCAGTTGTGCTGGTTAGACCCTGCTCCGGAGTAGGAGCTAATTTGGTT
This sequence comes from Sinocyclocheilus anophthalmus, assembly GCA_018155175.1. NCBI lineage: Eukaryota > Metazoa > Chordata > Actinopteri > Cypriniformes > Cyprinidae > Sinocyclocheilus > Sinocyclocheilus anophthalmus. The sequence continues at coordinate 183,529 of JADLZN010001824.1, read as the reverse complement.
CTCGAAAAAGGCAGCCCGGTACTAAAATTGCTCCCAGTTCCGGCAGTGCGAACACGCCGAAAAGTGGGTAGTTCCACAATTAGTTCTGGTACTATGAAAAGGTTCCTGCAGTGCGAAAGGCCCTACATATATATAAATTAGGCCAAATAGAATAGGTAAGTGCTAGGTCAGGTGATGGTGAAAAAAATGTGTCTTTAGATATTTTTTTTAAATGGCTAAATAGATAGGCAGGTTGTTCCACCAGCTGGGAACAGTCCAGGAAAAGGTCCGTGAGAGTGATCCCTCTTCGGGATGGCACCACAAGGTATCGTTCAGAACGCAAGCTTCTGGAGGGTGCGTAGGTCGAAACTAGCGAGTTTAGGTATATTGGTGTAGCACCAGTGGTTGTCTTGTAGGCAAGCATCAGTACCTTGAATTTGATGCGAGCAGCTATTGGCACGCAGTGTAAACTGATGAAGAGAGGCATGTCATGAGCTTTCTTTGGATCGTTGAAGACCACTCTGGCTGCTGCATTCTGGATCAATTGCAGAGGCTTGATAATACATGCAGGAAGGCCTGCCAAGAGAGCATTACAATAGTCCAGTCTGGAGAGAACAATAGCTAGGACAAGGAGTTGTGCGATCTGCTCTGTTAGGAAGGGTCTAATCTTCCTAATGTTGTATAATGCAAATCTGCAGGACTGGGGCGTTGTAGCAATATGGTCTGTGAATCTTAACTGATCATCTATCACAACTCCTAGTTTTCTGGCTGTCCTGGAAGGAGTTATGGTTGACAAACCTAGCTGTATAGAGAGGTTGTGATGAAGTGCTGGGTTGGCTGAGACCACAAGCAGTACTGTCTTAGCGAGGTTGAGTTGAAGGTGATGATCCTTCATCCAGCCAGAAATATCTGTCAGACAGGCTGCAATGCGAACAGCTACTATCGGATCATCTGGTTGGAATGAGAAGTAGAGTTGAGTGTCATTAGCATAGCCTAAAAAGCCTTGTTTCTGAATGACAGATCCTAATGACGTCATGTAGATGGAGAAGAGTAGTGGTCCAAGCACTGAGCCTTGAGGAACCCCAGTAGCAAGAAGTTGTGACTTAGACACCTTACCCCTCTAAGACACCCTGAAGGGCCTACCAGAGAGGTAAGACTTGAACTACTGGAGTGCGGTTCCTGAGATGCCCACCTTCTTAAGGGTGGACAGGAGGATCTGGTGGTTAACTGTGTCAAAAGCAACAGACAGATCCAGCAAAATAAGTATAGAAGATTTGGAAGCCGCTCTTGCCAGTCTCAGGGCTTCAGTAACCGAGAGCAGTGCAGTCTCAGTTGAGTGGCCGCTTTTGAAGCCAGATTGGTTGCTGTCCATGAGGTTGTTCTGTGCAAGAAACATAGAGAGTTGGTTGAACACAACTCACTCAAGTGTCTTTGCAATGAACAGAAGAAGGAATACCGGTCTGTAGTTTTCTAAAAGTGCTGGATTTAGAGAAAGTTTCTTAAGCAGTAGGGTTACCCGAGCCTGCTTGAATGCTGTGGTAAATGTACCAGAGTGAAGAGAGGTGTTAATAGAAGAAATGGCCTGAAGGAGGTGAGTGGGGATAGGATCAAGTGGACAGGTGGTAGGATGATTGGAAAGAATAAGTTTAGAAACTTCTGCCTCTGAGAGTGGAGAGAAGGTGGAGAGAGAATGAGTATTTATGGTTACGAAGTTTTTGTCAGTTTGTGGTGTGGAGAATTGGTCGCTAATGGTTCTTGATTTATTTATGAAGAATATTGCAAAGTCATCAGCAGTATGAGTTGATGAAGGAGGGGTGGAGGAGGACAAAGAAGAGAAGAAAAGGTTTTGAAAAGCGTGCAAGAGTCAGAACAGTTGTTCATTCTTTTGTTGTGGTAGTATGTTGTTTTAGCAGTGGAGACACTTGCAGAAAAGGAGGAGAGAAGTGACTGATATACACTAAGGTCAATAGAGTTTTTGATTTGCACCACTTCCTCTCTGCAGCCCTGAGCCTAGAGCGATGTTCCCGGAGAACATCAGACAGCCAGGGGGCAGAGGAGGTGGTGTGTGCTGGTCTAGATAGATAGATAAGCTTTAATATATCCAACTTTTAAAATGACTAAACTTGTGTTTTCCTTTGAACTCTGTGTGAAACTATATAAATAATTAAATTCAGTTGATTCCTTTGCATAGTCATATATTTTCTTTCTGCTGCCAAACTTTTGCTGCAGCAGAAGCGTTTATTCCTTCCTTGTAAATTAATTTAAAATTATAATTTTTTTAATATTGACCTCTTAATCTTCAGCAGAAAAGTGAATTGCTGACTCTTGCGAGAAGTGAATTGAGCTGATGCTCTTCACGTTCCGTGGGATTGGCTGTTTGCTGCATGTGTCACACTTTCAGGTGCACACACTCCAGAGTTAATCACAAACTCTGGTCCAAACTCTGAGTTGACAGAGAATGGTTATATCGAGTTTTGTGAGCCCGGTGAACCTGATCTAAACCAGTTTGGCTTTATCGGGTTTTGTCAACTCAAAACTTACTCTGCAAATCTGAGTTTGTGCATCTCGCTTCATGCTACAGTCCACAGGTAATACTAATCCCATGTGAATAGGGCTTTAATGAATGGATATAAATGTATAAAAACAAAAGCAATTTAGGGACTAATGACTTAATGAATGCAAAACAGATTAACAGAGTAACGTAATTAGGACAACTAGGGAAAGTAGGTCAAAGGAAAGTCAACACAGAAAACCGCAGACATGTAACAAGAGGCCAAAACAGAAGAGATATGTTGACTCTTCTCAGCAAGCACAAGCAGACAAGCTGCCGCATTTTGAACTAATTGTAAGTGTGAAATAACGGTCTGACAAGACCCCACATAAAAAAAAAACAAAACATTACAATAGTCCAGAAAAGACAAAATAAAGGCATTAATAACCTTTTCTAAATTTTTCCTTGACAAAATAGATTTTCGAGTAAGAGACCTAATCCGGAAAAAAAAAAGAAAACTCTTAAACACAGCATTCATCTGTTTAAGAGCCATGACAATAGGCTGACCAAGGACCTAAATAAGTGTTAATGTCTGAGCATCCTCTGGTGGGGCAAAAATCATAATCTCTGTTTTACTTTGATTTAACTGAACCAAATTGTGAACCATCCAGCTTTTCACCTCTTCCAGACATAAAATCGACAACTTGCTGCATGAAAAATCAGTATGCACCTACAATGGGAATATGTTTTTATTTTTCATGGAAGGTGAAAATAATGACTTCCAAATAAATGCACACGTTTATGCACTTTAAACTATGCTTCCAATATACATCCAATAAAGAGAACAGGCTGAAACAATTAAAGATTTTTATTTCTTATTTACAGTATGTTGTAGGATTTATATTAAACAGTATTATTAAAAGAACTGACCTGATTTAAACCAATTTCCTGTACAAACATTTAATTTATTCATTAACATGGAAACTACAAAAGCTTTACCAATCATTTGAAACAACTTAAACCAGAATTACTTCTCAAACATTTACTGCAAGGCTGCTCAAGCCCATGACTGTTACCATTGCCCCCACAGGACGTGACATGTTTTGCATGCCAGCCAAACCACAAATGCAGCCATAATAATCTTTGAACTTTGTCACTCTTAAATCTGCAGCTCACTGCTATAATGATGAACAGGTCACCGAAACCTTTCCAGCCCACGCTACCAAACTCCCCAGTTTCACTTACGACACTGCTGAGAACTAGCAGCAAAGACATTCTGGTAACACACATCAAATGAAGTGTTATGTAAAACATAGGGATTTCACACTTAGAAAACCCAAATATCCACATACAGTACAACAAACCATTAGATTTATTGATTAATATGTGTTATTTATTCAGTTTAAAATAAATATGCTGAAGTAGAACCTGTGTAGAACCTGTGACCTGTTTTTGTTTGTTACATCTACAGATGTTTCTTGGATGGTGTTTCATGTGCAGATCATTTCTTTTACTAGGCCTGAGGAAAATAATACAAAAACACAACGAGTAAAAAGAACAAACATCCGTTAAAAATAGTTACATTTTGATATTAGTCCGAGAATTGTCATAACCTTTACCATAAATATTTCATTTCCAATCTTCAAATAATTAAAATCAAGAGACAAGTCTCCTTTGATAACCAGCAGCAGGTCAGCAAACAAAATAGTCTTACTCTGTTCCTGTTGTTTTCTCCTTTTTGTGTGTGTGTCTGATGTTAGAACATTTAGGGGGAGACAAATGAAAGCTTACAATTCATTTCATCTGGATGAATCACTTTGTTTCGACCTGAATCAGCAACATCAAATGCGATGGAAGAGGAAGCAAAACAAACATAAAGCCTGCATCTGCCCTTGTAATATTTGTAATGCTTTGTTATTAATATACATAAGAGTGGTAGAGTCTTCTTGTAAAAATCTGAAAGGTGGTAGCTAAAAGGTACAAATCCACTATGGAGCCTTGTGAACTCTCTTGAGCAAGACAAGAACAATGTGCATTTACTTTTAAATTGTAACATATTTAGACATAAGTGTATGATGATGATGCATCAGCCAAGTGTTATTAAGGGAAATAAATAAACATTTTGCTAATATAGTAATTTGCTTATTTACATCTGCTTATTTGCTAATAACAGCACAAAATGTAAAGGTGCCCAGTAGTAAATTAAGAGTTTACTTTCTGGAATTGTTCCAACTTATTGTAAACATGCCATAGTGCAGCCTTTATTGAAGAAATCTAACCTGGATAAGAGTGTGATGTGCAATTATAGACCAATTTCAAACTTTCCTTTTTTTAGCAAAGATTTTGGAGAAAACTGTTTTTAATCAACTTGAGTCCTTCCGTACTGATAATGCTATCGGTGAAGTCTTTCAGTCGGGATTTAAAAAACATCATAGTACAGAATCTGCATTATTGAGAGTTTTTAACAATATTTTTATGGCAACTGACTGGTGACATGACTCTACTTTTGCTTTTAGATCTTACAGTGGCATTTGATACAATCAACCACCAGATTTTGATCTCACGTTTAGAAACTTGTGTAGGTATTCGAGGTAATGCCTTGAATTGCATTAAGTCTTATTTTCAAGACAGAAGTTTCTCTGTTCAGATGGGTGAAGGTATGTCGACCTCAGCGCCTTTATCTTGTGGTATTCCACAAGGATCCATTCTAGCACCAGTCTTTTTTTCACTTTATATGCTCCCGTTAGGTCAGATCTTGAGTAAATATGGTGTGTCATTTCACTGTTACGCAGACGACACCCAGTTGTATCTACCTCTGAAGCCAACTGCCTCTATCGCTGTAGAAAGGTTGGTGTGGAATGTCTTGGTGAGATTAAGGTGTGGATGTCTGCAACTTGCCGTTTAAATGAATCAAAAACCGAATTGATTTTATTCAGCCCTTCTGAGTCTGTTGATACATCCAAAATTTGGGTGTAATATCCCCTTTTCGGACACATCAATTAAAAAACTTAGGTATAGTTTGTTATAGTGCACTGAAATATGTCTTGTGCTTTATATATATATTTTTACATTTTACCTTATTTGTATATTTGTATAGTTGTATTTTGTATTTAATCTGTATTTATGTTATCTGTATGCACCCAAGGGTCTGAGATTAACGCAATTTCAATTCTCTGTGCGTATGTGCTGTACATGTGGAAGAATTGACAATAAAGCAGACTTGACTTGACTTGAAATTTGATAAACAAATAAATGAAGTTGTCAAAATTAGTTTTTTTCAATTGAGATTAATCTCTAAAATGAAGCCTTTTTTTTTTTATCGCGTAAGGACCCTGGAAAGGTTCTCCTGCTTTTATTTTTTTTCGGATTTAGACTACTGTCACCACTGTAAACATGGTGTTCAATAATAAAAGTTTGGGCAGACTACAGCTGGTCCAAAATGCGGCCGCAAGACGTTTGACAGGTACTCGGACAATGCATTGACTCCCTGTATTAAGAGTACTACACTGGCTGCCGGTTTCTTATAGGATTGATATAAAGATATTATTATTTGTTTTTAAAGCCTTACACAGCTCCATCATATATAGCTGATCTGTCCCAGGTGAAGAAACCAAAGAGAATGTTACGTTCTGAGTGATTGAATCTTTTAGTGGTCCCGCGGACGTATGGGAAAACGAGTGGAGATCACTCCTTTGCGGCCGCTGCTAGGCTGTGGAATGGTTTACCTCATTATATCCGGCAGTGCTCCACTCTTAGAGAGTTTAAGCGACATTTAAAATTGTATTTTTTTACTGTGGCGTTTGAGCATACATGAGTGCGGTGTTAGTGGTGAAACTGGTTTTTACCAATTGCCCCATTGAGTCTGAGGTTTTATTTGTGTTTGTGTGCTGTTATTATATAGAATTTGAAAGTGTTTTTGATTGTTATTCTGCATTGTCTCATGTACAGCACTGTGGTCAACATTTGTTGCATTAATATGTGCTCTATAAATAAAGTGAACATTGAACATTAAAGCAGAATCCTAAAAGAGATTCATCTTAAAGGTATATTTATTTTATTAATGATATACATATGAACATATACATATTTAATTGCCCATATTTTAAAATGTAGGCCTATATAATAGCAATAGTATTCAAACTGAATGATTTCACTCAGCCTATAAGCTTTTAATTCAACATGATGATGTCTGAAGATGTCTGAAATGTCAATTTTTGTGTCTAAAATAGACATGAAAACATTTGATATTCACCATAATACAATCATCATATCATTATTTTCCCGAGACACAAAAATAGATCACTTAACCTCAGAACTGTTTGGTCTGACTAAATCTCACATATGTTGATATTCAGATAAAAACACACAAACACACACAGACACACACACAGGTTTGTTTTTGTGAAAAGTGTGGACATCCCATCGCTTAATTGTTTTTTATACTGTACAAACCATATATTCTATTGCCCTACACCAACCCTACCCCTTACAGGAGACTTTGTGCTATTTCAGATTTTCAATACACTCCATTCTGTGTGATTTATAAGCATTTTGAAAAGTGGGGACATGGGGTAATGTCCTGAAAAGTCACCTTCTCCTTGTAATACCTATGTCATACCTTTGTCATTATACAAATTTATGTCCTCTTTTGTCACAACCACGCACCCACGCCCACACACACAACACACACCCACCACACACACACACACACAAACGGCATAGCATTCATTAAGTGTTAAGATGAGATTTTGTGTTGGTCATCTTATCCCATTTTACCTACACTTTTTCTCTATTCCCTTAATTAGTCCACTGATATAGTCCACTATAAGGAAAGAATGAAAATGAGTAAGCAAATTTAGACACAGAGTGCTGGATAGTGCTTTAAAGGTATCCCCCCACCCACTCTCACTCTCTCACTCTCTCTCTCTCTCTCACTATCTCAAAAAATAAAATAAAAATAAAAATCACTGGGTCGGTAGCCTGTTTAAAAGTACTACACTTTTGTACCTTATTTAGCCCTAAAAGATGCATATTACACTCTTAGAAAAATATGCTGGGTTAAACCACCCAATAGCTGGGTTTGTCCCTTTTTAACCCAGCATTTTTTAGAGTGTAGTGCTATAAATGAACATATATTACCTTGTTATTATTGCAGTGCATTATAGGATTGAATGAGTGCACATCATATCTACTAAGCTTTTGGATACCACTACAAAATCAATGTCCCCTTAAAGAGCGCACTACAAAAGGGTAAAGGGAGGGATTTTGGACACAGCCAGAGTCAGTGAAATTAATTAATTGATGTTATTAAATTAAATAAATAAATACCTCCTGAATATGTTCTAGAGGACGCCGTTCATACTAGAACACTCTAACTGTACTTTCATTACTGATAAAAAAAAAATCTTTGTGTGCGGGATGCAAGGGGGCGTACATGCTCTTCAAATTGATATTTACTCAAGCTTGTCTTATATTGATTCATTGACATGAACGCACATTCACTAATTTGCACAGAAAAAGTTCGTTTTCATTTCAATTACAATAATATACAGGAGGATTAATGAACTTTTCTCGTACATTGTTTATTTTTATTTTTATTTCTTTCTTTATTAGGCTATTCATATATATATGCCTAACTATGAAAGCAAAATTGAACAACCAACTGAAAAGAGCACAAAACCGCTATTCGGCATCTTGTTTATGACATTTTCAGTTTCACAGGGAAATGAAACAACTTCAATCAGCAAGTGGTTAACACAACTGTAATTCGACAAAACATTTGTTAATTTTAAAACCCTACCATGATGAAGGCTTTGCTCATTAATATTTAACAAACCTTCCTGGAGAATACGGTCACATTACAGGATTAATATTCATGAACCATGCCTTCAATAGGCATGCAATCGCTAAATTTCGCTTGTTTTCTTTCAAAAAAACTTTTTGTATTCTGTCTATTTGTTTTCTATTTGTCCTCATTTGTACGGTGGCCGAGAAGTGCAAAACAAATCACAATTCTGAAAACAAAATAACAAATTACAAACGCAAATGCAAGTCTAAAAAACAAAATAACAATTCAGAAAACATTATAACAAGTCAGAAAACACAATGACAAATTCAAAAACAAAATAACAAAGTCAGAAAACACAACGACAAATCAGACAAACCGGAAGAGGTAGGTATAGTTTGAGACAGACAAAAGGGAGAAAAAAAAAGTTTGGCAAAAGGTGGGCTCCAACCCGGGTCGATCGCGTCAAAAAGCCAACAACGCGCGCTTATCCATCTGCACCACTGGAGCTGACGTTTTACAGCCAGTTTTAACTAAATGTAAATATACACTCCGTATCTTTTATTCCATAGTAAGGGCAATTCATACAATACATTTAAACTGAGCTACTTTAATACCATCTCCGAACTTTCTACCACGACTCTGCTGTTCTTCGGCTGGTTCTTCCCAGTATACGTTGATTGACAGATGTCTCGTCCAGTCAGCGGTGAGTAATCCCAAACCAATGGCGCTGTCTCAAACTAAACCTACCTCTTCCGGTTTGTCTGATTTGTCGTTGACTTGTTAATTTGTTTTCGGATTTGTCATCGTGTTTTCTGACTTGTTATTTTGTTTTCTGAATAATTATTTTGATGTTTAGACTTGCATTTGCGTTTGTAATTTGTTATTTTGTTTTCAGAATTGTGATTTGTTTAGCACTTCTCTGCCACCGTACATTTGTAAGTCGCTTTGGATAAAAGCGTCCGCTAAATAACTAAATGTAAATGTAGATGACTAGCGCCCGCCTACTATCGTCTGTCTTTCAGCCAATCAATTTGGACTACTGCTACTTCATTAATATTCATGAGCTGAGTCTTCGCCATAGTAGAAATCGCTAGCGTGTCCGCTTTACGTTTTGTCAGAGATACTAACTACGTAAGTGCGCACTCTAAAGGGAAGCTGCAGTGTGCCAGCCCCCTCCTCACACTCATGTTTATGAGCTTTGACAGCTGTGTCTTGTCTCTTGCGCAAACTCTGGACTTCGAGCCCGAATCCCTCAACCTTTATCTTCAACTATCTCCAGCTTTCTTATCACGTCGTGTCGCTCTTCGGGCCAACCCCTTTCGGACCTTGAGCAGCCCTAACTCGGTCCAGACTCATTTTTTGTTCTTTTTTCTACCCCCTCCCCCTCTAACTGTGAAACATGACATTAAATTCTAATAAAAACGAACCTGCTGTCATTCTGGAGCGTGTGAACAGCGCGCGAACGGCTCTCTCAGATCTCTATCTGGAACAGCTGCTGCAGAATAAACCCAAGTCAGACAAGGTAAGAGGATTCGCTGAACAACCCACTGATCTCACGATTACTCACGTTTCCTTATTTCAGCATTTACATTTGACAGTCGGATGTTGACAGTGTGTGTCGATAGTTTTTGATCAGTGTCACCGATAGAGCTTCTCATGGACGATAAAGATGTTCTGGTCCAGACTGGTGCAGCCCGGTTTGAGATCAGCATCACACTGCCGCCCAGAACAACTTTCCTCGGCATACCATTAGATATTTTGACGGTTTTAGGTCAAATAGTTTGCAACGTAACTAGAATGAATTTCACACGACTCGCATATAAAGGCGTCGAATAGATTATCGAATATTATTTTGGCCCGACGAATCGTCGTGACGTCATGGTAGTGGGGAAAACGGTTCTTTCGAACAGGATAATGATTCAGTGATTCTTTTATCAAATGGTGCCTTTTATGAGATCTATTCTAAAAAAAAAAAAACATGGTTACACTTTATTTTAAGGTGTCCTTGTTGCAGTGTAATTATACATTTAGGTACTGAGTAATATTAATTAACTACATGTACTACTCTATGGTTAGGGTTAGGATTAGAGTTACTTGCATGTAATTATGCATAATTAATTGTTATTATTATACGAGTAATTACATGTAACGTCTAACAAGGACACCTTAAAATAAAGTGTTACCAAAACTATGAAACTGTAGCACGTTTGCTATTTATTACCCCGTTTTCCTCAATTAACTTTTGTTAGTGTTTTGTTGTGATTTCACTGTCCTTGTAGTCCATGTGAGGGAAATCTTCATACAAGTTTGTGTCATAATGTTTTTTAAACAAGCTATGCTAAATATATACAATGAAGTCATCCTTATATTTCCAGTAGTTGTCTGTGTTTTCCTTTTGTGTGTTGCTTTTTAAAGCAACTTTCGTCCTATAAGTCACTCCCTCTGGAGATCGCTTAGTGAACGACCGCTCTGAATCACTGCGAGAAATGAATCGTTTACATGACGGCTGTGTGCGCGTGGTTTCCCAGCTGAAACAAAAATGTCCTTTATATTTATTAGTATTAAGTTAATGTGGTGGGGATTTTTTTTTTCAGTCTGTGCCTGGAAAATATTATTTTACTTCTAAGATAATTTAATAGAAGCCGATTCTAATTTTTTTGCTGATGTCATACTAAAATAGCTTGGTCATCCCACACATACTAATTTAAGCAAAAACAAAATACCAGAAACTTCTCAATTTAATTATTTTCCTTCCTTGGAAAAACGATTGAGACATTGACGAGATCTCAACTAACATTCTTATAAGCTGTTAGAGATAATAATCACATCATGTTCGCCTAGAAGCCTGTATAACTATAATGATAATTGAATTAGTTTCAGATTCACATGTTGACTCATCGTTATCAATATCTCTGCTCTATTCGCTTTTATGGGTTAATGTCGTTAACTCCTTTTCCTTGTGTTACCAGCAGTACACGGGACATTATGTTCAAACATGGTAAAGACATTTCCAGTTGTGAAGTAACAAGGTTAATGATTGCTTCCTGAGATAAACACATTGATGAGGAGACAATAGTATTCTGTAGCAAAGATAGGATTAGTGGCAGGAGGCACAATAGACATGTTAACTCTGGTTTGCCATAAGAAGTCACATTTCTAGTTAATCTTCTTGGTCAGTTGTGATGTCTAATGGTTTGAGGGAGACCATTGAAAAGCGTGAACAAATCCTTATTATTATTATTCTGACGTTTAAGACTGTCTCTGGGCCTCTCTAGCTGAAAAATGTTGCACATATTCCTTTAATTCTCTTAAAATCTAAACATATATAGGCATATATACTTTTTTTTTTTTTAAATAGATATACTGATGAAACCATAGCCAATAAATATTTTTATGCAATACCAACGTGATGGTTGATATTATAAATCAATTCTAAAATCTAATGTTCCAATGTGTAAGCTCCAATGTCTTGATTTTATCTGCTTCCATTATTAGTCAGTTCAGTCTAGTGTTAATATTGGCCGATAACTTTATGGTCAATATTAGAGGTCGACCAATGTATCGGTTTTGCCGATTAATCGGCACCGATAGTTTTTTGCTGGAACTATCGGTTATCGGCAAAAATCCATGCCGATAGTTTTCCGGGTTGCGTCCCTTGCTGGAACGGCTGAGAAGGGTCTGCTGTCATTACAGAGTGCGAGAGCGGCTAGTGGTTGAAATCACTGACAGCACGTGCTATTTGTTTAGACACATGATACTGCACACTGAACAGAGCGGGAAACTTCAGACGCGGATTTAAATGCAGCCGACAGAAAATCCTGCCGCGCCACAGAGCGCCATTCACATAGTTTTCCATTAAATTACATTATATTTGTCCCGAATTGTTGTTAATGCTTCATTTATAGAGCTATAATATAGATCGCGCTTTCTCTTTCCATTTGCTCCGTTTTTTTAAACACCGAACTTCAAACTCATCTATGCCTCATTGTTCGTTCATTCTTGAAGTAAACTTGTGTCCGTTTGGTGATTAAATAAACTGTTTTAGACCGCTGCTCGAGTTGAACGCGACGCGTCCGGTGTGTGTGATACCGGTGAGTTCTCCTAGACTCAGCGCTGCGCTTTTATTTTGATTAGATAATCATCAAGTGTTCAAGAATAGAAGAAGTTAAAGTGTGAGAGTATACATACAATATCCATATGTATATAATTTTAATGCTATAGCCTTTGTGTATATATTTAAAGATGTGCATCTTTAAGCATGAAATGGTAACACTTTAAAATAAGAGCCCATTTGTAACATTAAGATTAATGAAAGCTGTGTAATGAAGTATGTTTGCCTGTATAGTTTTTTAATTTAACATTTTTTATTATTATTATTACTACTACTACTACTGCTAGTATGGTTCAGTACTGTTTTTTTAATAAAGCATTATTTTAGTTTTTGTTCAGTATCCATTTTAAAACTATCGGTTAATTAATCGGTATCGGCCAGTGTGGTCCAACCTAGCTATCGGTATCGGCAAAATCCACTATCGGTCGACCTCTAATATATTGTCAACTGGAATGCCTATTACACTGAGGTCATATCTAGGGATTTTCAGATTTGGGCCTGTAACTAGCAATGAGAATCATGAAGACAATCACTTAATCCTTCATCTCATTTGAATACTAGACCTACTACCTGCAGAATACTAAGGTTTTCAAGATTGCTGACAGGGGTGCTTCACTAGTCAGACTGAAAAGCACAAGCTTTCTATAAATAGAAGCCGTCATTTTCTCTGCAGATAAAGGGGGGGGGGGGTCTGGAGAACAGTTTGGAGCTGCTTGTGTATAACACAGTGTCCCTGCATTGTGTTTGCTTTAGATAAAAGGACAAGACATGTAGTTCCCTGTTCACACACATGGCTGATTGTAAGCACATTGACTGTAGCACATGTATGTAACCATCACAAAAATCATGCAAGCAAATAAAGTTTTAAAGAATATCATAATGTTGTTGGTTATATTATTGGTCCCACTTTATATTCGGTGGCCTTAACTACTGTGCACTTCAAAATAAGTACTTATTGTGTTCATATTGTATTGCAAAACAGTTTTGCTGCTGCTGAGGTGGGATACGGGTAAGGTTAGGGACTGGTTTGGTGGTATGGGTAGGTTTAAGGGTTGGTTAAGGTGTAAGGAATGGGTCAACAGTGTAATTATAAATGTAATTACAGAAATTAATTACAGATGCATGTTTTTTTTTAAATATAAGTACAATGTAAAACATGAATGTACACAATAAGTGCATTGTATCAAATGATTAATTTAAATGTAAGTACATGGGAGATAATAAAGTTTATTGCACCATATGCATTTTGCAACTCTGCAAGCATCAGCGGTATTAGTGTATATATTATAGTCTAATGTATGTGAATATGCTGAGTATATGTCTGTGATAAGTTGGACATAATTATATCTTCAACTTTATAAGACTGGCTATATATAGCACAGAAAAATGACTAATAAAAACTCAGGCAGCTGAGATATATATAATTCAAGTTTATTTGTATAGCTCTTTTCCACGATACAAATCGTTGCAAAGCAGCTTTACAGAAAATTAAGTCCTACACTATATCTAGTAGTAGCTTCTCAGTGGTGACTCTGTCAGTTAATGTACATATGGCAGAAATGTTCCCAGGTAAAAAAAATCAGTTAAGACTTAATCAAACCACGTGAACCTATTAACATCAATGATTATATGTTGTGATCAAACTTATAGGAACATTTGGTAGTTCTGTATGTTGTTTATGTGACTTTATCAGAGTTTATTGAATTGTTGGATATAATATATTATATTTAATACAGTTTACATTTGTGTGATGTTATAAACGATCACACAGTCAAGATTTGCTATATAGTATAACAGCTAAAAATAAATAACGGTGGTAAAATCACTGTAAAGTTCACTGTTGTGGCCTATGGCATATTTAAAACTGTGACAGCGGTAATATGATAAAAGAAACCAAATGCCACAATTTTCAGTATTACAAGGCTGTAACCATGTCTGAACATTGAAGTGACCAAACATGTTTTTTTTTTGTGTTTTTGTTTTTTTAAAAGGGGTGGTTCACTGGGTTTTCTCTAGGCTTGATTGTGTTTATGGGGTGCAGTCTAACGTGTGTTAATGCTTCGTTTTAAAAAAAAAAAAACTTTATTCCACACCACTCTGTCCCTTCTCTGAGAAACGGGCTGATCTTTTCCTGTTTTTATGAAGCCCCGCCCTCAGAAATAGGCGATGGGCTCTGATTGGTTAGCTAGCCCAGTGTGTTGTGATTGGCTAAACCGCCTCTAGTGCGCGTCTAACCGTCCCGCCTCTCACCTCAGTGGCATGTGCTCCGGTTGTATTGTAAGCAACGGCATCGTTAATATTGCTTATCTTTTTGAGCCCGATTGAGAAGCAGAGGATGTTATTGAAGATGATCGTGCAGAACCTGTGCAAACACGGCTTTTAATAGTATGCCTATGTTTTTTGTTTGTTGTTGTCTCTTACTTTTAGATACGCTGTTATTTGTATATGTTAATCCCGTTTAATATATGGTTTTATCCTGATTAAAGCTTTAATACAGTACAGCAACCACATGCACGTCACGCGCGTCCATGTTTAATGCTTATAGCTATGTGAAAATAAGAGTATAATTGGAACAATTCATTGTCGTAGCTAAGCTGAATGAAAGAGAGATGCAGAGCGTGTGCAGAGCAGGGGGACGCGAGGAACATTGGTAGAACCGCCTGAGCTTTGGAAACATTGATTTGAAACTTGTGATCATTAGCATCGTTAGAAGACAGAATCGCTATTCATATATGTTCAGATTTTAACGTGCACCTCTATTTCCCCTCTCCTCTTCTCTAAAGCAGCGCAGCTGGCGTGCCCCCTTTGCTGTCTTTTTTCCCGATGCGGGGTTTATCTGTTGTGGAATGTCCACGAACCCCGGGAAGTATAACTCGTTGTAGTCCCTCCAGCCGTTTTTGTAGGCATTAAAACGACCCGAATTTTAAAAGATTCTCCGCTTGCTTTGTACTTTCAGCTTTGTAACTTTGCAGATATTGTTTATGCTCAAACAGCAACATCACACACTAACTAACGTTAAAAAAGTGAAATCGCAATGAACCACCCCTTTAATAGTAATGGTCTGAACTTGAACCTGAACTTAAAGTAATCAGTTTGAAGCATTTTCAAGTGCATACTCTTATTCGTATGCTATTGTTTATTGTCTTGTCACATTCAGTTAAGAATTACATAAATCAAGTAAAGGAAAGAATATATTTTTCATTCAAAACTGCGAAATTTGACAAAAGGTGACACTTTTTAAACTCACTAGGGTTGTTTTGGCTTGTGTTGCTCAGTGCAGTCTTCATAGATCAGGGGTGTAGTTGTTCCCCTGGGCATGATGAGACTAGACTCAACATACTGCAGGTATCAGCAAGAGTCATCGACTCTATCACACTTCTTTTGGTGAAGTGCACTGCAGTACATATCTCCTCAAAGGCCAGAGCTGTTTCTTCAGATGAAGAAAAACAGACTATAGAGGTGTTTGAACATGATCAATCATTTCAAATATTTAGAGGACTGTCTTGGTTATTGCTGCTGTTCATTTTTTTGTGTTCAGCACTGAAAATCAGGTGACAGTTTCAACATCTTAAGCCATGCGATGACACTTCCCTGAAAACAGAGGTGGTTTTTCTTTGTCTGTTGAGTCACATGATAGTCCTGACTCAGTGAAACTCCAAAGTAGGAAGTGTATTAAAGGAGATCACGTCACAGTCTGTTATGTTGCCCTTGGGAATGAGGATGTGTTAGGGCCTCCCACAGTTAAAGAATTGGTCGCATACACACTGCAAACTTTTGGGAGTGTACAAATGAAGACCTCTATTAGCATTACGGTCTGATATGGGATTTACTGCAGGAGGATATGACCTCTGTAAACTGCAATAGCTTTAGTTATGCCAACACTGAATTCTGCATATGAAACATACAGTTTCACGTTTCACAGTTGAAGTGCTGATTTCACAAGAGCTTAGTCAACATATTTCTCTGCATGGACACGCATTAGTATGGTTCTGTTTAGCTGACCCATGCATTGATGTTTTATCAGCCCAATCGTGGCATGCAACCTTTGCTCAGGATGTTTGGCTGTTTCCTACCAACATGTGACTTCCCTCTGATGAGGACAGTGCTGTCAGCGGTACGAAGCGAGTTCATTGGAGGCTTTTGCTGATGGTTGATCTCCAACTGGTGGCACACTACATTACAATTTTTACATTTTAGACAGTAATTACAATAATGTAAATGTATATATAACTACAGAAATGTATTACAGATGTTATTACAAGATGGTATTTTCCAATATAAGTACAATGTAAAAACATGTACAGCACAATAACTGCATTATATCAAGTGATTAATTTGTATGCAAGTACTTAGTAGTTAAGGACACGGCTGCTCAAATGGAAGCTTGCTCAATTTGTTGGTGATCAAAGGTTCAGTATGTATACCCAACCTAATTAGGTAGTTGCTATATCAGCTGAAACAGTTCAAACTAATATCACAAAAGTCTTACTCTGGCCTGACTCTGGTTTCATACTACCAAAGGAGTCTAGCATCCTCCGAGATTTTTTTTATAAATCTTTTACAGAATGTATTTTTCTACAAAAGTTTTGTATCCTTCCGCACAATTTTACCAGGGGGCTAATATTTTACATTTTGCATTATGAAAAAACAATGATATATATATATATATATATATTATTTTATTATATGGTTCTAACATTTAAAAGTCAATGCACATTGTTTTTAAGGGTGGCATCTTGTCAAATATATTAAGTTTGCACTTCTGCCTCTGGTCTTAATGTGTCCAGACAGATGCTATATTTATACCGGATTGTAGTACATGTAAACACATGTCAGTAAATATGCGTTTCAGGATTATCATACAGTATGTGTGCATAAATGGGTTCTCAGAGAATCATTGAGCTGAAACAAAAGACGGATTTTTATTACCTTATGTAGTCACTCAGCCTGGAATCCCTATCTGGTGGGGGGTTCCCCCCCCCCCCTGTTATCTCACTTACACTAATGGACTCTCACTCTCCCTTAGGCTAACTGAAATACAGAGAATCTAACTTTGATTTGACTTTGATACAAATCATGAGTTGTACTTTTTCTCGTGGAGGTTTAGTTACAGCATCTGATGATAGTTGATTATCGTATGAGTATCATATAATGTGCAACATCATTTATTTGTAAATGCTATAGCTGAGGGGCTAAACTTCAGCAACAAATGGCATATTGAGGCCTCTATTTCTTCAGGTGCTCCTCCAGATGTGCATCAGATCAGCCACATGTTGATTCTGATTTTAGCACGTCAAAAGGGCTGTAGTAATGGAGCATTTCGGTTTTATTTAGTTCAGTATAACTTAACATCATCAAATGTGTGCAATTCTGTTTGCAACAACTTTGAGGACACCTAAAATCTGAAAGGACTGTGTCGGATTTGCATGCTCTAACATTATCACAGACTAATGGCTTCCATTTGTTAAGCAGTTTACAGACAAAACGTGTTTGAGGGATTTTTAAAGAATGTTTTTCACTTCTGTTTTACACGAAAACTTTAGGTGTGTCAAGTTAAAACGTTGAAATGATTCATGGCTCAAGACGAGTACAGTTTGTCTCATTCTTTGCTTTCAAAACAACCTCTTTCAAAAGAAATGTTAGAGATTGCTTATGGTTTTGTACACGCCATTTGCAGTGATCTAATTCTTAGAGTTTGGTCATATGAGTCTAAGCCTCTGTTTCTAATAACTTAAGATCCATGGTCCAACGGAAAGGGCCGGTTATAATACATGTTGTTGAACTGCCAAAGTATAAAACCATGATGTTATTTTTGCTAAAAATTATTAAATGAGGAATAGCTATGGGGTAAAGTGTGCCAGTGGCTCGAATAATAGTGATAGTAAGCTTTGCATCCAAAAGCACTGTTTTCAAATTATTATAAACTTTTTCTGGCTAGTTTACAAAATTCATTCATTGTGCAGTAAAAAATATACATTGGAATGGGACTGCATTTTTTTTTCTAATTTAGTTTTATTGTATTTTTTATTGCTCAGTAATGTCACTCAGTGAGGAAAAGATCTTTCGCTAATTCCATTTCATCAAGACTTTAAGCATTTTTATTGTGCTTTTCCTTATTTAGAGGACAGCTTGAAAGGACAGCTCACCCCCATCAAATTCACTCACCTTCATGTTGTTCTAAACCGTATGGCTTTTTTAAAAGAGCACACAAGCTATTTTGAGAAATGTTTCAGTGTTTTGTGGCACAGCTTGTCCCGATTGACCAATGCATAGTGGCTTTCATAATGTATGAAAAAAGCATACTTCATCATCATATCTAGCTGACACCAGATTGTGCTGATCAGTAAAACCATCATGTTAGTCATCGCGTCATCAAACTCAACTCAAAGCTGAGGTCTAAAGTCCTGATCATGTAATAGTAGTAATGTGGTGTAAACTTTGTCCTGAGTATTCATGCATTGTCATGCATTTGCTGAACATCAAGACGTGTATGTAAGAGCTTTTCTGTGAAGATCACTGTAAAAGCAAGACGTGGATTTTTTTTTTTTTGTGTGTCTTCTTAGTATTATTGAAATGACTGACTGCTGCTAGGGCTGTCGCGGATTTTGAGTGTATATATATCGTATATATATATATATTGTAGATATAATCTGATGGTGTAGGTTGTGACGATGAACGAGTTCATATCAGAAACCCACTTGAAACGAAAACCCAATGAGCGTTGAAACAGGCGTGAAGAAACAGAAAGAGAAAGATCCCAACATACGGATCACAATCAACAGAACATAAACCTAGACAATAAGATTGTTAGGCTACTTGTTAGCCTCTACAGTGGGTACGGGAAAGTATTCAGACCCCCTAAATTTTTCACTCTTTGTTATATTGCAGCCATTTGCTAAAATCATTTAAGTTCATTTTTTTTCTGCATTAATGGACACACAGCACCATATTGACAGAACAACACAGCATTGTTGACATTTTTGCAAATTTATTAAAAAAAAAAAAAAAAATACACATTGTCAAGTATTTCATGACCCTTTCATCAGTAGTTAGTAGAAGAACCCTTTTGATATAATACATGGGCCATGGTCTTTTCGGGAAAGAGCAACAAGTTTTTCACACGGACTTTGGGGAGCTCCTCGCCATCCTCCTTGCAGATCCTCTCCAGTTCTGGCAGGTTGGATGGTAAACGTTGGTGGACAGCCATTTTTAGGTCTCTCCAGAGATGCTCAATTGGGTTTAAGTCAGGGCTCTGGCTGGCCATTCAAGAACAGTCACAGAGTTTTTGTGAAGCAACTCCTTCGTTATTTTAGGTGTGTGCTTAGGGTTATTGTCTTGTTGGAAGGTAATCCTTCGGCCCAGTCTGAGTTCCTGAGCACTCTGGAGAAGGTTTTTTCGTCCAGGATATCCCTGTACTTTCCCTCGATTGCAACCAGTCGTCCTGTCCCTACAGCTAATAAACACCCCCACAGTATGATGCTGCCATCACCATGCTTCACTGTTGGGACTATATTGTACAGGTGATGAGCAGTGCCTGGTTTTCCCCACACATACCGCTTAGAATTAAGGCAAACAAGTTCTATCTTGGTCTCATCAGACATGAGAATCTTATTTCTCACCATCTTGGAGTCCTTCCATGTGGGCTTTCATGTGTCTTGCAATGAGGAGAGGCTTCTGTCGGGCCACTTTGCCATAAAGCCCTGACTGGTGGAGGTGCTGCAGTGATGGTTGACTTTCTACATTTTTCTCCCATCTCCCGACTGCATCTCTTGGAGCTCAGCCACAGTGATCTTTGGGTTCTTCTTTACTTCTCTCATCAAGGCTCTTCTCCCCCGGTAGCTCAGTTTGGCCGGATGGCCAGCTCTTGGAAGGGTTCTGGTCGTCCCAAACGTTTTTATGGAGGCCACTGTGCTCTTAGGAATTTTAAGTGCAGCAGAAATTTTTTTGTAATCTTGGCCATATCTGTGCCTTGCCACAAATCTGTCTCTGAGCTCTTCAGGCAGTTCATTGACTCAATTCTCATTTGCTCTGACATGCACTGTGAGCTGTAATGTCTTATATAGACAGGTGTGTGGTTTCCTAATCAAGTCCAATCAGTATAATCAAACCGCTGGACTCAAATTAAGGTGTAGAACCATCCCAAGGATGATCAGAAGAAATCGACAGCACATGAGTTAAATATATGAGAGTCACAGCAAAGGGTCTGAATACTTAAAACCATGTGATATTTCAGTTTCTTTTTTAATAAATCTGCAAAAATTCAACAATTCTGTGTTTTTCTGTCAAAAATTAGATATATGGGGTGCTGTGTGTACATTGAAGGAGGGAAAAAAAAAGTAATTGATGATTTCGCAAAGGCGGCAATATGTTAAGATGATAAATTTTAAGGGCGGTCTGAATACTTTTCGTACCCCACTGATGTATAACAGTTGGTTCTGACATCGAGAATCGGACTGGGAACAAGAGACTTTCTCTGGAATTTCCACTGCAGCCGTTCTAGACGAGACTGCAGGTCAGTGGCGTTCCAGTGTGTGCGCGAAGGTGGTGGAAAGGACTTTTTGGGGGTGTGGAGGAGTCTTTAAACGGAATGCAACTACAGTTCAAAAATGCGGAGCATTCAAAGAGACAAAATGACCAGCGCGTAAATATTTTTTAACGAGTGCCCGTTAGAAGGTCAGCTGACCAAAGTGCTACGACAGAGAATTGGCTTCCTTGGAATACTACCCAATTTTCACAAATCTAGATGATCGCGTAAGCGCAAATCAGGCTCAGTTGATCTCTCGTCTCTCATCTGTTGGCTGTTTGAGGATTGGAAGTGCAAAATCTACTGCGCTCAGTACAATCAGCAGGTAAGGACATGGTATGTATCAATCTAACTTGTTTCAATAGTCAATGCACGTGTAAAAGGAGAAGGGCATATCCTTATGAAAAAAGAAAACACGCAAAAATGGTGGTTGCTGCGGTTCTTGCATTCCTCTCCGGTTTGCTCGTCGATAGCGCGGTATTGCAATATTGCGGTTATCGCGACAGCCCTAACTGCTGCTCTCTAGGCCCACTGCTGTGTCTGTAAAAGCAGATGATTGACAACCCGAGCATCTCTGTCATATTTTACTCTAATAATGCTTGAATCCCAGATACCCTGGCCTGGTAACCCTATAATATAGCATGAAAGTAACAACCAAAACGGAAGGAGAGTTCATTTGCAAAAAGCTGGATAAATAACCGATAAGTTATTTTTTTTTTTGCAGAAATCCATGGTTTTTGTATTGGCATTCCAAGTAATATCAATCAACTGCAGTTGGGTTGTTTTGATTAAGTTATAATAACTTAAACAAATACAGGTAATTACAAAATTAAAGTTCATTGAAAGTAAGTTTTTAATATATTAAAAGTTTGTTTTTTGGCAAAAGCAGATAACGCCAACCAGTCGTTTCTTTGACAAAAAGCAGATAACTGCACAGTGCATGTTTAGGTAAAGAAAAACAAAACACTGTTAATCTGGTGTAATCTCTCAGATGACATTGTATGGAGATGACATAACGTTGTTGTTGTTGTGATCTAAACTGTATGGATGTGATTACACACAATACACGGAGCTTTTCCCTCACCAGGTTCAGCTGAAAAGTTCAGCTTTTATTACTCCTTTTCGCCTGAAGAAGATATCAAAGTTCAAGTTGTCGAACATATCCCATTTGGATCAATTTTAGTCAGCTTTGGTGAAACTCCTCTCAGCTAGCACGTCTTAAAGTGAAAGTGGCCTTGTCACCGGACCTGAATACAGCGCGCTGATTCGCCTAATTGGATTTATCGGCTTCTGTTCAAAAACATCAAGGGCGCTTGTCGGCTTCTGCAGTAAAACGTGAACTCGCGATGCCTTGAAAGTGGACAAAACCAGCTTTTTTGACAAAACGTGTTTAGGGTTCAGATCTCGCTATATGTGGAGAATAATGCACGGCAATCATCTCATTTTTTAAAAAGTGGCATTTATCGGTTTTTGCAAATGAACTCTTATCTGTTGTCCAACTCTGTGGACTCTAAAAAATAGAAATAAATAAATAATACAGAAATAAATAAAATAACTACAAGAGAGCTAAAAGTGCTGTCCTACATCCCTTATTGTATTTAGAAGTGTAGTAGTTTAGTAGTTTGTAATAATGTCAGCTGCAAAAAACTGTTCACTCTATTCATTGTACATTTTTCACTGCGCTTTTTTTTTGTAAATGCCAAAAGAAGGTTTGTGTTGGTGCTAAATCTGTCCATATATGTATGAACAAAAATTGAACAAATATTAATAATTAAGCCACTTTATACATTTCAGACTGAAATTCGATTTTAAATCACTAATAAAAAGTTGGATAAAGAAAAAAAAACAATACTGGTAGTATCAATCAAACCATTTCTGTAACACTCTTTCTCCATAAGAACTTATGCATTGGACCACTCAATTTAACATACTATTAAATAAAAGGTACCATTGTTTAGTCATGTCAGTTGAAATCAAGCCCCCTCATCAGACAACATAACCATGCCAACCAGTTCCCAGCATTGCAGGATTTAATGAAGTGTTAAGATGTAACCGTTTAATCGTTAACCCAGGACAGATGTCCACACTGACTCTTTAATTCTAATCCTTTATCATACCGTTTTATTTTATACCTACAAACCAAAAAATAACACGTTTACAAAATCATGTATGATTCCTCCCTAATATCTTGTCTAAGATATATGAATTCAGCTAATACAAAACTAATTATTGGGATTCCTGTAATACAGATCTTAACGTGCTCCATGTTTGCATTCCCAGGCTGCTATGCAGACTTACGACTGCAAAGGACAGGAAGTCTTCTCCAACGGCAGCGCTGGCCATATGAACGGCAAAGACACGGGCAGGATGCGAGAAGTGGCCTTTGAGAAGAACCCCTCTGAGCCACTGGTATAAACGTTTTATCTCATTTATGCATTTCATTTAATGTTTCAAAATGACAAATTCAAATGAGTTTTTTTAACATACAAAGAAGAATAGAATTAAACTCATTGGAGTCATTCAATTATTTGAAAGTAAAGATTCATCCAAACATTTTAAACGATGTCTAATTTACTTGTGTCATTCAAATGAGTATTAAGAAGACGTCTAGTCTAAATTTGTGTTTTGTGCCTGTTCAGGGTGTAACTCTTAAGCTGAATGAAAGACAGAGGTGTACAGTAGCGAGAATATTGCATGGAGGGATGATACACAGACAAGGTTGGTTTGCGAATAATAATAGTTTCCATACAGCTCAATGAATAATTGCTAATGACAAACCTTTTATTTATTTTTTAACAGGTTCTTTACATGAAGGTGATGAAATCGCAGAGATTAATGGGAAAAGTGTTGCTAATCAAAGTGTAGACCAGCTACAGAAGATTCTGGTGGGTTGTGTTCTCATTTGTGGACACACACTTTGCAGTGTCTTATGAGAATAGTACATTTTAGCATACTTGTAAAAAGAGCTTTTATTATTAATAAAATATACTTTAAAAGAATATACTTAAGTGCGAACTGAATTTTATATTTTTGGACATTTAATGGCTTGTTATTTAAAAAATAAATGAAAATGTATAAATCTTATCTTAAATGCAATTAGTTTAGTGTAAGACTGCTTTCTTGGCAGCATTCACATTGAAAAAGCATGTCATTAAAAGTGGTAGTCACCCAAAAATGAAAATGTGATGTTTATCTGCTTACCTCCAGGGCTTTCAAGATGTAGGTGACTTTGTTTCTTCAGTAGAACACAAACTAAGATTTTAAATCAAACCGTTTGCAGTCGATCAGTCTTATTAATGGCAGCGAATGGGTAGACCGTTTGGAGACAACAAATAATCCACATGCCCCCCCCCCAATACCAATTACACGCCTGTGGCTCGTGACAATACATTGAGTTTAAGGCCACGAAAACGATCAGTCATGTGCAAGAACACTGACAGTATTCTATAATCGTTTACCTCGATCCACCGCAATGTTGCGCGGTCACAACATCCCGCGCGTGAGCGTGTTGTACGTGCTATGGATAGGAGACTATGCTATATAATATATAAGTAGATGCCCTCATTAGTGACAGTTTCTAGGGGCCGCCGCGTACGTTCTCAAAAGGGCGGATGCGTCAATGTATCTGCATAGGTCCAAATAGGGCATTATACAGATCTATGATAGTAGAAGCATGGTGGCGGCAGCGATCTGTCGCGTATCGTCTCACATATTTACACAGTGCAGAGAGATTGCAGACGTGTTCACTGACTCTGCGATGATCTAAAGATATTTAGAATTACAGGTCATCACAATGGAAGATGATTTTTATATTTCATCAGACAACGTGGAATTTTTTGCCTATCCGTATTTATTTGACGTCATGCGCCGGATGTTGTGAACACGCTCAGGACAGTTGGACATTGTGGTGGATCAGAGGTAAAAAATTATATAAATACTGTTCAATTTCTTGCACAGACCGATCGTTTCGTGTGTTAAGACCTCAATGTATCGTCACGAGCCGCAGGGTTTAATTTGGTTTTGTCTGAGTATGTTTTTTTTACTCTCAAAGCCGCGATTCCCATCCACTGACATTTTAAGACTGATAGACTGCAACGGTTTGAGTTAAAAAAATCTTCGTTTGTGTTCTACTGAAGAAACAAAGTCACTTACATCCTGGATGCCCTGGGGGTAAGCAGATAAACATCTAATTTTCATTTTTGGGTGAACTATCCCTTTAATTGGCTAAAATAAATCTTAATGTCATTTCTATTTAAACGTGTGTGTGTCATGTATTTAAATATACGTGTCTTTACACTTGACAGCATGACAAAATTCGACATGCACTGTTTTAATGTCACATTGTGTTGTATCATACGTGATAGTATACAATGAAATGGTAGAATCTCAGGAAAACTACAGAGAATTGCCTGGGTCATATTTCATCCTAAAATCTAAAGAAAAATTAAGAAATTACTTTTAACATTTTGTTTTGTTAATACGAAGTATGAATGAAGTATACATAATGATAATGTCGGAGGATTTTCATGACTGCCTTAGATTATTGAGAATGGCATATACTGTATCTGTGTTATGCTAATTCAAATTTGGCATGAAGATGAAGCTTCAGTTCAAGTTTCTGTTGTGTAACTACTTTATTCAAAGCTGAACTTTAAATTCTGGGTAGCTTGAGGTTTGATTAGCTATAGTTTCAAAGCAGCTCCCTGAGCACTGGCACTCCAAGATGTTTCTGTGGTTGTCTTGCTTTTGACTGAATGTTGTTGGATGCTGTTCAACATTACAGAAAGACACAAATGGTGTTGTCACATTGAAAATCATCCCCAATCAGCAAAGTCGCCCCATGGCATGTGAGGTGAGTAAAAAATGTAAAATAAACAAATAGCGAAACCAGTGTCACATCTTACCAGTTTCTTGCTTTTATAATTATTGATCCCAGCCTACTCAACCCGCTTTTTCCTTTGATCAGTAAATACACACTTAAATGTTATCACTTCTTTCTTTGTCTGTCTATCCTGTATTCTTGGTTAAATTAAGGTTTGGTGTTTATCATGGGAATGGGAAACTGATTGAAAGACAAAGGTGACTATTTAAAGCATCAATAGCAGATAACTACACTTACTCTTCTCATTAGATGAAGTAACTACAAACTTTCTCCTTCCACCTGCTGGTCACACAGCATCAAACTGAACTGCAGTTGATTAAAACGTATTGATGTTGTGTAGAGCAGTGGCAGTCTCTCATTACATGTAAAAACACATCACCCCAAGGTTGCTGCTGTAAAGTGCTCTCTTTGAAACATGAGGTCCATCTAGAGCTTTTCTTACCATTTTTAGCCTGTAACTAGTCAGCGTAGATAGTGTTCAATCACATCAGCATCTATCTTATCTTCTATCTATCTATTATTTTAAAGAGTAGTTTAAGCAAAAATGAATTTATCACATGAAGGAATTTTTTTTTGAAGATGCTAGTTACAGCTTCTACAGTACGTAAGAAC
The DNA here is from genome assembly GCA_018155175.1 of Sinocyclocheilus anophthalmus. Taxonomy (NCBI): domain Eukaryota; kingdom Metazoa; phylum Chordata; class Actinopteri; order Cypriniformes; family Cyprinidae; genus Sinocyclocheilus; species Sinocyclocheilus anophthalmus. The sequence goes on along the minus strand of JADLZN010001824.1, from coordinate 157,142 downwards.
GATAATACATATTAAAAATTCATTGCACTGAATTGCTATTCGGTATACATTTTTCCAGGATGTGTGGTCCTGGGAAACTGACCCCCAAAACCTTTTGCGTACTAACACAATGCTCTACACGGAGCCAAAGTGCATATGGAAGTGCATACAAGTTTTATGAGGGAGTAATCGTTTTTCAAATACATGTTTTTGGCAATCGTCTATGAGAGCAACATAGCTATGACCTGCCCAAGATGGAACTTATCCCAGTGCAAAGACGTGGCCCTGAAAATTCCAAACGCGGGACATATTCAAATTAGCAATACGACGGATCACATGGTGCAAGGAAGGTGGACAACTCCTCCACAGACTTTGCAGGCTCCCGTCACCAGAGCTTCAGGACATGTCCGTTCGACATGCATTCTGTGTGGTTTTTTGGGCCCCACTTTATATTAAGTGGCCTTAACTACTATGTACTTACATCAACAATTAAGTACAATGTACTTATTGTGTTCATATTGTATTGCAAAACACTTTTACTGCTATTGAGGTGGGATATGGGTAAGGTTAGTGACAGGTTTGTTGGTATGGGTAGGTGTAAGGGATGGGTTAAGGTGTAAGGGATGGGTCAACTGTGTAATTATAGTTATATATTACAGAAATTAATTACCGATGTAATTACATGCAGGTATTTTAAAACATGTAAGTACAATGTTAAAACATGTATGTTCACAATAAGTGCATTGTACCAAATTATTAATTTAAATGTAAGTACATAGTAGTTAAGGCCACTTAATATAAAGTGGGTCCTTTTTTTGTATATTTGGTGACAGATTGACTTTCTTTGAAGTTATGGAGAGATTAGTAATGTACATGTACGATCTCCCTGTCTTCCACAAGTTAAACATTTCTTCTTCTTTTTTTCAGGCGAGTAGCAAGCAAAAGCAAAGCAACACGGGAAGCCAGTCAGTCCTGCAGTCCTTTTGGCAAGAAGAAGAAATGCAAAGACAAATACCTTGCCAAACACAGCTCAAGTAAGTGAAGCTCACCTCTGTAGCATTTCTAAGGCCTGCATGTGATTTCATATCACATGCAGTGCATATTTATTTTGAGAAAATCCTCTAATAACAAACAATTTTTCCCATTTTGAAAAATGGGCTTACATACATACATATACTTTTGGTTTGTGTTCAGTTCCATGTAGATTAATTACTTTTTGGATGTAAAGGTGACACTTCTACCAGTGAAGATTAGATTTCACAATGATGAGTTGTAATAATTCTCAAATGTCACCTCCCAATAACCAGTTTATGGCTGTAATTAAAAAACAAAACACTCAATGTAGTAACCCAGTATGAAGCACAAACGGTGTCTGTGTTAAAGTGCAACATGTGTCTGCTGTTGTAGAAGCAGGCCTTAGACAGGTGCCCTTGTCATGCATTAACTAAAGAATCTGTGTTTCTTCCTTAGTCTTTGACCAGCTTGATGTAATATCCTATGAGGAGGTAGTGAGACTACCTGCATTCAACAGAAAAACTCTGGTTCTCATTGGTAAGCATCGCCATAGCTATCTTAGACATAGCTCAGACCAGCAGGGAATCTTTGGGAATGGCAGATTTATTAGAGCACAGATCATTATGGACAGCACAGACTGTGATCATGTCTTTCCACAGTTACTAACATTGTAAATCTAGCCAAAGTTTTTTACATTGTAATTTAAAAATAAAAATTGTAGGGGGACCTATAATCTCTTCTGAAAACCCTCATCGAAAATTCTATATTGTGTTCTTGTTAAAAGGCATAGAAGTACTATCGTGGATTGTTTTTTTTTACTATGGACCTTTTTCACATGTCCTAGTTTCTCAGCAGCAGAAGTCATCATAGTTGGGTAAACTTCTAAAGCAGTGAACATGAGACTACATCATATATATTGCTTCATGATGTGTGTTTTCATGGCTTTCAAAGAGAGGGGGAAAAAATAGATAAAAGCAATAGATTAATAACAGCAGTCAGAAAACAGAAAAGTGTCAAATTTACCGTCACTCCCATAGACACAGTATTAGAAACACCCTTGCATTAGCGTGAACTATTTTTTTGTAATTTGATGCAAAGGTAATATAATACAAAGTAAAGTCTTTATAACGGCGATATTAAGGTACCCCAAAAAAACAAATAAAAATTACGGGGGGGGGGGGGGGGGGATTCTATATATATATATAATAATGCGTATATCTATCTTAATTACAGTGAGGCAAAAAGTATTAGTCAGCCACAATGTGCAAGTTCTCCCACTTAAAAAGATGAGAGAGGGTTGTAATTTTCATCATAGGTATACCTTCAACTATGAGAGACAAAATTAGGAAAAAAAAAATCCAGAAAATCACATTGTAGGATTTTTTAAAGAATTAATTGGTAAATTCCTCGGTAAAGTAAGTATTTGGTCACCTACAAACAAGCCAGATTTCTGGCTCTCACAGACCTGTAAAAACTTCTTTAAGAGGCTCCTCTGTCCCCCACTCGTTACCTGTATTAATGGCATATGTTTGAACTCGTTATCAGTATAAAAGACACCTGTCCACAACCTCCAAACAGTCACACTCCAAACTCCACCAGGGCCAAGACCAAAGAGCTGTCAAAGGAAAACAAAATTGTAGACCTGCACCAGGATGGGAAGACTGAATCTGCAATAGCTAAGCAGCTTGGTGTGAAGAAATCAACGGGGGAGCAATATTAGAAATGAAGCCATAAAGCCATGATAATCTCCTCGATCTGTGGGCCACGCAAGATCAACTCCGTGGCGTGTCAAAATGACACAAGAATGTGAGCAAAAATCCCAGAATACACGAGGGGACTAGTGAATGACCTGAGGAGCTGGCGACCAAAGTAACAAAAGGCTACCTCAGGAACCATCACTGCGCCGCCGGGATCAATCCTGCAGTGAGACGTGTCCCCGGCTTAAGGCCAGTAAATGTACAGGACCCGTTGAAGTTTGAGAGACTTTGGATATGATCCAGCAAGAGGCTTGGGAGAACTGTATGTTCTATATGTCAGATGCAACCAAATAGAACTTTTTGGTATAAAAACTCAAACTTGTGTGTTGGGAGGAGGAAAGAATAGCGAGTTGCATCCAACGACACAATACCTACTGTGAGCATGGGGGTGGGGAAACATTCATGCTTTGGGGCTGTTTTTCTGCAAGGGGACCAGGATGACTGATCCGTGTAAATGAAAGAATGTATGGGGCCATGTATCGTGAGATTTTGCAAGGGCATCCATCAGCAAGGGCATTGAAGATGAAACGTGGCGGGTCTTTCAGCATGACAATGATCCCAAAAACACCACCCGGACAACGAAGGAGTGGCTTCGTAAGAAGAATTTCAAGGTCCTGGAGTGGCCTAGCCAGTCTCCAGATCTCAACCACATAGAAAATCTTTGGAGGGAGTTGAAAATCCATTTTGCCCAGCGACAGCCCCAAAATATTATTGCTCTAGAGGAGATCTGCATGGAGGTATGGGCCAAAATACCAGCAACCGTGTGTGAAAACCTTGTGAAGACTTAAAGAAAACATTTGACCTCTGTCATTGCAAACAAAGGGTATATAACAAAGTATTGAAATTAAATTTTGTTATTGACCAAATACATATTTTCCACAATAATTTGCAAATAAATTATTTAAAAACCCTACAATGTGATTTTCTGTATTTTTTCTCTCTCATTTTGTCTCTCATAGTTGAGGTATACCTAGGATGAAAATTACAGGCCTCTCTCATCGTTTTAAGTGGGAGAACTTACACAATTGGTGGCTGACTAAATACTTATTTTCCCCACTGTATATACATATATGGAACTTGGAGGATTTTACAAGCTGAGACCTTAAAATGCCATCACAATGTTGAAAAGGCAAATGGGAATGCAAAACATATATATTTGTGTCATTTGTGTCAGAGTTTACCCAACTATGACACTCCGCTTCGCCCACAATGGACCATGGAAAAAGAGATCCCGTGACAAATGTAGCTCCCACCGATCCACACCGATGATGCGGTTCTAACTTGAAATGCACAGTTAATTGTGAGTATGTGCCAGGTAAAATGGTATTATTTTAAGGTTGCACCTGGGGTGGAAGGAGCCATATAAAAATTCACTGCTGAGTAACATCCTGAGAAGTTTGCTACCCGCACCCAGCGTAGTTGTTGTACCGTCCAGCTGGGCATGCTTATTCTTATTCATTTCTTAAAGGTTCCCTGAAATGCTTTGAAACACGCAGCGTTACTCTATGTGTCTGACGTCACTTTAACTGACACAGGAAGACAGGGCGGGACATATCAAGCAGCCCCGCACCTTTTTAAAATAGCCAATAGCGTTCGTTTATATCACAGCTTTGGCTAAAGCCGTTCAGAGCCGTTGAGCTCCATAAAGTCGCATTTGACAGGGTATGCCAGCAACAATCTCATCCATATTGCTATAAAAAACATTCTGTGTAGAATTGTGATCTGCGCGACTCGCGCATGTGGATCGCTCCGTGCTATCGTTGTCTCGGGACCGGAGCGGTGTGTGGCGGGCGGTGGTAGGTGACACGCGCAAAAACCAGACTTCTTTGTTCCACCTTTTACACAATGTTTGAAGTGATTCCCCTGTCCCATAATAGTGCACTAGTGCCATCAAGTATCAGAAAATACTAATTCGGTGCCAGTGGATTCGATTGCCGCCGCGGCTTCAGCGTATTTATGGTTAGGGGGTTGGGCGCTTCGGAGTTCTAAGAGAGCATTTGATTGGAAGAAAGGTTTATGAGAAGAGGAAGTACGAGATGTGACGTCAAAAAAAATCGTTGAGCCGTTTTGGCGGAAGTGACGAACTGCAAACGTTGAATGCTTATATCTTCTAAATGCGAATTTTGTCACTGTTTTGGAGCACACTGCCTTATAGATAACCTTATATTGATACACCCAAAAAACTTTAATTTTGATTTCATGGGGACTTTAACCATGAACTCTTCCACCTGTTTTTGAGAGTGTGACAGCCAAACTGAATTGTATACAGTCTTAAATCTATGTGTACATAGTTTACCCAAATATAAAAATTATGCCATTATTCATAACTTGTCAAGTTGACATGCTGCATCATTTTTAGTCCATTGCAAATTGCAGTTTGTGCACTATAAAGGCCCAGATGTACTTTTACAAAAACGATCAAATGTGACGTCATCTCATAAAGTTTGTTTAGAGTTTGTTATAGTTTAAAATAGCTTGCCAGCTTTTGGAAACCGCTGGCTGTTAAACATCTCTGAGCTACCACTAGTTTACGTACTCGTCTAAACGCCACATCCAGCAGTGCAGACGGTGTTCGCAAACAAGTAGCTACAGTAGAAAACCTTCGAAAAAAATCAATATGAGGATATTGGGGGCTTTAAAGGGGGTTACAGTTTGTTTATTTCCCTTCCACTCCGTTGATTTTCCATTGTTTTTCTGTGTGAACATGTTCTAGACTGACTTCTTTTAGTTCAACTTTTAAAAAACAAATTAACTAGCTTTTTGTATTGCAATTTTTATTTTTCATTTTCCACTTAGATTATATTATCATCCTTAAAACAAGTTGCAGGTACTTGTTAAACAAAACTGCATACGATATTAGGACTATTAGATAAATCTTTTAGAGATAATTATTTTTTACAATTATTTATAGATCATTTTTAGAGCTTCATTTAAGATATATTCTCTGAAAACAAGTGTTACAAAAATCTCATTTTGAGAATATTTACTAAAAGGCAAGACAAAATAATGAATCATAAAAATATAATTTTTCTTTGTAGACACCACTAGACCCCAGAAGAAGGACGAGGAGAATGGCAAAGAATATTACTTTATTTCCAATGACGAAATGACCAAATGTATAATCGGGAATAAGTTACTTGAATACGGCAGTCACCAGGGACACATGTTCGGGACTAAGATCGAAACTGTCCACGAGATTCACGAGCAAGGGAAAATCGCTGTGCTGGATGTGGAACCGCAGGTAATGACACACTGTCAACCGTCATTAACATAGCATTTGATCCCTAGCATTGTGGAGATACATTCAATGAACTTTCCAGTGTCACTAAGTCTTGCTTTGACAATCAGTGGTTTTCTGAACGCTTTGTTTTTTCCAGACGCTGAAAGTGCTCCGAACGGCAGAGCTCGCTCCTCTCGTGATGTTCGTTGCTCCTACAAACACTGCCAATCAGGTTAGAAACTGATTTATTCAAACTCGTTCATTTCTACTCATGCTTATGACCTGAAGGTTATAACGCAACAACCTTTCATGTTTACAATTTACTTTTCAGTCCGAGGCGGTGCAAAACATCCAGAAAGAATCCGACAGCATCCTCGGTGCATACCGCCACTTCTTCGACGAAATGCTCGTCAACAACGATGTAGATGAGAGTGTTAAGGGTGTGGAGGAGGCCATCGAGAGAGCCTCCTCAACCCCGCAGTGGGTACCGATCTCCTGGGTGTACTAAAACCCCAATCCCCGTTCTCCAGTCGCCCCTCCAAAAAAATCCCACTCACACAGTGCCCTGCCTAATACAGTCGTTATCAAGACAGTTTGCACATGAATAAGTGTTTTATAGAATGTTTGGCAAAAAAGCAATAAGTTTGTTCTTTTTGTTTAATATGTGAATGATTTTCAAATGACAGAGCGCTATAGCATTAAGCGATGACATTGTTAGCGATGCAAAAAGGACCTCTACTGTGATTCAAAATACCACTCAGTTCATTAAGTTCTGTTGGTTTTCGATCTTCCCTGAAGTTTCAGTGTGTGTGTGTTTTTAAAAAAGAGATTATTACATTTAAAAAAAGACGTTAAAAGCACAGGGAAATTGTATTAGTCAATATTTGAAAGCAGTATTGAAACGGGTGCTTCTCATTAATTAGTATATGGCTTTACCTCAAGTCGTAATGTAAGGCACTTTTAAAAGAACGAATAATCCCTCTCCCTACACTCCAACTGCGACTCTCTTGGGTTAAAGTGTGGAAAACTGTTACTGCGACTAGCTACAGCATCTTTTTCACGTTTTAGCGCTGGCGCCTGTGTTGAGCAGTTTCAGCTTTTAGGGAAGGGATTGGAAGTTGTCTGTTGCTGGTTTTTGTGGTAACACGGTCTGTTGTTTTTGAAACACCAAACAATTGGGCGGATAATGTTACAGAGGCTAGTGCGACATTAAAAAGATGAGATATACCAATTGTTACTTCTTTCATGGGAACACTTTTAACCAATCATCAAATGCACACTCGTGCACAGTCTGGCTTCAGTGTGCTCAAATAGTCTTGATAATTGCACACTGATATTTAATCGCCAGTGTAGGTCTATCTTTTGTGAAAGCAGCATAGGTAACTTTTGTATAGTATGAATGAGCGAGTACATAATGAAATAATCTTCCAAACGCGTTTTTGTCTTATTCCGAATTCACTACGGTACTTATAATAAAGACATTTATGTTGGACTCTTGTAGGCCTGGTCACGATGTATATACTCATAGTTCTGTCCTGAATTGTGAGTGACAGACTTCCCACATAAACTGTAATGCCCTTTAAACCAGTTCAAGATCATGGTGCCTCATTCTTCAATTAGTTACTTAAACAGTACATAGCTAGTATGGTTAACAAAACATTATGCTCTAATAGACATATAAATCAATGTGCACAAAAACTAGCCTGTGTCCAGCATTCAGAGGACGGGCAATGTAACTACACTGCCAATTTAAGATCTTCATTTTTTGTTTTGTTAGTCATGTCGTTCTTTTTCCATTTGTCCAATTGTTATAACCAATAAATCAGGCATGTATGTTCAATGGAAGTGTAGCTGCTGCTAAATCCTATGTTGTAGAAATATTATATGTCTTTTACCTTTTAGTAAAGTGTAATCCACAAGGGTTGCATCCACTTAGTTCAAATGAGAGAATTGGGGAAGAAGAGAAAACAACACAAACTCTCCTAGGCAAGGAATTGGAATATGAAATTTAGAGCCGTGGTTCCCAACGGCCTGAGGACCCTCAACACTGCACAGGTCTGGGAAGTCTCTACTAATGAGTGATGATCTGAATCAGGGGTTTGATTAAGGATACAGCAAAAATGCAGTGTGAGGTGCCTCCAGGGGACAGGTGGGAACATGAATTAGAGGATGTTTACTGCCATAGATGGCGTATAAGATGTGTTAAGAAATTAGAACGAAATTAAGAGAGTGGAGAATGGTAGGGTGACTTGCTGAATCAGATCTGCCTATAGCAATATTACTCTATAAAACAGTTATCTTTTAGTGGTATTTCGAAGCACTAAGAAAAACTTTTCTTTACCTTTGCTGGTGTAATTGAGCCAAGCTATCTTCCATTGATGCTTATTCAAAAGTAGCTACGTATTTGACTTTTTTACAAATATTTTTTTACAAATATTTCATTATATTTAATGTTTAACTAGAAACCACCTCTTTTTTTTGTTTTTTAGGAGGGAGTTTAAAGAAATACACTGCATTTGTCAAACTAATTGTTTGTTTTGTCATATTTCTTATAGTATAAATTGTAAAAATTGTAATTGAATGTGACAAGCCATTTTCAGCAGATTAGTATATTTTTTAAATTTGCATACCCTTAATTTTAAACCCTCATCCTCTCCCAATTTTATTTATTTATTTACTTACTTGCTTGGATTTTCATTCAATAAACAATCGTTTTTTATTATGTACATGAGGATTAAACCCATCATAAATAGATTATGCATTGAGTCCTGAGTGTCTCCGTTGACCCCTGGGGGAGCAAAATAACATACAATGGATTTACATTATGATTATGCCCCAGAGGCCTTGCAGGATCCTCTTAGAAATATCAGATAAAGTAAATAACTAAGGTGAAAAATGTTTTAACACTGCTTTATACACTCTAAAAAATGCTGGGTCAAAACAACCCAAATATCTGAGTTTGTCCCTTTTTAACCCAGCACTGAGTTATATTTAACCAAGCATTTTTAGATTGTGTGATAGCTTCCGGTGCTCTGTCTTTAGAGATGTGTGTTTGAAAATGTGTGAAGGCGTCAGGTATAAACTGGAGTTGATGGAAAGGCATATTTCCCAGCGAATAGATATCTGTCACGTCAAGCATAATATCACTCATATGTCACTGTATGCAGAGTGTAGACTATGAATTGGACATGCCTTCTACGGCTTAAAGCAGCCTCGCATAAAGGCCTGAGAGAAGCCTGGTGTTCGGAACAGTCACATCCAAACTAACCCTGATCTGTAGATACATGGATGCTCTTTTAAATGTTATCCAGCCTTAGGGCGATTACAAATAGGGGCAAATCAGGGTGAAGACTGCATTCCATAAACGCGCAATGAGTGGACATAACATGAACTAATGGATCCTTATTTGTAAGTGGTATGACACTCAGGGTGGCTCTCTCTTTGTTTCTTTCAATAGATTTCTCTTGTACATAAACAGCATTGAGGTCCATGACACCGGAACAGTTGCCATTGTAGCTGTGTATATATAGATGGCAGTCCTTTAATAAATAATTTGAGCAAATAGGGCCTACTTAAAAACCTGCTAATCAATTAGCTGAGAATCAAAAAGAATGAATGTATAACAGCATAAACTATAAAACATTAAGCACCTTGCAGTATAGTATGAAAGCTTAGGTCAAGCACGTTTATTTATGTAACGTATTACGGACGTTCAAAGCAGATTCTTAAGACAATGATATAATAGTAAGAGGATATATATTGTCGTCGTTTACGAATGGCGGAAATGCAACAGAATGATCTACAGAATTCGCCTGATCTGATCACAGAACTAGAAACAACAAAACGACTATGTTTTTATCATCTCGGGGACTTATAAAGCCAATCTCGCCCGGCAACTGACAAAATACAGGGATAAGCACATCAAATGCCCCCACAGAGGGAAGAGACAGTTATATATTGGATCACTGTTACACCACAATAAATAATGCATATCACTCTGTCCCACAAGCAGCTTTGGGGCTCTCTGATCACTGTTAGTTCATCTAATACCGACCTACAGACAGAAACTGAAATCAGCTAAACCTGTATTAAGGACTGTAAAAAGATGAACTAATGAAGCAGAGCAAGATTTACAATCTTGTTTTGACCTCACTGATTAGAGCGTCTTTGAAGCTGCTGCCACCGAACTGGACGAGCTCACAGAGACTGTAACATCTTATATCAGTTGCTGTGAAGATATGTGCATTCCTACCAGGACTCATTTAATTTACAACAATGACAAACCATGGTTCACTTCAAAACTCAGACAGCTCCGTCAGGCGAAAGAAGATGCTTACAGAAAGGGGGATAATGTCTTGTATAAACAGGCTAAATACACACTGGAAAAGGAGATCAGAGTGGCCAAGAGGAACTACGCTAAAAAAAACTAGAAGATAATCTGCTTCCCGTGACTCGGCACAGTTTAGTGGAAAAGTCTAAATTAGAAATCACCAACTACAAGACACCATCCCCCAGCGCTGTGGAGAATCAACACCTGCCAGACGATCTGAACGAGTTCTACTGCAGCTTTGAAAAGACACCCCACACCCGCCCTTAACACCTCACACCAACCATTCACACCTCCAGCAACCCCCCTCTTCCCCACACCTGCAATTCAGATCAGCGAAGAAGAGGTGCGCCCGGTCTTCCGGAAGCAGAAAAGGAAAAAAACACCAGGCCCAGACTGTGTTACACCAACCTGTCTGAAATCCTGTGCTGACCAGCTGGCCCCATCTTCACACAGATCTTCAACAAATCACTGGAGCTGAGTGAAGTTCCCTGCTGCTTCAAACGCTACACCATCATTCCGGTTCCCAAAAAGCCCAAAATCACTGGACTCAACGACTACAGAACTGTCGCTCTCACATCTGTGGTCATGAAGCTTTGACAATGGGTGCGGGCCCACCTGAAGACATTGACGCTCAAAAACTGTGGAGGACGGGGACTTCAGGAGAAGCCCCCCGCAGCTACCCCATCACCATCATGGACGAAGCATGTGACTGCATGGAGTTTTTTCAAATCAGGTTCCGGGCACCACAATCTCAGGACCTGGAAGTGGACACGACATGACTCCATTGTGAAAAAGGCACAGAGAGGTTGTTTACTTCCTTAGACAAGTGAAGGAAATTCAACCTGCCAAATGAGTGCTGAAACAGTTTACTCGCCATTAGTGAATATTGTCCTCTTTCACTTCAGTAAATGTATGGTTCAGCTAAGCGTACCAAGATCTGAACCGTCAGAGAGACGTCATGAGGGTAGTCCGGACGGTTGAGCGAATCTTGGTAACAAAACCCTCCTATCCTCCAAGACTGTCCTCGTCCAGAGTGAGCAAACGGTGGCAGGATCACCTGGACCCCCAACCAGCACACTCCTCTTGAATGTGCCATCTGGTCGACGACTACAGAGCCACTGAGCACCAGAGACGACCCGAACAGGAACCAGTTTCTCCATAGGCCATCCATTCATTGAACATTGACAAGAATGTTGGAACCACTATTATTCAATCAACAAATGTATCTAACATCATACTCAAGCCTACACATCAAATTTGAACATCATAACAGTAACGCTACATAAAAAAAAAACTGGCTATTGTAATACGCACACACCAATGTCAATATAGAGCTGTGAGATTCTTATTATCTTGTTCTATTTTTATGTTATTACTGTGTTTTTTTGTCCGTGCCACGTCATCTGTTACAGTGGAGTCTTCTGCTACGAAAACAATCCTGTATGTGTAAACACTGGCAATAAAGAGTCATTCGATTTGATTCTGATTCTGACCTGGGGCAAGTTCAAGTTCAAACCGGTGTGCAACGTTTTGCTATGGTTTCCGGTTTGAACGACATGTTTCGTTGCAACGGGGTTTGAGATGCGTTTTCTCTTATTTGCTGGGTGTGTCAAACATGTCAGCCCAAACAGCAGCAACATGTATATAAACCACGAGGTATTAAAGAGACAGCTAGCACAATGCAATTAACATCAAAATAAATTCACAAGAGCAAGTTTGGTTTTGCAAGGTTTATTACATAAGGCAAAATAACTACAATAATAAGGAGCCAACAGTGTAGATCTGGAACTTAAGTCTGCTAACACCAGTTGAGATAAGTTGAGGTCTCGATTGTGCTAACTACTGATAAGTACTAACCTACTATACATATTTATATGTTTTGCTATTGTTTTGTGGAGTGACACTTTCATAAACTTTTTTTATACCCCTCTGATTATATAATGGTAAATAATACAATATCACAACAACAGTGATCAGCAATAATGGTAAGCCTAATACTCACAATAAAAATAATAAGGTCATAGATCATAACACAGTCTCGGAGGTAAGAAGTGGATTATCCTTCACCTGAAATGCTTCTCTTTTCATCCTGAAATGCGAGGCAAAAGTTGGATAACAATAATTAGGAACCACAGTTTCCAAAAATCCCTTCATTTGATTGGGATGTTCTCTTTTATTCTGGACGGCAAGGGCAGTGACTGTAACATCGAGCGTATTTTGCAGTATTAAAAACGTATTTATACCGATTTCATCAGGCCCCAAAAATTCTTCAAAAAGAACAGAAAGAATGGCCTTCTCAGCTGCCATAGTTGCAACTCTTGAGTCATCAGAACAGTGTTCAACGCACCACCGTTTCCGTTTAAAACACGTTTTGCACCGTTTTGTCGGGGCTGAACGCAGCCCTGCTTGAGGTAAATGTAGGCTGTTCGTCCGTGAGGCGCTAAAGTTACGCTGTCGATCGGAAAATCCACGAAGCTCAAGACTAATTGAGCTGATGCAGGGAGTGGGTTATCATTTAACTAGGGGGGGGTGGGATAATATATCATTTCATTTAGACAGTTTGCTGTGTGAGTTGTTTCTATACTGGGATCCTCGTTATCCTTCTAAGCTCGCTGAGGATGGCTGAGCCAAGTGGGAGATATCAGCAGGTGCGTGAACTCCACTGTAACTCGGCACGGTTCTTTGTAAAGCAGACCTGAGGCAGGCGCCTCCACGGCGGGGAGTGTTGTCGGGAAACACCGAGGCTCTGACAGGATGCGGGCCGCAATGTTGTGAAATGAATAGCACGCCCATTTAAATGATAGCGGCATGGCATAACACTTAAATTGCGCTCGTCTGTGAGCATATAGCGTTTAACCAGTTCGTTATTTAAAAACGCTTGCTATAAATGCAGTTGTTTCTTGCTTACGTCAAAGTTTTCATTCATACAATATAAATTATGTAGCTCTTTTACAGGAAGTAACGCAGGGATATTGCAGATTGGCATATGTTTATGTAGCCAGAACCGGCCTGGTTTATTAAAGTGACAAATTGAAAAAATATCTGGTTAGAACACTAACCTAACGTTATTGCGTTAGAGGCCATTGTAATGTAATAGCACACTACAGCAGACATGTTGGCTGAAGTATGTTTGATTATTATTATATATATATATTTTTTAAAGAAACATCCTACTCCGTGACATTAAGTTGTCAGGTGTCCTGCACTAACTATATGTACAGTTCTATATCAGATGGTATACCATGGTTTACTTTGTTATATTAGCACGCTAGAGTTGCATGTCCAAGCTACTTCTGTTGTGGTAAAAAAATGATAAAACCACGATCCTGGACATACAACGTCCCATAAACCATGGTATTACGATGGTGAATGTCTGGAGACATGGTTAACCATAAAATATGTTTAAAAGATCTGGAAAAAAATGTAACCATGTGTGTTATTGATGTATAAAACCATGGTGCACTAATTCTTTTGCGCCTGATTAGTGCTGGGCGGTATGACCTATAATGTATATCACGGTATTTTTCAAAATTATACCGGTTTCATGGTACAAGACGGTATTTTTTTTCATGCATGAATCGTTGTTAATCATATTTTCTACTGATTGAGAGAGGAAATACTGTAGTATATTGAATTAGAATGCCCTATTTTACTGTCATGATTGGAGTGCATATTGTCAAACATAACCACCACTAAAATAGTGGATCTAAACACGACCACATTAATATGTCTAACCAGGTCTTCCATTAATCGCGACATCGTCTGATAAAATAAATGATCTAACTAACAGAGCGGCTTGCGGGTTTTGGCTATATTACTGTAGCCCTGGCTCATGGACTGCGTCTGAGTGACAAACTAAAAAAAAAACAACAAACTAAAAAGTGCACGTGATATTAACAGACGAACTACGCTCATATTTATAATTCCAAACAATCAGTAAGCGACAGGTGCTAGGAAACGCTGTTTTGTACTCATTTATTGACGAGTCGCTGCTTCTCTGCCGCTCACTGCACAGAACAGATGCCGAGAGAGGTGACACTTCTCCGGGAAAGTCAGACCTTGTGTTCGCGGGACAGCACTGGCTAAATCTTCCAACTGAACCATAGCTAAATTTTATCCAAAAAAGTTGCTAGGTTTGTTAGTATGAATATTCTATGGAAAAAAGCGCTAAAAGGGTCTGAAAATTGCTAAATCTAGTGCTAAATTCACGCTCGTGTGTGAGACGAGGGAGCTGAGCAGGGGGCGGGGATATTGTGGAGGTCAGTGTGGATATGTGGATGAGTTTCTTCGGGTCATTCACGTTTATTAGTGATACAGGCTCAGGTTTCGCGAACTTCGAGTAGGAACAAATAAGCTGTTTTCCCTCACCACGCATGGCAAGACCCCTTTCAAACAGTGGCGTTCCGAACGTTGTTTAAGTGACATATACCTTTATTGCGGTATTTTAAAAATTCATATCATAACAAAAATAAACATGGTATTCTGTATGAACCGGTATACCGCCCAGCACTACGCCTGATATAAAACCTGAAATAATAGACTAATAATGGTGAGAATGTGGAGCTTATATTTTGAGAAAATACACCTCAGTTTTTTTTCAGAGGCCCAAATTGAGGACTAATATGCAATTTGATGCAGATGTTGTTATTTACATGATTGAAAAGTAAGAAATTGTGATGGCTTATATTGTAAATCAGTGAGATTTTTACCAGACTACTTATCTAAAATGTTCAGTTGCTTCAGTCCAGTAAATGTTCACCTTAAAATATTACTAACAATATAAGTTATTCTTATGTTTACTAAAATTCATGAAAGATTTCACACCAATAAGACACGTATCCCACACCATGATGGTGGACATTTTTTTGAATTATACTAAAAGGAATTTTGCTTATTAAAAAAGTATAAACTATCCATCAGAGAGCAGAAGGCATTTAGTAGATGTAGTAGAAGTAAGGTTTTGGCCATGTTGATAATTTAGAGGCATAGAAATGCAAGTGGCAAATTTAATACAATAATATTTAAGGGTAGTACGGTAATAATACTGCATTTACAAAATGGTGAATGCCGATCATCCCGTGATTATTGGGTGTTGGACTTTTTCATTTAGTGAATAAAACTTTTCATTGAAGTTGTTTTATGTAATGTGAACACTTCTAGTCATCATTAATAAAGGGCAGTTTGGCAGCCCTTTTTTTTTTTTTCCTGATTTGTGAAATGGTGAAGATGAACACTTCTGGAACAGATGTGAGTGTTTAGTGCATGGCCATGTGATGAGTGTATGGAAAGTCACGTGAGTTTAAACTTAGAGTTACATTTGTGATGGAGTTACACTGTCATGGTGTGCATCTTTACGGAGTATTTACACTGACACCACTGGTATTTCAATTTAACACATTAAAATCAGGTTTTACTTGTACCAGATCATCTCATATCTCATAGCATTTGCCTTTGATAGAGTTGTATTTGCAACCATGTCACAGTCAAACTTGGGAGGCAAAGTTCAAGATTTCATGCAGTCAATGAATTCTCTTGTGTCACCAGCTGCCCAATGAAGAGGAGCCAGAGGAGGGAGCTCAGGTGGCCAGTGATCCTCCGCCCCCTTACAGTAGTATCGCAGCTGACAGCGCAGGTATACAACATTTATAGAGCCCTGTAAAATCCTTTTTATTTTGCTGTGTTTTTAATTCTTCTGGGTTGTATTTTAAAGGTTTAATATTGAATTTAAATAATCACAAAGAATGTCTAATGATCATGGAAATCATAGTGCACAACATGTTTTTTTTGTTTGTTCAAACCATATTATGAAATAGCAATCAACATTGATTTTTATTTTTCACTCTTCTCAGCATATTTTGATTACAAAGACGATGCAGCATTTCCCAAGCCCCCATCTTACAACGTAGCCACATCTCTACCATCTTACGATGAGGCAGAGCGAACCAAAGTAGAGGCTACTATCCCACTGGTGTCAGGCCGAGTAAGTACCGCAAATCTCAGCCACTAATTCCAACCAGCTCTGGGACAAAAAAAATCCTGAACATCACCACAGGAAAGGCTGTTTTAATGTGATGTTTCCCCTGTTCACGGCTCTGTTTCTCTGCCACTCACTGCTTGCGTACAGCACAGGGAACGTCTGGACACATTCGATGACGTAACTCGCTGTGCGCTGGAGGTATAATAACAGAGTGTGTGAGACTGTAAAGTGTGGTGGTGGAGGTGATGTAAATCTAGGAAGACCCCAGGGCCCTGTTTTTCTGGCTTGAACTTGTTACAATATAGGTCTATATTTATTTTTGTAATGTAATTTGCTGCACAGAAAAAATATCAGCATTATTGTATGTTTGATACAGTTATTAGCATTTGGATAGCAGCACTGATTTGGTGCTTTTCAGGCCATGAAATGTTGCCCCTGGTGTCTTAGGTTTTAGACGTGATGATAGTCATGTGCTATAGAGTATCCGAAACACTTTTTTTGTTCTGGAGATAGTTTGCTATTTGAATGTGTTATGTCTGTGGAATGTTTAGTAATTTGGCACAATCATCTTTAAAAAAATGTGTATATATATAAAATGCAGTTCTTTCAGTCAGAACAACTTTTAAAGGAAGTTCAAACATGTTTGATGAAAGTGGAATCATGAACCTGCTAGCAGTGGAGGAAAAAAAAAAGTGACAATTCTTTTGAGACTTTATTGTAATATGAAAACATACTGTAACCTCATTAGTGATATTTATTCTTTAAAGTATTGATTAGTTTGAGAATTTTGAAGGCAGTAGAAAGAAATATAGTGAAGATAGAAAGGGCAATCGTGCAACAAGGAAAGGAAGTTAAACATACGAGGTTGCTTATACAATGAAAGTAAGAAGAGTAAAATTGAGCTGATAGTAACAAGGAAAGAAATAGGCAAGCAAAAATGTACTGGTTGAACCGCTGCCAGAGCCGATCCTCCCTATACGCAAAGTTCGCAAGCTGCGTAGGGACCCCGAAACACCAGGGGGCCCCCTTGCTCTCAAAGATGATTTAATTTTAGTTTAGTTTTTGAATTTGGCCAGCGGTTATAAACCGCGTATGTCATTTCTTTTTATGTGGTACACTGTCGCCCCTTTCTAGTAAAAACTCAGCAATCAGTAACGAACTCATAGTCGTCTACGCGCGCGACCTAAAAAAAAAACACACTGAAAGTGTACGAGACATGTTTATGAACGCGCTTCCGTAGGTGAAGAGCGACGAGACGGAGTGAACCGGACAAAGGCATTCCAACCCACTAACTACTGATATGCTTTTTTTTAAGCAGAACTTAGTATGAATTAGTGATATTCATGTTAGGAAATACTAAAGGCCTTTCAATGAACGCAAAATTTGGCACGGAGGAAGCTTTAAATCAAAACAATAGAGTCACTATGGGGCCTAGCACAACATCCCGGCGCGAGCTTCGCGGCGCGCAAAATATAGAATATTTTTTTTCCTGTGTGTCGTTTCCCCCAGTCCTCCGCGACGCCCTAACAGGCGTCCAACAGATTTGAGCTAAGCATCCGTGCCCGGAAGCAGCTGCTGTTGCAAAAAAGCGTAGAGTGGTGGCGCTGTTTCGAAAACAGTGTAAACAAACAAACACGAAGATGAGAGTGTCCCGACAAGGACCGATTTATCTCTACATTACTGAACTATCAAATTTTAGTAATTCTCCACTGAATCATGTGATCTGGAGGTGACTGTCGTTTTCTTCCACCGTGCGCAGAGGTTTATGAGGCTCAGCGGTCACGTTCTGGAATCTACGGACGTTAAACTATCATTAAAAAAAAATTGGGAACGTTGTTTCTATCAAAGACATATGAAAGCAAATAGACATGATTATGACGATATATTTTCTGTATGTGTTTTGCAGCTCATGGTATTTTTATAACAATAAAGGATGTTTATGACAATAAGCAGTGTGGCGTTATTAAACATACAAAGAGTGCATGTGTCTGCTTATTATAGAATCAAAATCAACTACAGATCACTATCGAAAGTTATTACAAGCACTTGATGATGGTTTAAAGTGGGTAAGCAAATACATTAATAATTATATTTTCAAGTGTAGCTTGATGCTAATTGTACTTCTAATTGTATTTTAGGATGCATTCTTCTAAGCATTATAGATAATTTGTGTTTAGAACCAAGCTTTGTTTATCTTAATTTAATGCTGTATATTGAGCAGGGGACAATGTTAAATGCATATATGAGATGCATATCTGAGGAGAAATGCATTGTTTGTCGGTGCCACCTAGCGTGCAGGCGTGAATTAGCAGACGGCGCACAATCGTTTCGCGCTCGGTGTGAAAGCACCGCTCGTCGGTGAGTCGCCTCGCTTTTATGCATCGCGCTCAGTGTGAAACGGCCTTAAGTTTTTTTCCATAAAATTTAACAGAATCCATAGACAGCATGGGGATGGGTAAGCAATCCAACTATAGTTCAGACCAAGAAATCGTACCAAGTGTGAAAGCACCATGAAGCTACATGTCTACCAAGTGTTGCTTTATTGTTACTTAGGTGTTTGTGGTTTGTTTCTGTGAATTATATGAGGCCCAATGCATCGAGTCATACTCTTCTCCTACTATTATCTGGTTTTTTAAAGGGGTCATTGCATTATTTTATTTTTTTTAATTATATGTTAATGGACACTTATAACGTTTATCAAGTGTTTTGCACAAATTGAAAAAATATTTTCAACCCCCTTATTCTGATCCTCTGTCTGACATTATATGTTTTTAAAAAGCGGGTTTATCAGTACATGCCACTGTAATTGTTGACTAACGGCATTGCATAGGAAATAGTATCAATGTCCCGTGCTATAGCATGAACACATTATCCATATAAAACCACCATTAACAGACCAACCGATGTTTGTCAAATTGTTTTTGATGTATTGGTTTGCGATGCAGCTGCTGTCAGATCCAATACTGTTGGCTTCTTCATCTTTCCACAAAAGAGTTGCTTTGCAAACTCTCCATTACTGTGCTTCATTTGCATAACATGCAGTCAAATGCTCCAAACAAACATCTAATACTCCAGACGCCATCCACTTGTTCCTGATGCTGGGGTCCTTCTGAAGTCTGTACTTCCTTTAGTTCTCTTGACTGGAGTAGCTCAAGCACATGGAAAATGTGATTTCTCATGTCATGACCCCTTTAAACGACCCCACGATTGTTGTGTTTTAGCCTTGGTTTCCTCTTTCTGTCTGTGCTACACATTTAGAGTTGATGGACCTCTCTGTCTCTGTATATTTTCCTGCAGGATGATGACTTTGTGGCCAGAGATGACTTTGAGGATGCTGACCAGCTGCAGATAGGCAATGATGGCATTTTCATGTTGACATGTTTCAGTAAGTGTTTTCAGGAATGATAGAGGGTTCCTTTATCTCCTTCCCATCAAGCAGGACTTTCCAAACATAAGTTACCAACCAAATAAAAAAGAAAGAGGAAAAAAGTAACAAAAAAAGAAAATGATGGTGATGAGCGTCATGTTAAGTTTTAGTTTTTTTTTT
The DNA here is from genome assembly GCA_018155175.1 of Sinocyclocheilus anophthalmus. Lineage (NCBI taxonomy): Eukaryota > Metazoa > Chordata > Actinopteri > Cypriniformes > Cyprinidae > Sinocyclocheilus > Sinocyclocheilus anophthalmus. Next base: position 137,318 of record JADLZN010001824.1, on the reverse strand, counting down.
TAAATGGGAATAAACAATTCCACATATTCCTTAGAAAATGTGATATATTTCAATTTTCACATTTCTTTTTCTTCAGTGGCATTCCTCTTCAACTGGATTGGCTTCTTTCTATCATTCTGCCTTACAACCTCAGCAGCTGGGCGTTATGGCGCCATATCTGGGTTTGGTCTGTCCCTCATCAAATGGATTCTCATTGTACGGGTACGCTTCCACCTAGACATTTGCAGCAAATTTTGCACGTTATGATTTATTTAGATAGCATATCTATTGGTTAACCATTTTGGCTTGGCTGGGTTAGTGAGAACATTCCAGAAGCACATTACCCCACATTAGTAATCACCACAACTGCTCAAATCTGACTAAATGATTTGAACACGCTGTAATGTATTGTAATGGGTTTTCTTCATGACATTACAAGCCTGGACATGATCAGTGCTTTATCCATGCATCTCTTTCTCACTCTTCCTCTTTCTTTTCATTCTCAGTTCTCTGCTTATTTCCCTGGCTACTTTGATGGACAGTACTGGTTATGGTGGGTGTTTCTGGTGCTTGGTAAGTTCCTTAAGTGAAATGTTTCACTTGTGAAACGGGCTTATGATCCGTATAAGTAGATTCTAAATCATAGGTGGATGTTTATCTAGTGTAATGACATTCTTAATTTTAAGCGCATCTTATGCATTTAAAAATTGTATGTGGTCGGCCCGGTTAAAAGGCTGTTTGAAGCGAGAGCACTGAAATGAGTTTTTATGACCTACAGGCATCCTGCTCTTCCTCAGAGGCTTTATTAACTATGCCAAGATCCGAAAAATGGCAGACTCCGTTTCTACTCTTCCGCGGACCAGAGTTCTCTTCATCTATTAAAGGTTAATATTTCTGAGCCTCTTTTATATGAAGGCAAAGCTGTTTTGTGTTTATTAAATGAAGTTCTAAAACGTAATTGTCTCGAGACTTGCCTTCAATTGATGATTATAATCATATGATGATTCCCTTGTGAGCAACCCCCTTCTTAATATTTAAAGGCAGCTATATATTTTTTTTTATGTTTTAAAAAATTAATATTTAAAAATCTATGCAAGGTTAAATTAAAAGCCCTTTTCCCACAACCTATTGTTATGAACACCCTCTTTTCAGGATTACTCAGCCAAAAAAAGAAAAAGAAACGTCCTCTCGCATTCAACTGCTTTTATTTCCAGCAGTATTTCTTAACATGTAAATATTAGTATTAGCATAGAAAGTTTAACAACTGAGACAAACTGAAAAGGTTGCACAGGCATTTGACGAACTGAAATGGAATAATGAGCCATTGATCAAAGCGGGGGTCAATATCAAAAGTTGCAGTGAGTATTTTGATTAAATACTGCAATGATCATAAAAAAAAATTGTTCAGAAGCAAGCATGCAATTTGGAACTGGAAGAGTTTATAATAACGACTGTCCAGTTCAGTAAAGTGAACACATGAATAATGCTATTTTTTTTCTCAATCTGCTCTAGTCACTTGCTGGAAATGAAAACACATTCACAGGCCTGCATTGAGCCGTTGACCCAGCAGTGAAAACATATTTAAGAAAAAAAAAATCCTTCCATCTGTTATCTACTCATCTAAAAGGAAGACCGCGGAATTTCAGAGCAATGGAGGAAGAGCATTTTTTTTCCCCACCCTCTGCTTTTGAAAATGCAGTTTGGGTGTCAGATAGCAAGATACTCTTTTTACGTTTCTAGATGTAAAGTAGTGGATGCTAACAGCTCTGTACCTGTTCTGAACTCATTAGTGGTTTGATGTTGAGTGCTATTTGCTCTTTTCAAGTCTGTAACGTATTAATAAAAAGCCTTATGTATGAGATCTTGTTTATAGTAAAGGCATGCACTATAAACCCTGTTAACCAGTAGGGGGAAGTCTTGCTTTTTTATTTCAGTGCCCCCCACCCTCATTCAGTGACGTTTGACAAGAAGGCAACCAGTCACTGCTAGTCACCATTCATGAAGAGCTTTTCTCTTTGTGAATGGCAGTGTGAAATTAATTGAAACTAAAGCAGTCGATGCTTTTCTTCTATTCTCTTCTACTGTTTCTCTTGCTCCCTACATGACATGAAATTAAAGTTGCTGTTTTTAAGTTATCATTTCTGATGTGGTTCAGACATGTTTTATTGGCCATGTAGTTTTTCGAGTGGCTTATTTATAGCAAAATTAAGATCATGGAATATTTTTTTTTTAAAGATCTAGAAGGCGCATGAATGTCATCTAGCATTAGCAAATTAGTGTTTTGCACTCATGTTTGAGTACTTGCAACTTTTTCAGGGAAGGAAACGTTAATATTTGCAGTTGAACGTTTCTCCTTTTATACAACGCGGCTGATGATACTGCACCTTTGAATATACATTTAGCCGGATGCCTCTCCCCCACCTTGTGCAGTGGCCGTGATAGGGGCCCGTTTGATGTCTCGCCGTCTAATCATGCATGATTTTGTTGTGGCTTGTCTGCTCTTGTCACCTTGGGTCTCGTCCGTGACACAGGAAGTTCCTCTTTTGTGTTGAGTTTTCCATGCAGCTTTGCGGTCGCCCTTTGAATTCCAGTGGCTGTGCACATGCATTTGCTTGTAAATAAGATACTGCTATTAAATGTCTCTGGTGTTCAACGTTTACTGGAACAGTTTTTTGTGTATCTTTGTCGTAAGGGTGCAGTATATACGAGAAATGTGAGAAAACATTTAAAGTAATTAGATAAACGTTATACAGTATAGTAAATTAATGTAAATGGTTTTTTTTTTTTAAGTTAAGAATATTATCAGTAGTATATGCCTTATAATTAGTAATTTGATTAATTTTGCTTTACTTTGTAGAGTTATGAAATGTAAACTTAATTTTTTTTCGAATGGTTTAAAATACTTTTAAAACCATATGAGGATAATATGAATACAAAGAAAGGTTTCTAAGCACAAGTTTTAAACTAGATTTTTGTTATAAATTTTGTTATTTGTCATTGACCGTTTTCTAACAGCAAAAGCCTTTGCGAAAGAATCATCTGTTACTGAAGGTTTGTTTTCAACTGTTAGCCTCTCCTGAAGTCGCTGAACCAATAAAACCAGTCTGACCTGATTTCCTTGGTCGGATGTAGAGGGAAAATATTCATGTCAACAAGGGCAAAATTCTGTTGTGGTTGCGGCCGGAGCCTATTGACAGGCAATATATCATGTCAGCGAAATGAAAGTAATGAATCATGTGGAATGTAGAATATTAAACAGCTGGTTTTGAATACAAAGATTTATTTGCCGATGCCCATCTAATAGCTCCTGAATGCAGTGCAGAGTGTGGGTTTGAGGAGCAGGCACAGGCTGTCTCCTGTTATTGCCTGTTTGTGCCGTCCATTTGAGGTGTGAAACCAGCAGCTCTCATTCCTCCTCCTGGTGTGACTTCCTGGGGGAAGCGCACAGCATTTAATAACCTAACACTCTCCTACCACTGACAATCATCTCCGCAAACGCAAACACACTCATGCTCTGGAGTCCTAAATATATCCAGGATGGCTTTCCAAGAAGGGGACCAGAGTCCCATTTGAATGTGGAGGGAGGTGGAGTGTGACTGTGACAGATGAGGGGGGAAAAAAGCAGTTTTATTTATTTAAAGTTATACATGTTTTGTTTTTTTAAAAACACATTCCTTGAATACTATGGTAAATATGGTGATCATTTAGTACCATCCATGCTATCATCATCTGATACCATCACATGAGCAATGGTAATACCATGGTTTTATTTTATTTTTAATATGTTCTATGGCAGTGCAGTTTTTCGGACATTGTTTTGTTGTAATACCAGTCTTTACACATATTACACGTATTCTTTAAATGACATGCAAATAGTATGATAATATGGTAATCATCCAGTACCATGGTATAAATACCATGCTGTTACCTTGCGATACCATCAAGTGATAACATGGATTTTAGAACATGTATCATAGCAATACCATCATTATTTGTATTTTATTTTATTTTTTTACACACCACGGCAGTACCTTTTTTTGGACATGAGTAAATGGCATACATAATATGTGACCCTGGAGCACAAAAGCAGTGTTAAGTCGCTGGGGTATATTTGTAGCAATAGCCAACAATACATTGTATGGTTCAAAATTATTGATTTTTCTTTTATGCCAAAAATCATTAGGATATTAAGTAAAGATAATGTTCCATGAAGACATTTAGTAAATTTCCTACTGTAAATATATTAAAACTTAATTTTTGATTAGTAATATGCATTGCTAAGAACTTCATTTGGACAACTTTAAAGGCGATTTTCTCGATATTTTGATTTTTTTTGGGGGGGGGGGGGGGGGGCACCCTAATCCACATTTTTTCTCATATTATCCTATCCTAACAAACCATACATCAATGGAAAGCTTATTTATTCAGCTTTCAGGTGAGATATAAATCTCAATTTCGAAAAATTGACCCTTATGACTGGTTTTGTGGTCCAGGGTCACATATGGTAATCGCCCAATACCATGGTATGAATCAAAGTACCATGCTATTACCATCTGATACATTCGCTGTACCATGGTACCACCTCAGCACTTAGTAAATGTGGGGGCGGGGGGCTTCAGTCACTTATGACTCATACAGCCCCCCCCTCCTCCCTCCATACACACACATTTGGCATAGATGTTCTGTGTCTCTGCCTCAGTGCTGATAAAGTCAATCGAACGGCGCAAGGACTCTCGCTGACTGGTTACCGTGGCGAGGGTGGACCAGTTACCGGGAGTGACGGCCGAGCGATTGGTGACTCATCGGTGGCTGCTGTATTCTGCTCACGCTTGCTTTCCGCACCTTTCTCTCATCGCTCTGTTTATGAACGCCGTTCATTCACAATATCTGTATTTTTGCTCATCTTGTATCACCTGAATTCTATTCTAGCAATCGGTAACCATCATATAAACTGTCTATAGGTCAGTGTTTCCTAACTTTTTGGTTTTATGAGGCCCCACGGCCCCATCAATAAAGCTCAAGAACCTCTTCATCGACACTGAACCAGAAATGTGCAACTTTCGAGTTATATTCTACAGGAAATCATATAACATCATTTCTTATTATTAAGATAACCATATACTGTATGTGTCCCAAATAAACACTATACACTATGTACTCTACTGTCTAGTGTATGAAGTTTATATGGTTATTTTGTCATTCAGCATTGGAATATGATCTAATCTAATCTAATCAAATCTAATGGTCTATAAGTGAATTTAATGATAAAAACAAATAAACTGTAAATTACATATTTATGCTGTGGAATTTAAATACCATAGAAGCAAGTCTGAAATTCACCATAATTTATATATTTATACATTTTAATATTTTTCTCCTAGACTTGCCAAACTTACCAAACTATATTTTATTTAATTTTTTTATTTCTTGTATTTTATGGAACGTGAGGATATTTTAAGCCAAGGATATATTTTAACTGTTTTGTCCGTACAATTAAAGTCACTGTGGTCCCAAACAACATTGGACCCCACTGACTTTTATTGTATGGATATATCTGAACATATTTTACTTGGTTTTCCACAGAAGAAAGAATATTTTGAAGGAAAAAAGATTTCCAAATGATTTTTGGGTGAGCTATCCCTTTTACAAAACATTGGAAAAATGATACCCCTACATGGGAATCAGTTCTATGGAGCAGTAAATCATGCATCTCAGTCTTTGAGATGCTGAAATGTTGGCCAGCCATATTACCCAGCTATCTCCATCCACATTTCATATTTTTATGAATGAGGAGAGACAGTGAATGCTGGGATGCTGCGATTGGCTGCAGAGGACTCATTCAACCATCCGCCCTCCAAACACACACACACACACAGACAGAAAGAGCAAGGAGACGTCATGCTACGCTTCCGCAGTGCATCAAGGGAATCAGACTGCCTCTGACTCATGCTGGAGAAATTGAGAGAAAGAGTGAGTGGGGAGGGCTCGCTCTTCATTCTGATTTTCTCCTCTTTCTCGCTCGCTGCTCCTGGAGCCCAGTGATGTAATACAGGTGACCTATTCGTCACAGACCACCCCCGCTTCAGCCCTGGCAGCCGATTGGCTGAGCGCTTGTATGAATGGGCCACTCTGTTCCCTGTGGGGAGGGGGTTTGGGTGGAGTGAGGCAGAAGCACGTCACTCGTTCATTGAGAAAAAAAAAGGAAGTGGAGGAAAAAAAAGTCTGCTGGCTTCCTTGGCAGCAGCTCTGAATAGAGCTCAAATGATTTTGCGTGCTGATCTCACTCTTTGTCACACATGTAGGCAGTGTGTGCATAAAGGTGACAGCGGGCGTTTTTATTCTGTGTGTGTGCTGATGGATATCCATCATTAACTACTGCATGATCATTCATTTCAGACAATGAGAATGTAATAGCTAGTGTTTCATAATTATTGCATCGTAATTAAAGACACTTGCATTAACACAACTATTAAGTGGACCGTATACGGAAGCATAGCTGAACCGAGTCTACAGTGTAATGAGAAACAAACCTTGTACATTTGTGATGTCAGATGTGATTTAAACAGCTAAATATATTTTTGTTCTGCTCTGCTCCTATTCTGCTTGGCTCTCTTATTCTTATTCCATTCTAGTCTGTTCTTTTTCTATTGTTTTCTTCCATTCTATTTCTATTGTGTTCTATTTTGCTCCTATTCTATTCAGTTGAGTTTTCATCCTATTATTTTCTTTTTCTACTTCTATTGTGATCTATTCTGCTCCTTTTGTATTGCGTTCGTGTTCTGTTCCGCTCGTACCTTGTTCAGTTATGCATCTATTCTGTTCTATTCAGTTCTATACTGTTCTTAGTCCATTCTACTCTGTTCCAATTCATTTGCATTGTTCAATTCTGGTCCTGCTGTATTCTGTTTTTGTTCTATTCTGTTCAAACTCTATTGTGTTCTGTTCTAATCTGCTCACACTCTATCCTATTATATTTCTATTATAATCTGTTCTGATTTGGCTGTATTTGCTCTGTTCTGTATACCATTCCTATTCTGTTCTAATTTAGTTGTATTCTGTTTCTATTCCATGCTGCTTATACTCTATTCTGTTCCGTTATATTCCTATCCTACTTCAATGACTTTTTTATTTTGCTCAAATATTGCTCTACTATCATGTTCTACACAGATTAGTATTTTGTTCTATTCTGCTCATATTCTCTATTATGTTCTACACAGATTTATTCTATACTTGTTGTCTTTTCTGCTGTTCTTTTTCTTTTCTATTCGATTCTATTTATGTTGTGTTCTACATCTTTTTGTTTGGCTTGTTTCTATTCTATTCTATTCTCAGTGTTTATTATTTGCCAAGAACGGTCTAGTTGTACAGTTGCTAACATAAGGCTATGTATTGAATTTTGTCAGTATTTTTGTGAATGACTTCATACTGTGTGTATTTGTACATGCTGGAGAACTGAAGTTGTGTGCATGTGACAGACTGCATTGTGTGTGTTGGGCTGGAGGAATGCGTTTGCGTGTGCAGACCCTGGCCGTCTCTCTGCCTTGATCCTGAATGAGTCACTGCTGCAGTACTCTGTGGGAGGGGCTAAGGTTGGATCCCCTGCTGCAAACCCAGTTAAACATACTCGCATGCATGATTTCTCTCTCCCTCACACACACACACACACACACACTGCATGCTGTCACATCCGGCCCTCAGGTCTACAGTGTGGCCTATAATTAGCCGCCTGCACAACTTATGGCCTCAGAATGATCTAACTAAATGCTTCAGAATACCATTCCACTGAGACAAAGAAACAGAAAGATGGTTGGAAAGAAAAAGAAGGAAGAATAGATGCTGAGCTGGAATCTCTAATGAGTAAACCTAGAATGTTACTGCTGCCTCTTGTAGCAGTCCAGAAACACACTGGTGTGTGTTTTCTGACTGTCCTCCCAAACAAAATGTGTTTTTGTCATTAGGGTGAGTTCGTGGTGGGAGAAGAGGCCCCTCTCTGCCTTTCCAAAGCTATTAAATGTTCAAAAACAGCAGAGCGGCCCAGCAAACAAAGCAATTTCAAGGAACCTCCAGTGACTACGATTACATCTGACCTGAGGTGGATTTGTCCTGCACAAATATTTGGCATAATTATTAGTGAATTATCACATCCTACAATTTAAAATGCTTATTTATAGTGGGCTATTATAAATTAGTTCAGTGGCTAAAGCATGTTTTTCCAGGAAGCAGTTTATATTGTATTTAATACAGTTTTGGCGCCCAATATGCAATGGAAGGTACTCTTGAGTGGGATTTTAAGGTCACACTAATATCCCTCAACTCATCATGTCCGTATCACTGTTTGCTGTTGTGTGGAATCTCTTCTCGGGATGGACAGTGAGTCATACACTCCCCCGTTGCTGTCCCTCTCTGCCAGGAGTGGGATCTCCATGGAATCACTTATTCTTGCTTGACTAACCCATCTCTGGTCGGGTCTTCCTGCCTCCACAGTGGTCAGGAGTCTCCAATGCATCATCTAGAACATATTACACCCAGACATAGAAAATAAAATTCAATTTCCTTATAGAACAGAATGCAATATGTATCATAATATTAGATAGTGTTTTCTTGGAGGTCTCTACTAGTAGCACCGAATGGAATTTGATTTCAAATATTTTTTCATTGTTCTCAAGCAAAAGGTGGTCCCACCACAAATACACATCGTTAGCTGAGCACGTATGCTCATTGACATGATAGACCGCTCAAATAAACAAAGTGGTGTTTTGGAAGTCTCTGTGCTTACTTATTGTTGTCTATTCACATTATCTAGGACAAAAGTTTGTCAGCATAAAAAACGGCAATGTACAATATGAAAAGAACCATTTTTCTATTTTATGAGATGGTAATCAAGGCTTGTGTTCACAGCAAATGAATTAATAAAACATACGTTTTATTTGAATTGGCACTAATGACGACGTCTGTTTGCACAAAGTTAAAATTATTTCTCTGCCCTCTACTCGATCCGTAAACATGCAAGATGAATTGAGCAACTTTATATCAGAACACATCTAAATATCAGTATATCAACTCCAGCACAGGAATAACTAATCAGCAAACAGGAAAAACAGAGGGCTGTTTACTTTAGTTTAACATTAGTATTCTCTCTCTTCTACGGCAAACTGGCCTCCAGCTGCAATCGCATATGGAACCTATAGATCTTGTTTTTGGTCTTGCAGAATGCATTCCTTTGTAATGACATCCTGACCAGAGTCTGTATCATCCTCTAAGCGGCCAAAGCGACCGACCCTGTGAATCTGTTGGAGTTTTGCATTCCCCTTTAACAGTGGCAAAGTTTGTAAGTCTTTTATAAAAGAGTTGCAGGTAGGACTTGGTAGTTAACTTAATCTAGCAAGACAGCTCAAGGCAAAGGGCACGGTGTTCTCAGTAGGGGACATAACCCTGTTATATGAACCATTACACAAGGATCCTGATAACTGCCTAATGGGTTAAGTCTGAAAATAGATGTGGTAACTCTGTTAGCTTAAACTGTCAAAATGCATTGTAGGAAGAGGTCATTCGTGCTGGTTATTATGACAGCAGCACATTTAACCAAGGTGATAGCGGAGTGAGAAAGGTATTACAGCCTGACCCTAGTCATGTTTCAGCATTGCATCACGTGCCATAAAAGCACTGACAGGTTACATAAATACCATGAAATGGAATGTAATCTTATATTCTTAACCACTTAACTTTTATCAGGCAAAAATGAATTATTACTATTTAAACACATGAAGTCTGAATGTGTCTCTATATCTGTTATCTTTTAAGTCATCAGTGTTCTAGTGTACTCCTAGAAGTTGACAAAATAAATAAACCTCCTGTTACTATAGAACAGTGGTTCCCAACCTCGTTCCTAGAGTACGCCAACACTGCACATTTTCCATGTCTCCTTAATCAAACACACCTGATACAACTCATCAGCTCAGTAGGCTGCATTTACACTGCAGGTCTTTGACTATATCTGCTTTTTTTTCTTTTTTGACGATCAGCTTATGTGACCTATATCCGATATCTGCATTTACATAATTTAGTTGGATTTAGTTAGAAACAGGGTTTCCAGGTCTGCAAAATAAAATTAGCCCAACTGCTAATCAAAAAACAACAATAGCCAAACTTCACCATTGATGGCGTCTTCTCCTCAGAATCGCGTTCCTTGGGAGAGAACGCTTTAACCCACAGACTAAAAAATAATGTGTGGCAACTAGGGATGCACCGAAATGAAAATTCTTGGCCGAAGCCGAAACCAAACAAAATTAAACACTGGGCCAAAGGCCGAATACCGAACACGTTTTTTTCACATTTTTTCCACCATGTATTTTGCCAATTTTTTTCACAATTGCATTAATTAAAATGCCAAAATGTGCTTTTTACTGTTTTGTCTTGTTTTTCAAATAAAAAACTCAATTACAAAACAACAATTTAAAAAAATATTTACTTAACACTGAAATTTTTTTAACATTCTAGCAGACATTATACAAACAAAACACAATTTAACTTAAAATTAATAAGTTAGTAAAATAATATTTTTTGGGCATCAGACCCCCTTCGTGAGCAGGCATGTATTTTTTTTATTTTAATTTTTTTACTGTACAAATAAAAGCAGCCTTGCTGAGAAGAGACTACTTTTAAAACATTAGAAAATATTACAGATCCTAATTTGAACACTATGTGTGAATGTTATAAAAAATGTATTAAAATAGAGCTGTTGTAATGAATATTATCATTATTATTGTCTTACTTTAAATTTTATTTTAGAGAACAACAGTAAAATTACAATAATAACATTCATTAATGTTGATGGAGTTCTTGCTTTTACTCAGCTTTTATTTTGGCAGAAACCCGCAGGAAGACCTCAATGCTTATTTTCAGTAAAATATTTACTTATTTACTGTATGATTAATCATCATACAGTAACCAGCAACAATCACCCCTTCCTCTTCTCATTGAAGACATGCGATGCAGTCTTAAACAGTCTCTCGCTGTCGGTGCTTGTAATGATTTTTGTGTCTTTCTCAGACAGTTTAAATGCTTCCACACGTGTGTGCTGCATAATAAAGAGTGTGCACCTCTAACTCTGTGCTGGTTGCTATTTGATCGCTTCATATCATTGTTTGGTACAATTTATTCGGTCTTTTCGCTTATATATATTAATTTCGGTTGCCGATATTCGGTGCATCCCTAGTGGCCAACAGTGTAAAAGTAGCCTAACTCCATGGGAAAACTGCAAACTTGGCAACCCTGCTTGGAAAAGCGCCACATGAGTCAATGTCAGTCGCCACCGTCGTTTCTTCAATGATGTATGACTTGAATGACGGGGAATTCGATCGTTCGCGTACATGGCAGATGCAAATACACGCAGCAGATTCATATCAGATTTATTTTCACATATAAATCTGAATGAGGCCTGAAACAGTCTGCGTACTATCTGGTTTAGATCCATTGGTGTGCTTTTGTCCTGTTGACACGTTAATTGGTCATATCCAATCTGTGCCACATGGAAGGAAAAAATTGGAATTGGATCACTTGAAAATATGTATGTAAATATGGCCATAGAGACTTCCAAGACCTGAAATGAGTGTGTCAGACAAAGAAGACATGCAAAATGTGCAGTGTTGGGGTACTCAAGGAACATGGTTGGGAACCACTGCTATAGAAAATACGTTAACACAGGGAACAAACTTGCATTCAACAAGCAAAGCAACATATGCAACCAAAATAGTGCTCCACATGGAGACTCAACTCACAATTGATTCCTATTATGAAGAATATGTGACACTTTAGAATTTGGCCAACGGGGCTGCAAATAAATTTTCCTCAGCTTGTGTCTGGAAAATTATAGATATATTCATAATGACAAAAGTGACTGAAAGGAATTACTAATACTCAGCACTTGACCTGGTGGCCCAAAGACATTCCCTTCTTCACTTAAAGGGTAAATTGCTGTGCAGACATGGCTCTATTCCTTAACGTGAGGTGTGGTGGCTGGGGTGGAGGAGGTGGTGTGGGGGTGTACTGAGAAACGGAAGGGGGGATGCGGAGAGAGCAGTGGAGGTGGGGGGGTAATGAAGGTGTAATTTGGAAACCATCTGTAAGACGCCTGCAGGGCTTCCTCTCCAAAACCTCCCCCTCCGGAGGGACGCAGGTGCTGAAGGCGGAGTAGGGGAACAGGGGAGTGGAGGAGGAGAGGAAGGGGGAAGTGAGAAAGAGAGGTGGTGGTAATTGTAGTTAGCCAGCTTGCTAAAATGTCATCAGCTCTAGAAGTCTGAGTTTTGGGAGTCTTATGTGACATGGATGGCCTTTTATTCCTTTGACCTTCTTAAAGGTCTTTAAGTCAAGGGGTGTGCCCTTAAGGCTTATGGGTGCACCAACTTGATTGCATTGTTCACACCTGCAGGTCTTCCTTCCTATGCTTAATTTGGGAAAAGAGTTTGTAAATGGGAGCGGTAATAATGCTCTTAAGCTTTTAAGCTCAATTTAAAATGGACTGTAATGGTTGAAAATAAAGGCCAATCACAAGGTAACCGCTCAGAAAACATGAAAGGGGGTGGAGGACTTTGTGTGTAGCTATGTTGTCCTATTTTTGGCAAGCGCAGCTAGTGAACTCCTGAGATTGTAGCGTGGAGATTGGCGTGTTCGACACTTTGGAGTGCGTGGGCAATAGTCGGACATACAAATACGATTACCCTAGCACGTTGGATGTACACATTTTCTCCTGAACTTGACAGTGTTAACAGAGTGTAACAGCTGTAGTAATAGACAAAAAATGCATGAGTTGGACTCCTTCCAATTCCTTTTACAGTTGCAGTGCTCTTTCTTGCATTCAGCTTGTGCTTTTTTCCTTCCATTTTAACCACTTGCCCTCCGTCTCTCTTTCCCTCTATTTCTCCCTTACACCTACTCAGAATGGCTCCTGCTTAGAGTCCATTAAGACTAGCTCGTGTCAATGTCCGTACCACCCCCGAGAGGACACCTTTGTTGGGGGATGAGCATTGGGGTGCAGTGGTTGAATTCTTGCCTGTTCCCTGATTCGCAATCAGTGCAGATGCTCCAGCAGTTATTCCAATCCTTATGAAAATGGGGTTGATGAACTGCTGAGAGATGACCATCACCTGCATTGAGTGTTTTTGGAAACTGGTCTGAGTTGACACAGGCAATCTTTTTGTGGTTCTCTTTTGAGTGCCACAACATTCAAAAAGCTCTGGTGTGCTTCTCGTTGAAGACAAATGGGGTCATTGCCTTCAAAGATTGGCTAAATTGTGTCAATAGTAACTACCTGAGCTTGTTTGGTGGAACCCGTTCTTGGTGGAGTCAGGTGTAAAGAAATCTGCTGCTGGTGGTTATACTCATTCTTTAATCAGTTCAGCCCTCTCTAACATTCTCTCCCTCTCTTTCTTTGGACTGAGTGGGCATGGCTGTGGCTCCTTCCTGCTTTGAAATCCTCTAGTCAAGCGTGCTGGCTCTCGCCACCGTAATGGGTTTAAGAGGCTCTCCTGAGCCACCGTGGCTTCCTGCAGAAATGGCTCCTTCCGCTGGCTCGATTCTTGTCGGGGAATGTGGCAGGTGGCTGGGCTGTGCCTGCTTCTTTGTCTTTTCTTTTTTTTCCCCTTCCCTCCGCCCCTCCTTTTCTTCACTCTTTTTTCCCTTGAGCAAGAATGAATGAGGCATTTAACCCCTTCAGCCTTGTCTGTATTGTTGGCACTTCCTGGTGACTTTGTGTTGTGTGTGTGGAGTGGCCTTACATGTACAATGGGCCATGCTAGAGTCGAGTCTGAATACAGCACAGCAAAATAGTGATGATTAACAGTCTGAGGTGGATTTTAACAGCAATACTGCATAAAAGAAGGGCTTTTCAAGAAGTGTGTTGAGTACTAAGGACAACAGCACAGGCATTCATACAACACAAAGCGTTGTAATCTTACTTTAGATGGTGAACCTACACATCAGTAAAGTAGGGGCACAATATTTTTTGCATTACCCGTCTCAAAACAAACTTCCGAGCATGTTGAAAGTTGCTCATGCAGAGTTCCTTGTTTCTTTCCAAGCAGAGCTCTAACAGGGCTCATCAGAACGACCAGCAGATATCCTCTAATCTGGCATACCGCACATTCTCAATTTCCCACACTGATCCGCCACCCTTCCATTCGGCTCAGCTGTGCTTCTAGCAGGACCTCAAGGCTCTATCGTGAACATGCTGCAGAAACAAGAAAAGAAAACAGCTTTTACATGTGACCATACAATAAAAATGCGCAGTAAAATATAACTAGTTCACATTTATCACAACAGAACCAACATTTGACAGAGCCTAATAAAGTTTTTTACATTAAAAAAAATAAAAATGTGCAGTTGTTACCTTAAGGAGCAGGTATTCCTGATACTGTTGTTGGGGTGGTATAATGTAGTTGGATAATTTATTCATATTATTATTATTATTTTTTTTACTTGAATAAAACTATTCCAGTAAGATGTTACCAGAGGAAGCATTCTTGTTTTACAGTAAAACACTACAGTCAGCTTTTTTTTTTTCTTTTTTACATCATTTTATTTCACATTATCCTCAGAGATATATCTAAAATCTTCATAATCTTTGCTCTTGCTCTCCAAAGGTAAACAAGTCTTTGTAAACTCCCAGGGGCAGCTCAGCTCGGCTCTATGAGGGCTGTGGGACACAAAGGCATCCTCTCTTGTTTCTTGACTCTGAAGGTATGTTGTTGTTTTGAACTCCATCTTCACGCCTTGACTGTCACACTCCACCGAGGCTGGATAGGATGAAAAGAAAAGGAGAACCTTGGTGATGGAGGTGTGGAGTTTAAAGGGTAATATGATAGATTCATGGTCCTTTCTCTTTGAAGTGTTACAATCTCTTGGTGCATAAAGAAGATCTGTAAAGTTGCAAAGACTAAAGTCTCAAATCCAAAGAGATATTCTTTATAAAAGTTAAGAGTCAACCACGCCTACCTAAAACGGCTCGTTTAAACACGCCCCCACATGTCTACGTCACGATGTGGGAAGATTTGCATCGCAAATGCAGACATGGTGTACGCTCCGGCCCTGACATGGCATCACAGTTATTGGTAAAAAAGGAATTGGTACGTAACATTTCCGTCACACGCTTGAGGTATTCGGCCAATCACAATGCACTGGATAGCTGGCCAATCAAAGCACACCTAGCTTTTTATCAGACCGATGAGTTTTATAAAAAATCGACGCGTTTCAGAAAGGCGGGGCATAGAGGAGAAACAATAATGTACAGTATGTGGAAAATAATGTGTTTTTTGAACTTTAAACCGCATAAACACATTTTATTACACCAAATACACAAAATAATGTTCTTTTTAGCAACATCATATGATCCCTTTAAGGGCCAAATTAAACCCCCTTTACCTGAAAGCGATGCCAACAATATGTCAAACCAGCTAATTTAGCAGTTCTTTGGAAGTAGCAGACTGGATAAAAATTACAACATATTCTCACTCCCTTTTAGCATAATTTTTCAGTGTGCAATGTACTCTATTGCATTCAGTGAGAAACCTTTGCTGTCAATACACAGACGTGACATGGGAAATGTTTTGTCATGAAATTGTTTATTGGGTATGATACTTTCATTATGTTGCAGTTTGATTTTCAACTTTTTAAAATACTTTTTGAACTGGTACACATTATGCAATGATCACATTTTCAAATAGTAGTATAGTACGTTTCACGACCTTACATTATGCCTTTTATTTAGCAGTGGCACCCAGTTATCATCCCATCTCGTTAACTTGCATTTTGAATTAAAATTTCTTTTTAACATCGGGCTGGGCAAACAAACAAATAAATAAATGATTTTCTGTTATCTTCTTTTTTTGTCCTGCTTCAAAGTTTGAGTTGATGTACTGAACTCAGGTTTGAGTGGTATGGTCACTCTGCTGCTTTTTTTACTACAATAGTTTGGCTATTGAATGTGACAACTATTTGTCACCGCCTTTCTCTCGCTCTTTCTCACCGTCTATTTCCCATCACCCATGCCCTAAAGGTCCACATCCGGTTGCTGTGGTGTTTATTGCTGCTTGTTCAGGTGGAGTGTCAGGATTGTAGTCCACAGTTTAACCTGAGGCACATAATTACAGCTTTTGATGGTGAAATAGCAGATCTGAGATCAGTTTGCACTGTTGTTCTTTAGCTTGATTGATGACCCAGCTGGATGTGGAAACATTACTGTCCAGAACACACATTTAGGAGTAGAGGAAAGGGAATGTCGCAGTTGGACTCTTTTTCGGGATTTGGGAAATGGCAGTTTTTCAAATTCTAAGACGGAATTTGAATCAAATTGGCCACGTGAGTTACACTATTTTGAATTCGAATTTAAACCGGAAAGACAGAAATCATTCAGGAAGTGAATTTTGTATTTAACAGTTCAGTTCTGTATGGTTCACAGCCCTGGAATCTGACAGTGTTTGTGCTGTGGTTTTTCAGGTGAGAAGCCTCGCACAGATGACACAAGTCTGCTAGTCTTGGTTCCACACACTCATACAACTCACTGCCCACTTGATCAGAGGGCAAATATGCAGCACCGGAAGTACAGGAACACTCTATCAGCATGCTATCTTAGCTCCTGTTTACCCTGCCTGCCCTTATCTGTCACATGAGGGCCATTCGGTCACATAAACATGTTCCTGGACTAGCGAATCCTGGGAGAGATGTGAGCGCCACATAAAAAAACAACTTGCATCATACTTTTTAACTTCTTACATGCAACTAAACATTTCTTAAAATGCATATAAAAACAAATGCACAACAACTGAAAATGTAGTATTATTTTATTAATTATTTAGTATTAATTGAATTTATGGCTTATACCAACACTGTCATGGATTCACTCTGTTTGCTTTCACTATTCGTCATCTTCATTTGTCAAGAACTGCATAAATACCTAGTTCACACACACACATTCAGTTTTATGGGGACATTTCAAAGGTGTCATGGTTTTTATACTGTACAAACTGAATTTTATATCCCCTTACCCTAAACCTACCCCTTTAGATTAAAAAAAAACTTTATTCTTTATGATTTATAAGCTTGTTTACTCGTAGGGACCAAGAACAAAAATGTCCCCACAAGGTCAAAATTTACTGGTATTACTATTCTTGTAGGGACATTCGGTCCCTGTAACATATGAATACCAGAACACACACACACACACACACAGTCATTAGGTGTGTTCCCGTTGACAGGGTCCCTAGTACACCGTTCACTGCTCCCTACTCCCTAAACTGGAAACCGGTTAAAGTGGACTTCACTGACAACAAGGTCATATCACATATCATAAATAAATATAGTCATTTACTTTACATTCAAATGTAAAATGCACATATAATACATATTCAAAACTCACATTGTGTATCTAATAAATATAGTCAACACTTATATGTGTATTATATACTTGTATGACTATTGCGGCTATTATTAAAGGGGTCATATGATGCGATTTCAAAGTTTAAATGTTGCCATTAGACCAATTATCTAAATCATCACTGAGCTTCTGGATGCTTCATTAAAAATGTTGGACGTGAAACATGTGGAGTGTAGTCTTCATTGTGTCTTTCAGCAGCCGTTAATAAGGACACTTCTCAGACTCTGTTCAGTCGCTTCTACAGGGCGATGGGTTGTGGTTAGCTGATCTCCAATGAAAAACAGACCTGGTGGCAAATCAAAACATCCTCCACAGAATTAAACACATTACGACAGGAATAAACAATCCGCTCCAATGACCAGGAATAACTGTCTGGGCTCAGCACGCTGATTGAAAGCAATGATATCGCCGCGTTGGCATCACAAAACCTATTTTTTTCCCCAGAGGAAGAGGATTTGAAGGAGTTCAGGAAGGATAGAGGGAACAGAGTGGTCGGGGGTGTCAGTCGTAAGCTCAAACTCTGCATGTTTGCTTATGAATGACAAGGGCCCAAGTGTAACTATCAGTAAATAAAAAGTGGCTGTAAAATTAACTACAAGACAGGTCCAACAGGAATCCCTGGCGGCACTTCCTGCCTCTCAGAGGCCATAAACAAGCCTTAAACAAGCCAAGCTGGCTCCAGCTCATATCCCGCGACAACATGCTGGGGTCATGGTGGCCCCTGTTGCCTGCCTTCTCTGTTGGGGGCCAGGACACTGGGACAACATGGAAGAGACCACTGGAACCAAAGGAAGCTGTTTATGCCTTATGTTAATGTTGACTTTTTAGTGAATAACACAGTGGTGGCTGGCATGAATGTTGAGTTTACTTTTACTTATTTAAGTAAGAGCCCTGTGCGGATGAATATGTATATTTTATAACAGGTATCCAAATGTCTTTTGATATCCATCCATATTGGGCCCCTGATAATCTCAGAAGCTGGGAATGTCATTATGTTGAGTGCTGAGTGTTATTGTAAAACAATTTCTGTTAAGTCATAAAAGCCATTTTGTGTGTCCTAAACTTCGGCTGAGTTTTACGGCATTGGCGTCAGTAGAAAATGGCACTTGACAGACCAGTAGGGGGGAAGTGTTGATTGGGGCTTGACCCCAAGTTTCTCCCACCTATCCAACACTAACTAACCCTGTCTGCTGCCTCTATATAATTGACTGGAGTGCCCCAGCAACGTTCGCTTGAGTTATGGTCAACTGACAAGACTGTAGGCTGAGCTACATCAAATAACAAACAAGCCCAGCAAAAAAGAGCTCATTTCAACAGCCGCTCCTGCGCTCCTGCTGTCAGAACAAAGCAGGCCAGCATTGCAGCAGTATTGCTTTGCATGGCTTCTTTGCAAAGTTGCCCAAAGCCTCCTAAAACATTTTGTTTTTCCCAAAACATTTGGTCAGTTGCTTGGTTGGGAATGACCTAGCACAGACAGACAAAAACTGAAGAATCTCATATTTATTTTTTATGCACTGAAAAAAAAATCACTGCTTGATATAATTATTATGTTTTATACTTTTAGCTGGTCCCATATTTACATATCCATTTAAATGTTAGCTGTTATAATAACTTGCTATTGGGAAAATGGCCTGTAGTGAAAATATATATACTAAAATGTATTTAAAATACATTTATTTCATGCAAAATATACTACAAATACATTTACATATTTATGTACTTATTAAAAATACCCTGCATTTGTACTTTTGGTGTGCTAAACTGGTATACTTAAAGTCTGCTAAACTGGATTTTGTACTTAATGCAATTTAATTGTGTATAAGTAGTGTTGAGGTCTAACTAAAAATATACTGAAGTGTATTTAAATGTGCTAAAGTGGAATTATTGCAAGTACATTTTGAATATATTGCATCTAAAGACAGATATTATTCAAAGAACATACGATCCTCATCAATAGTGACATTAAAACACATTTTAGGCTCAATATTAAGAAATGTAAGTAAGCAGTCCAATTAATGTTAAATTAAAAATGTCATATCAGTATAGTCTCGAGTGATATGTCAGTAAATATATTAATAGATTTGAACTATACTTAGTAAATGTATTTTAAATATATTACTCTTTTACTAGGGAAGATTATTTCCTGACATTTTTTGACAAGCTTAGATTTACTAAAACATTAATTTAATAATTAAGACATTTATAACAGATTAAGTAAATATGTACCACATTTATAATATAGGTCATATGCATATATTTACCATTTTAGTTATTGGCTCACCTTAAAAAAAATTCTACTATCCAACATTAAAGGACTCTCCTGAGGTAAATGTTGTTCACAAGCTGTTTTAGTGATATTTTTGTGCTATAACTAGCAGTAAATAAATAAATTCAGTGCTCAAAATTATTCATACCCCTTTGTAAATATGATCCACGAGAGAGAGAGCGTGAGAAGACTTTGTCACCCTCCCGACATGTTTTCATGTCAAATGTTTGATTACAGCTTATTTTTAGGGTCCTTGTGATCGTTGTATGAGTTAGTTAGTGTACATTTAAGTACTGAGTAATATTAATTAAAAACATGTACTTGCTATATGGTTAGGGTTAGTTGCATGTAATTTTTCATAATCTATTGTTATAACTATAAGTACACGTAACATGTGCAACAAGGCTCCTAAAATGTTTATTGTATTTCATGAGAAAATTTTATAATTTGAAAGCTGAGACTTTGTTTAATCAAAAACAACATAAAACACAATTCAGTAAAAATTCAAGAATGTCACATATATCAGCATCTTGGAATGCTGCTTGTCCAATCAGAGGACCAGAAGTATATATATTTTTTTTTTAAAACCGCATTTAAAAAAAAACCTCTTGCCGGATAGAATCTTGTCATGCTCTGCAACAGTTTCACATTTACTGTGGACAGACCAATTTCCTGTTGCTGCTTTGAATACTGTGTTAGTGTATGTTGGAAAGCATTTCAATCACAGTATTTACATTGTGACCGTATCGGTTTTCCAAAATTCCCTTTGCAATCATCTGTGACTCTGACTACGGGGTTCTGGACAGTCTGTAAACTGTGCTCAAACACAAGAGTCTTCCCTCAAATCTCCTGCTTCAAAAATGTTCCACCTCCATCTTTTTTCTCTCTCTCTTTTTTCCCCCTGCAGTTGTTTTCCTAAACACCAGATTTTCATTTGGAGTTTGGGAGGGAGCGGTGCTGACAGTATTTATAGCCTGGTGTCCTAACCAAAATTATCAGTGTACCACAAAATAACTTCCTCAGTCCTGGCCACAAAATAACAGGATGCCTTCAATTGTGCATATTTATTAATTTTAGCAAAGGATTGCTAGTTTTATAAATAGCAACGCTCCTGCGGCCCTCCAAAATTCAGCTGTATAAACTTCTTCTCCTGTCCTCCTCCTCTTCATTGGGCCTCTTCAGTGGGTGCTTGAAATTGAAAGACGCCCATGGGCCACACCGTCGCCCTGCGCTGGTGTCTGGCCTCCATTAAGACTCCATTTTATCAGGTCAGAGGTGGGAGGTCAGAGGTCACAGTATGTTCATAGCTTAACTGGGGGGTCTTTTCTGCTTGACTGGTCATCAGCACCTTGTACAGGGAACCCCAGTAAACTAAACCTCGGCTTCCTTCCAGTGCGTTATGAGGTGTTCACACTGAAAGCGATTTGCCGTGACAAAGTGAACAGAAGTCTTTAGTCATGTTCGGCTGTGGCAGGAATGTTACCAAAATGTTTTATCCAGTTTTGCGCACGATGGAAACATAGCTAATGACACAATGTAGCAATAAAAGAGTTGTTATTGTTATAATAAAAATGCCAGTTTCTGGCAACATGAGCAACAATGTAGACGTGTCCATCAAAATGTGTTAAAACTGATTTCTCTTCAAAAGAAAATGGCATCTTGTTTTTACTGGCAACCAGTGGTGGAGTGTACTTTTCAAGTATCTGTACTTTGTCGGAGTATTTTTATTTTGAGAGACCTTTACTTTTACACTACATTCCAAAGCATAATATCGTACTTTTCACTCCACTACATTCCTTAAAAACATGTCGTTCCTCGTTATTTTGAATTGGAGAAATCGTCATTCACTCCGAGATGCGATTCGTGATCGAGCTGATTCTATTCAATGAACCTGTTAAATCGGTTTGCATAATCGCGCTAAACAATTAATTCATGAATTGGAGGCAAAAAAAGTGTATGATATTGTATGACAAACCCCCCTCCCCCAGATATTTTGAGCAGTAGGATCATATAAAATTATTAAATATAAAGGTATATTTATCGATCAGTAATTTTCACTTTTAATACTTAAGTACATTAATAACTTAAGTACACTGATTTTACTCGCGTAAAACTCAAAAGGAATACTTCATAGTTTTATGGGAGTAATATTTTATTAGGGTATCTGTACTTTTACTCAAGTACTTGATTTTGCTGTACACAAGAAATGATTATTTCACCGGTCCGAGTCCTTGTCTTCTCAAACTGAACAGCGAAAGTAGTGATAATCTTATAGTGTCTACATGCAGGGCTCGCAAAATCGCTAGCCCGATGTCCCGGGGCTATTTTGTTTTCCAGTCGGGCTACCAAAATGTATCACTGCCCTGCCCGACGGGCTATCTTGAATAGTGATATAAAATCCCTTCCTTGATTCGCATTGTTCACTCGCTCGTAGGGGTGAAAACCATTAATGCGCATGAAGAATTCAGTTCGGTGCTCGCGTGCACATACAGAGCGGCATTTCAGGCAGAGCACGAACACAGAATTGATTCCCCTTTCGCTTAAACGGACACATACACGCAAAATTATCTCAAAATAACTATCTCGGCAAGTATTTTCATCTCTTGAACATAAACAGTGGAGAAAGAAATCACACGTGCATCATTATATTGGATCCGTGCATTCGGTCTTAAAGGGGCCTGCGTTTGCATCTCATTCAGCCCGTCTGCTGTTTTTGTTTCATTCAGATTTTTTATGTAGTATCACAAAGCTAAAGTCAGACTATTTTGTTTTTGTTTCAAGTTTCAAAATTTTACAATCTAAATAACATGTGTGCAGCATCTTTGTTTGGATCGTGATTCAAATACACAGGCAAAACCTTAGTTTACTTGCATGGAGACATTTCTTTTATTTGTATTTGTATTATTATTATTTGATTTGGGATTTGTTTTAAAATTTCAAGTTAGTATATTGTTTGACATTTTCTATTTCACAAAGTAATGTGCAGCCTTTTGCTCTGAGAAATAACAAAAGGACACCTTTTTTAAAATCTGTCTTAAATCTAATTTTGTTAAAAAAAGAAATTGTGAGAAAATTGTATTGTAAATCAGTATCGTGAATCGCATCGCATCATGAGTTGAGTGAATCGTTACATCACTATATGCTACTAGTTTTTGCGTTTTGGTATTCGAAGTGTAAATGTTCTAAAAATAAGCGTGTTAAGACTAAAAGAAACCATACTTTTTTTGCTCATCATGTAATCGTGAACCCTATCCGTGACTTGTTATTTGAAGAAAAATACAATATCTTTTATTTGGGCTAGTTAAATTCAATTTTGGACCAAAATCTGAAGAATGCCTGCCCGAAGTGGCTACCAGGGATTTTTTAATTTTGTGAGCCCTGGCTGTCATGTGACGAAAAAAATGAATGACTCGGACCAGGTGAACTAATCAATTCCGTTTCCTGTACCAGAATTTTGTACCGTTGAGTCATATGTACAGGAAATATAATCGATTAGTTCACCTCCCGAGTCATTTTGTTCATGAATGAAAGGATGGTGTGCATGTGCGGTCATAAAAATATGTACAAATCATCCTCTGATACAACTCGTTACTCCCGAGTCACATAAAGGATTCATTCAAAATGAATGATTCGTTCATGATTGACTCATCACTATTGTCAGTAGCATAGAAGCACTGCTCACCCTGAAGTTCTTTTCAAACTAAACAGCTTGCGAATTCGCATGACCAACTTAAACATGAACGAAATTTCTGAGGATCTTTTTTTTTTGCCCTGGCGCAAAACTTCCAATTGCACAAATTCCTATTAGAATGACTGAGCAATGGTAAATGTGACTGCACCTTTACTGTGAACTTTTGTGAAACGTGTTAGTGATTCACTGGATTTTGTCCAGACGTTTCCAGGCAGATCTGCGCTTTGTTTACAACTGAACAGTGGCAGCTACTTAGCTACTCACTAACATGTATCTTTAACCTTCTAGCTGTGCCTCTCCATTATGAGCTGATACATATGAACTCGTACTTTCAGCGTGAAGTGATGCATGGTAATATTTCATCCTAATGGATGAGCCTGCTTGATAAAAATGAATTCTTCTTGGAAATTCTTCGCTCATGAGCAGGACCAGCTGTGTTCCTTGTGCTCCTCATCGCACTGTAAGTGTCCTCCTCCTCCTTTGGCTTGCCTGGCGGGTTTCTCTAGTGCTGAACAGGGCCTCTGGGTCAATAAATCTCTGGGAGGACATTTCAGCACAAGGCTGAGTGTGTCTGCTCAGTGCAAATAAAATAGCAGAACTTATACCTGGTGAAGATGTTAGCATGTGTGCTGCAGGATATAGGCTATTGCAACATTTGATCAGATGTTCCACTGCTATCGGATACAAATACTGTCATCTTATTTTACTAGGCAAATTATTTACAGTGGCAATATAAGCACACATGCAAAAATCACTTTCTTACTAGGTATTTTTGTTGTTTTCTAGTATACATATATAAACATTCTTGAATCAAGATAAATTTATTTGAGAAGCAAAATGACTTATGATATTAAGTATTGTTTCCTGAAAAAATGCATCAAGATTTTGTAAGTTTTTCCTTAAAACAAGAAAAAAATATCACCCATAATCTTAATTCAAATGCAAAACATGATTATTATTTTAACCTCATTGGCAGCTATTTTTCTTGTTTTTGTTTTTGTTTTGTTTTTCTTGGCCTTTTAACTTCTTTAATAAATCTATAAAAAGTGTTAAAGGGGTCATATAATGCTGCTAAAAAGAACATTGTTGTGCATTTAGTGTAATGCAATGTGTTTATGCGGTTTAAGGTAAAAAAAACACATTATTTTCCACATACTGTACATTATTGTTTCTCCTCTATGCCCCGCCTTTCTGAAACGTGTCGATTTTTAAAGCTCATCGGTGTGCTCTGATTGGCCAGCTATCCAGTGCGTTGTGATTGGCCAAATACCTCAAGCGTGTGACGGAAATGTTACGCCCCTCACCATACTGTGATGCCATCTCCCAGCAGGACGAGACTCAGTCCAGTGCTCTACGTCGGTGCACATCACATCATCGGTTATTTTTAGCAGTTCAGTCAATGTAACTGTTAGGAGTAAACTGAAATAACTAGGGATATTGGTTATTTTCGCATCAGAGGGAGTTTCAGGCAACGTTTATAAACAGATAACTTTAAGTATTTGTGGATTAGTGCGTACTGGCTGCGCGTGCGAAACATAAAAACCATGTCGCGTTTGTGATCGGAGAAAGAAAAACAACAAACAGCAGCATACTTCTCACTGCTCAAAACTCGCGTTGTTGAATCATCATTGGCAAATATTAAATATAAAAAACTTACTTACAGGCTGAGAGTCAGAACAGCCAGGATGTTTGCAAAGTTGGAAAACTGCCCCATGCATTAGGCTATGTTCAGTAAACAGTTCTCCATAAAATGTGCAGCACACATCTGAATTTTTGGGTGAAATGTTCTGGAACCGTGTTGTAAATACAACTTAACAACTGATTTCTAGTTGTGTCCTCTTTTGGAAGATCAAACAAATAGTTTTGCTTTCACAACGAAACACAGCGACTTCACAACATGGCGGCGGAGGCAACAGTTGAGAATATAAAGTTACCCTTTCTTTGCGTGAACATTTGGGCGGAGTTATGCAAATCTTCCCACACAGTGACGTAGATGTGGGGGCTTGTTAGAACGAGCCGTTTTAGGTAGGCGTTGACTCTTAACTTTTATAAAGAATATCTCTTTAGGTTTGAGACTTTAGTTTTTGCAATTTTACAGATCTTCTTTATGCAACAAGAGTTTGTAACACTTCAAAGAGAAAGAAAAATTGAAATCGCATCATATGACCCCTTTAAAAGCAGTAAAATTTGATTTTGCACTCCTTTCAAAAAGGAAAGTCCCAAGAGAAATTCACTTGAGAAGCAAAATTGCTTCTGATATTAAGTATTGTTTCCTGAAAAACTGTATCAGGGTTTTGTTAGTTTTTCCTTAAAACAAGAAAAGAAAAAGCTATATAAAAAAAAAAGTGTTAAAATTTGGAAAATTTAATTTTGTACTCCTTCGAAAAAGGAAAGTCCCAAGAGAAAAAAATAAATAAATCACTTTGAAGGTGCTAATGAGTGCAGTAAATGACTGCAGATTAAGGGTGCGCCAGTCAACCACATCAATAGTACTTCATAATAATGACCCATATGGGTGTGTGGCACAATTTATTCTATTATTTAAAATAACCATTTGGAAATGTGCCTGCCTTTCAGAATAATTGTTATGTTGACCCAGTCCCAATGTAGACAAGATTACAATGTAGACAGATTTTGTGGTCAAATGTGACCAAGATATATATTTACAAAGGTCGATACAACATCTAACAATGTTCACTTCTCAGTAAACAACAGCTATAGTGAGTTCATGTAAGCGTCATGCTGTGGGACTGCTTTTCATCAGCCGGGACTGAGCATTGTGTTAAAACAGAAGGAAGAATGGAACGGCTGCAAGATTGGAACTGCTCAAAGGAGACGGTTTATCTTTCAGCAAAACAATCTCAAACACACTGGAGTGGTTCAAGAACAGCAAGTTGAGTGTCCTACACTGGTCCAGTCAAAGCTCAGATCTTGATCCAACTGAGAATCTGCAGAACTATTTGAAAACCGCAGTACTCAAGCATCATCAAAGAAAACTAAACAACTGGACAGCATCTGCCTGGAGTCATGGGCCGAAATTACACCTGAGCAATATACAAAATCGGTACGTCCCTCAAAAGGTGGTGATTTACCACAAAACATGGTGATTTATGCAAATATTAGAGTTTATTTTTTCTCTTATTTAGTTATATATTTATTTAAATGACAGAATGCAACTTGAGAAAATGCTTTTGAAAGCCACTAGGTATTAAATCCTGTAAAAAGACACATGTGCTCACTGAAATTCCAAATATGTTGTACTTTGTCAACTAAAATATTTAGGTCAGGCAATTGGGCTACAGCTAAATGGGCTATTACATAAACTGTTGTCCATACATCTACAACAGCATGGTCACATTTCAGGGAGTGGTGTGTGTGTGTGTGTGTGTGTGTGTGTGTGTCGTAGCACTTGCCTGGTTGCACAACCATTTTGAGGCTTGCTGCTTTCGAGCCCTGCACTTGGTAATCCCAACTCTTTCCTGCTGTCAAGTTAACAAAAACAAACAGATAATTTATCTACGTGGCTGAGCACACGGAACCAAGCTCTGGGGGAGTGGTGCGCGTCACGTTGACCTCATCTTCGGCGAGAACCATTCGTTTGTCTCCCGCCGCTCGTCAGCTAACACGTTATTTATTCTGCAGGAAGAATGTTATACTCTCTAAGCCTGGCACAGCACATCAGTGAGGAATTCTGTCTGAGAGTCGAAGCAGCAGCCTGACGTCATTTTATCATCATGTTCATTCCGAGAGATTCGCCACAGTGGAATAAACCAGCAGGTACTCAAGCTGGGTCAGGAGGGGGCTTTGGAAAATATCACTTTCTTAACCCTAAAAACAGAGATTGCAGGTTTTTTAACATGTGGGTGGTCAAAATATTTAAAAAGTACTTATTTTCTTCTATTTGCATCCCATCAGATGCCTCAGTTCACTTAAATCTAAACCAAAATCTATAACTAAAGCAGCCGCCTTAAAGGGATAGTTCACCCCAAAATGAAAATTACCCCATGATTAAGCCATCCTAGGTGTATATGACTTTCAGATGAATACAATTGGAGTTATATTTAAAAATGTCCTTGCTCTTCCAAGCTTCATAATGGCAGAGAATGGGGGTCGAGGTTTTGAAGTCCAAAGAAGTGCATCCATCCATCATGAAAAGTGCTCCACATGGCTTCAGGGGCTGAAGCGAAGCGATGCAGTTGTGTAAGAAAATATCCATATTTAAAACTTTATAGACTGTAATCTCTAGCTTCCGCTAACTGTTGTAAGCACATTCAAGAGAGAGTGGCGTTCCAGCGGATGATGTAGGCGTAGCGTAAGCTCTGGTGAGAAGTGACGAACGTAGAGGAGAGAGCCAAACAAAACACCAGTCATGAATTCTAAGTACAAAACGAGGATTTGTAAAGGAAAATATCAGAAGATTTTAATATAAGCCAAGAAGAGACTGGTTTTCCTTTGCTGTAAACAAAACTTGGTTCTCGTGAGACTAGCATATTCCCACAGGAGCTTACACTTTGCCTACGTCATACGTCATCCGCTGGATGCCACTCTCTCATGAACACGCTTTAGACAGCAGAAGCTAGAGGTTATTGTTTATAAAGTTTTAAATATGGATATTATTCTTACACAAATGCATTGATTCTCTTCAGAAGGCCTTTATTAACCACTTGGAGCTGTGTGGAGTACTTTTTAACGATGGATGAATGCGCTTTTTTAGGCTTCAAATCTCGACCACCATTCACTGCCATTATAAAGCTTGGATGAGCCAGGACATTTTTGAATGTAACTCTGATTGTAGTCATCTGAAAGAATAAAGTCATATACACCTACTCAACTCAAACTTTATTTATAGAGCACTTTCAACACCACAAGTGGAACCAAAGTGCTGTACAGAGAAGGATAAAAGAGAAAAAAATAAAAGAAGAATAGAAAACATAAAATCAATGGAGACAAAGAATACACAGCTTACAAAGAATTTTCAAATGCTAATGAAAACAAATACTTTTTAAGCACACTCTGAAATACACCTAAAGCAGGAGAAGATTTAACAGCAGAGGAAGGTCATTCCAGAGCCTTGGAGCTGCAACAGAGAATGCCCGATCGCCATTACATTTTAAACGAGAACGCAGAACCATAAGGAGCAACTGATCATTTGAGCACAGAGATCTACTAGATTGGCAGACACTGATTAAGTCAGAAACTTACTCAGGCGCTAGGCCATGCAGAGCCTTAAAAACATACAACTGCACTTTGTAAGGAATTCTGTATTGTATGGGTAACCAATGCAATTTGATTAACGCAGGAGTAATATGCTCTCTCTTCTTAGTACCTGTTAAAAGTCTGGCAGCTGAATTCTGAACAAGCTGCAAATGAGAGAGAGAGGCCTGACTCACCCAGATACAACACATTACAATAATCCAAACGGGATGGCACAAAGGCATGAACATTCTTCTCCATATCTTCAAAAGAGAGTATAGACTTCAATTTAGATATTGATCTAAGATGGAAAAAAACTATTCTTAACAATAGCATTAATCTGCCAAATTTAAGGTCAGAGTCAAAAATGACACCAAGGTTTCTCACGCTAGACAATTTTTTTTTCCCCCAGGAAACATCCCTAGGCAATCATAAACACCCTCTACACACCCCACAATATTACCAAATAAAATCATCTCTGTCTTATCCTCATTCAACTGAAGAAAGTTATTTGCCAACCAACACTTAACCTCAGTCAAGCATTCATTTCATATAGGGACTGAATGGCACATTTATGCCCATGTTTCAGTGGTAAATAAATTTGAGAATTACCCGCATACAAATGACAGTGAATCCCAAATTTCTCAAAAATAGAACCTAGAGGGAGCATGTAAAGGGAAAATAAAATTTGTCCCAAAATAGAACCCTGAGGAACCCCACACACAAGACGGGCAACAGTAGAAGAATAATTCCCTAAACTGACTGAAAATGTCCTATCTTTTAAATAAGAAGAAAACCATTTCAGGGCTAAGACCTGAATGCCAACCTGGTCCCTAAGACAATCAATAAGAATATTATGATCAACTGTATCAAATGCCGCAGTAAGATCTAACAGAAGTAAAACAAACACCTAGGATGTCTTGAGGGTGAGTAAATCATGGGGTAATTTTTATTTTTGGGTGAACTATCCCTTTAAATTGATCATATTGATCAACATACCACAAAAAATCAGAGGAATAATTAATTACTTTGTGAATGTTTAAAAAGTATCTTCTATGAAGTATGAATGTAATCTGCTTATATCTGTCATTACCATGTCAGCTATCAGCGTCAGTTGCATCGCTTCACTGCTATTCACAAATCTTCTCCCATGGCCTCATGGGATAGCAAAGTCAGAATCTCGCAGATCATTTGCTTTTCTTTATTGTGTGAGAGTTTAATTTAATAAACTAGGGCTGTTAACGTTAATGTATGTGATTAATTAAATAGGAGTTTTTATTCTCCTAATGCTGTCAATGCATTTATCTAATTTGACATGATAACAACAGACCTTTTGAAACCGATAAGAGCCGCATCTCAAAATGTCTAATGTATAGGCTACATAGAGTCTCTAGTGATGCACCAAAATACCCTTTTAATGGATCATTTATTAATAAATCAAACCCAGATGGAACATTTAATAAAAGTAAAGTCATTTGCATTCTTTGTGTGGTTAAACTGTTGTTGAAGCTCTCTCTCTCTCTCTCTTACTTTTGGCTGCTCCCATTAGGAGTCACCACAGTGGATCATCCACATATTTATTTGGCAACGATTTTTATACCGGATAATTGCTGCAGAAGCTCAAGCAAAATATAACCTAACAAAGCACCATCATGTGCAGACCAGTGCCATTTTTACACATGCAATAATAAGTCCATAATGTGTGTGGAGTTTGTTTGTTATTGAATTGTTGCAGGACTTTTTATAAAATTCCTTGGTTACAAATTGTGTTGTAATCAAATACAGAAACTTGTTTGTGTGAGACAAATAAATTGTTGAATAAAACAGTGTTGAATAAAATTTCACTCGAGTATCATTATTAATTAATTACACAAAGGAGAATTTAGTTTTCTTTTAAAAAAAAAAAAGTATGGAATTAATTACTTGCTAAATATTTTGATTCATTAACAGCCTTATTGATATCATGATTTATTGTGGTGATTAATTAGTTTATTTGACATGTTTTGCTGTCTGTAGCTAACCCAATTTTGCAATGAATACTGACCCTTGAAAAACAGCAAACAGAAAAGTGCAACATTACCCCATACACTTTTTAGAACCAGACATCCCGCTGCCTTTTACTGGGTGACCGTAAACTAGCCTGCCTGGACCTGGATTGGGTTAATTATTTCCCTATGTTAATTTTACCTCCTCTTTCCTAGGAGCAGGGGTCACTCCTGTGTTTTTTTATAATACTTCCTTGTGCTGGGGTATGATAAAGAGACAGCGAGTCGTAGAGGGCAGCCGCCACCAGAGACTGGCGCTCCCTGAATTCATGCGCTGCTCAGCCGGGGCCAGTAAATCTGAGCATTAGTGTGAAGGAAGTATGATCCATAAAGTGCTAAGTGACGCTGTCTGCTCCTCCTCCGTCGCCCATGGCCCAGTGTGGAGGCATTATTGAGACTCTGTGAGTGCAAGCTGTCCCGCTGTCTGCTAAATGAGCTCCTTCCAGCCCCGGTAGTAAGGCGGCAGGGAAGGGCAGAGGTGTTCGGGCCAGGATGAAAATAGATGCTTTAAAAGGCAGTAAACTGCGTTACCTAAAGCAAGATTGCGAATGTTTTGGGCTTCTCTTGTGGTACCAATAAAACACTCCAGACTCCAGATGAATGCTGCCATCACTGTTTAATGAAATTAGTGCAGCAAAGTCTTGGCTCAGTCTTCATCAACGCAATTACTAAATAATCACAAACTTCTTTGAGGGCATTACATTTAGGGTTAGGTAAGTTTTCCCAAATGGTTTGTTGCACAATAAAGTTTGTGTACATTCACAAGCCCCTTGTTTTAATCACAGAATGCTTTTGTTGTATGGAAAAGAGCAGCATGGACATTCTACTAAACATATTTTGTATTCCATGGAATAAAATTATAGCTTATATCTTTTGAAGACTTTTATATCTTTTAAAGAAGTATGCAAAGTGGTATGTTTATTCTTGATAATCCCCTATGAACTATAGGTAAAATATTCCAACAGTAGTTACAGATTAACAGTATTTACTTTTTTACATGAGCAATTTTAACATGTTTGCATGCCCCACGCTTTATGCCTCATCTATTTCTGAATCTCACAGCTGAACTCCACTTCAGGTTTTTTGTGTTGCTGGATCATGATTCCAACCCCGGATCTGTGGACAGCATTTTGCGGCATGTAAAGTAAAACAATCTACAGGGACAACATTTGACTGCGGAAATTATTCATTAGCACACTTGAGTTTTACGGTCTTATTTTTCTCATGTTGGCTCTGAAAGCACAGCTATTGCCAGAGGAAAAGTTCTGGCCTGTACTTGACTCGCAGTGGAAGGATAGAGTGTCAAGAAGGACGGATGACCTGTTTGGCCACATGTCTTTCCAGTTTTTTGTTCCTTTTCCTTCCATTCCAAAATCGAAGATCTTGGAAAAGATTTGAAAATAGAACAAATTGCTCAATGAAAAAGTCCCTCGGGCTCTTGTTTATGTCCTTGCAAGAGAGGCCTTAGCTGGCCTGACCATGTTTGCCCCGATCCACAAGCTGTTCCATCCCCCTCTGGGACGCAAGCCATGTGCTTTGGAGGAAAACCACACAAGAGAGACTTAGTAGGGGGTAGAAAGTTCCAGAAAAAGCCATGGCCGTTCTGAGCCAAGACACCAGCGAGAAACCCAAGTGGATGTGGTGAAAAAGTCAAATTACCAAAAAGGAAATGGAGGGGAAACCTCAAGGCAAACGAGAGCAGCGAGATGCATTCGTATTTTTGCAACACTCTGAGCTGCATCTAGGAAAAGAGGCCTGAGATGATCTGATTTGGAGATTTGGTTAATATGTTGAAAGTATATTGCAAGATTAATGACCCCAGATTTAAAGGTGAACTGTCTCACTTAAAATTTTATTCTGTCCCAACTTAATATGCAGAAACAGTCATAAGCAGTGTTGGGGAAAGTTACTTTTAAAAGTAATGCATTGCAATATTGCATTACTCCATAAAAAGTTACTAATTGCGTTATTTTTGTATGTAAAGTAATGCGTTATGCTACTTTTGCGTTACTTTTTGTCACCTGAACTGGGCTTGCTTATTTGTTTTTTATACTTTTGGCAATTATAAGGGCCCTTTCATACCAAAAGTGAAATTAATAAGCCTCAAGCTGAAGGAAGTTCCTCTGCACCTCACTCCCAATTTCTCTTAACACATGGACAGGAGAGGTGTCAGTGAATAAATGGGAAAACAAAGTAACCTGCATTGCTTATTTGAAAAAGTGTTTCAGATATTTTGTTGTAAATTTAAAAGTAATGCGTTACTTTACTTGTTACTTGAAAAAAGTAATCTGATTATGTAACTCGTGTTACTTGTAATGCATTACCCCCAACACTGGTTATAAGATATTCATAAGCTGATTTTCCTGAAAAATATAAATTCAAACGTTTGTTTGACCACCAAACTGAAACTGAAAACTCATGATTGTCACAATTTCATTTGTTGCTAGTCGCGTAGTATACGTCACCTTTGCAAAAGCATTTCTAACTGCACATGGCAAGTCGTTATAGCTAGTATCCTTCCTTGAGAAAAAAAAAAACGGCTCCACAGCGGCTCCATCCCGGTTTTAGAGGACAGAGACCGCCAACAGTTTCCTCTTCACTCTATAACAAACAGAGAGAGGCCGGGCCCCCGGGGCTTCCTGCATCCCACACACAGCCCGCAAATAAACACAATCACGTTCTTTAAACGTTCAACTACTTCCCCTCCACATTTCTTCCCTCTCTTTCTTAGAAACACTGCTTGACCAGCTACGTAACTTTTTCTCTGGAAAGGAATGCTACATGCCTTCATGCGGCATCGGGATGACAAAAACATGGAGTGGAATGTTTTGAGCTGTCCTGTAAATACATCTCCTCCCCCTGTATTCTGCACATAGTCCCTGGCTGCATTGTCAGATGTAAAGAACCAGATATGAGTAAAGATTTTGCAATTTACTCAGAAATCTTGATGTTGATTATAAAGTAGAGATAGACAGAATAGAAAACAATTGCACAGCATAGCTTATAAAACCACCAAAATGTTACTTCTGTCAGGACCACTATCGTCAAAATGATAGATACTTAGCATAACGTTTGGTTTGGCGGTATGGTTCTGTTCTGGGCAAAAACCTCCCTGCCCATCCATGCAGCCTGTCATGAATGAGCAGGGAGAGCAGCAATAATAACCCCCCATAGGGTTAACAGAACAGAACAAGGCAGATATCATTAATGTACTTGATATTTAAGTGTAACACTTTATTCAAGATAAAGGAGTCTGATTAGCAAAGAATATCAGAAAGCCAAGTCCTGACTGTGGCGAAAGGAGGAGCTGGGGATGGAGAAGGGTAATTTGCTCCTGAGCAAGCTGAATAATACGGAATAGAGCTTATATAGGAATGCCGCGATAGGTGTCGTATTCCTATAGGTAGATGTGATCAGCTGAGAATCAGCTGATGCAAGCTTGACTCACGTGACCTGCCAGAACTAACGCTAATGCTTAATATTTGACTTTAAACATGGTTCACAGGCCATTTGACTTAATTTAAAAGTTGAACCGTTAAACTGAAACACAATTTAAACACAAATCCAAATAAACAAGTTATTTTGTAATTAAAAAGCAGGTTTATAAATGGTAGTTCACTTGCCTAAATCCAGAATCCTTGTCCAATAGAAAATAATATACCCTATAAATGTCCTCATCTGGTTTCCGCAATAGCTACACTTTAACCTAATAATTATTCTCTATCTTCGTACTCCAGCGCTCACTGCTTTGTGGAGTCATAATTGAATTATGACCATGCTATCCTGTTGAAAGCCGAATCTTACTCCTCAGTGTAAAACAAAACCACGAAAGACCTCATTCACAGCAATAAATGAAACAACTGGAAGGCAAGGCATTTCTCTCCCACTTGTGGCAATAAAGAGAACAAACGTGAGCAGATTTTATGCAAATAAATCCCCAAGACAAATATTGGAATTTGAAGGATTTTAATGTTAACTGTCAAGTAAATTGAAAATATTGAGTCCCTGTGGAGGGCAAAGGGAGTGTTTGGTGCTGCCTTTACACCCTTTTTGATTTGTAAAGAAGTCTAGAGTTAAGTGTAAGAGAAAAGTTTGTTTCCTTGTCCTAGAGGTTTTAAAGCAAATTAAAGCTTAAAAAGATTATGTAGTAATATAGTAACCCATTTTTGCTTGACACACTCCCTAGAAAAGAAAAATCAGAAATGAAATCTATTTAATGTCTCAACTGTTTGTTTAGACAGCAATGAGCTTAGTTTTGTATTAATTTTGCTCAGTAAGTCCCAACAGAACATTTCAAAGAAAGTAGCAACGATATTTTAGCAGTTGTGGGGGAAAAGAAATACAGAAATATTCTTTTTTTTTCTAAAAGAATAAACACTTTGTTTTTACTGTTTTTGAATTAATATAACAATACTCTGAAATCTTAAATTTTATGATAAATCAGTTATCTATTCAAAAATGAGGCTCTCTGTTTTCCCACTAGTCGCAAATGTGACAACTTGCATGTATACATTTCCTGTGAGCAAGATCTAAACCAGACCAAAATTATTAATACATTTATTATGGACTGTTTGAACATTATATGTCCCACGTGTGTGTGTGTGTTGTGACAGGTTTTACGTGTTTGCAAAACTTAGCTTTGACACAGGCATGTACAAATTGTCACATGCAATCAAGAGCATGCACTTTTAATTATTGTTTGCAATTGTGTGCGCTAAAACGTCAGTTTCAACCCGTTTTAGACTCCTCAGATGGAATTTCATTTACAAATGTAACCCGTCGAAATAAATGGGTCAATTTTAGGATTTTCTTCCTGAGAAATCTGGATAACTGGTGTATTTGCGTCAATCAATCAAACAAATCATAAAAATTAAATGTAATTAAATGTAATTACATTTAATTTAATTACATTTAATTAAATTTAATTAAATAATGGTTCGGTTTAAGGGTAGGTTAAGGGGTCGGGTCAACAGTGTATTTATAGATTTAATTACAGAAATTAATTACAGATGTTATGTTATGTTTTTTATTTTTTTTTAATTGTCGTTTTAAATATAAGTACAATGTAAAAAAACATGTATGTACACAATAAGAGCATTGTACCAAATTAGTAATATAAATGTTAGTACATAGTTAAAGATATTTAATATAAAATTTGTCCAAAGACCCCGCTAATCTCACAAATGAGTTTCAGATCTCAGAAAAAAAAAATGTCTCAAGCTCAAACTTTCCCAAAGTCTGCAATCAGAATTGTGAAATTTCAATATGAACTTAGACCAAATTTTCTTATTTACATTAATTTCATTCCTCTTAATGAATGTCAACAATTGACCCATTTCTGTCTGTTTTTATTTATTCTAAAAAAGTTTAAGAGAAACATCTAAGACCAAGTTAATTTCTTGAAACATTCAACCTATGTCTCAGAAGAGAAACCTCGGAGAGCGGCAGAGATGGAAATGATTAGATTTGTTTTCTGCAGAACCGTCAGCTGCAACAGTCAATGTGCCAAACGCAAAGTTTACTCAACCTCGCAGGTGCATATTATCTGCAAGCTTTGTCATGTCAAACTTTATTTAAAAACTCTCCCAATTGACTGCCATCCAGACATCTCAGTTTTTCATACAGTGATGTGCTCAAATAAGCCTATAACTCAAAGAGCGGTAGATACTTTCTTTAGCGCAAACTGCCTCTTGCCATCTTAACATTTTGATGTGATATGCATGCATATTTGCGTGCACATGCATTCTAATTACAGTGACGATGCTTCTTGTAGCTTCTTGTAGATACAAAAGAAGCATATGTTCATAAGAAGGGAAGGGAAGTTCTAATTGCACAAAGTTTTGTGTATTCACATGCTGTTTTGTACCTCTTTCAGGCATTGGCAGGGAAACCCCACCAGGCATGCAGTCGGCCACCAGGATCAAACAGTTCCAACAATCACTGCACAATTAGCAATCACGCTTAATGCACTCCCACTAATTTGGGCCAATCATCTGGTATTTCCACTTGATGCCCACATCCTTGTGCTTTCATCCACCCTTGGTGCATTTAGTCAGGTGAATGATTACAGTGCTTAACACCGCTCTCCTGGAAATAGCTATTTTAGGGTGCACTTCGTCTGGCATGTGCCGACAGATGCAGTCATATTTTAATTCAGGTTCATAACACAAAAACAATGCAATGCACATTATGTGTATCGGTGAGAAGAAAATGGCCCATTCTGCCAATTCACGCTAATACTAATGTTGTATTTTAGTGCACTTGGGTGAGAATCCACAACCAGGTCTGGGTTTGCCCACCTGTCCACGTCTGCACTGAGATGCGCGCTCTTCCCTGTGTGTCCCGTGAGCCTCTGCATCCCACTGAATGACTTTTTTCATCTTGATCTAGTTAACCTGCGACATGCCTCTTTTTCCCTGGTGAAAAAAACATCCTGAATAAATATTTGAGCAGGCGGTGTGAGTGCGCTCAGTCCCGGCTCTCTCAGAGGCCCTTCCTGGCCCTTGTCAACCAAGATTAATGTAGATTCACTAATGCACTGGGGTGGGAGGCTCACATACACGCTTCTCCCACAAACTTCAGGGCACAGGAGATCTGGTGAAGGACTTTGTACATTCAGTTGGGAAAAGTAAAGATGACCGTGGGGACATCGTTTTGGCTGGTTTTTGAGATGTTAGGAAAGTGGACTGTGTTTGCAGGGAAAGAAACAGATGATAGATGGATGGACAGGGGGGAAACTGGATTTGTTAAAAAGGATGGGCTTTGGTGTGGGTGGAAATTAGTTATTAGGGATGGATGCTCCAAAAAATGGCTTTGTTAAGACACTTTAGCCTTCTTGGCCGTAATGATTTGCGAATTTCAACTTAATTTCTGGAATATAGAGAGGTCAGTGTTCAAGGTTATGGAGAAATCTGGTTCCTCCAAGTTACAGGAAATGACCAGTGTAGACCGTTTACACACAATTGCTAATCATACCTGTAATACTCAGGTATCCTTTGGAAATGGACATATGCTTTTTCCACTGACAGTCTGGTTTCCATCCAAGTTGTGAATTTAACTTGCAAAAATGATTTACGAAGAAATCTGCGTTTTCATGCAACGTGTTCAAAATAACAAAATAGTTCACTTTAGAGAAACTGCGGAGAATATCGACAGAAATGGAAGTTGTGAGGCCACATGAGAAGCGACTGTGGCCCCACTGTGTATAATAAAGGATTTGGGGCTTAGAGCGTGCAGACTAAATGCTCTCGTGAAATGTGTGTTTGCAAGCAATCAGCAGCAGATTCCTTATGTTTGGGAAAGCATGTCAAGACAGTTCTGGGAGGTAATTGTAGCTAATTATTTTGATGACAATCTTTGACTTCAGCATTTCAGAATGACCAGAGCAACATTTGAGATGCTATGCAAAGATATTGATACGCTCTTAATTTTATTCAGTCACATGACTTTAATGTGCATAAAGGAATGTATTCAGTAAATGTGTTTTCAACATAGTTTATGGGCGTATTACCCTACAGAATAAATAATGTATCCATAATTTATAAGTGAGTTTTCGTGGAGATTTTAATCACAGTAGGCATCAAATGAAAATTTGCCCCATCTATTTTCTGAATACATGTTATAGGTATTATTTTGAATCATTAATCTGTGCATATGTTCATTTTGACTTGGTGAAAATGACAGACTTCTCTTTGGTGACACATGCAGGACGTCTCCAATCATTTAGTCTGCTTTAACCCCACCCCTGCAAGCTCATGTTCGTCTGCCTCCACTTTTGAGTGCAACATCCATATCTCATATCAGGCATAGACGTGAGCGAACTGTCCAAAAGAATCAAACCTTTTTGCCAATTAGATCAATAGTGTTTCTTTTGTTTACAACCTGGGATGTCGCTGCACCCTTTAACTGGGACATGAGACCCAGTGGAATACAGCTGTGCCCCAGGTTGTAAACAAAGGGGAATAGAGTTAAGACCAACCCAGGTTCATTGAAAAAACGTGCTTGTGGCGACGTTTATGCACCTTACTGCACATTTCGCGGTAGTTTCAAAGTGAAATGTCCAGCGATTGGCGCTGAAACGCCATAGCCACGTTTTTATTACATTGGCACAGGTATGTATTGCGGCGGTTTCCGCGTTAAAAAGCCTCATGTCACGCTAATGTTCAAAAGTATCAGTTTTCAAATGTTATGGCATGTTAAAATTGTTTTCAGGTCATAACAATATTCTGCAAGGATTTGTGCGAAAATAAGTCTTTATTAATCAATAATCTGCCCTGTGATCATAATTTGTGTGAAAAGGAATAACAGTTGTCTGACTTTTATTGCCTCTAGTGGTCATTTCAACTGGAAACTATAGGTTTTATAAGTATAGGTACGTTTTTTGAGTTTTGCAGAAATGTAGGTAGAGACATGTTTTTCCGATGAGTCTGTGTAGCGTAAGACCATAATATGTCTTGTTCGTTTGTGGGTTGGTTATGTAGTCACTTTGTCATTCCGCTGTCAATGGAAAAGAAGCCCGGTTATGAGAGAGGTTTTAGGATCCCCAACCAACCACCAGCACTATTTTGGTGGAACAGTTAGACATTAGATGGCTGGGCAAAGTCTACCGCAGGATGGCAAGCCATTGGGCTTCACGGGCTGGAGGAAAGTGCCACTGTTGTAAGGCTGGACAGAGGCTTACGGACAAATCTGGATAAGATATCAAATCTAATAATTTGATCATAAAGAAATGTAGTTTTTAGAAATGTAGGGGAGTGTTTATCAATGGGGAAGCATGTGGACGTGGAAAACCTACAAGTAGAGAAAGTAAAGGATTTCGAGCACATTTTGACCCAGTATGTTGCGATGGATAGCCAGACCGTTTTCGAGGAATGGATTTCAAAAACGAGTACCATGACCCACCACATCCTCAACAAGAAGCCAACACTTCACACACACCTGACTGCTCTGCATTCTTGGGTTACAGACCTCACAGTGCTCCCTTGAGGCATAGCCTTGATGGGCTCTATGTGTTTCTGCTCAGTTTTTAACTTTCAACAGACTCTTGTGGTGCTTGGGTTGTGTAGGGTGCAATTTAAACGTGACTCTATTGTTTTACGCTTTATAATCGTTACTCCTTTGAGACCTACCCCAACATTTCTAGGTCTAATGTGTATATATGCATCAGTTTGACATAAAACGATCTCATTAGCTTCAGCATCTCTAACCAAAAGAACTTCAATTGAGTAATTGTTACACAAGCATATTCCATACCACAATGACATGCAGAGGAGATATATTTCAAGCTGTGGTCACCACTTAAATTTGGTTCCTGTTGCGGCATTCCTTTGAACGTCACTGTGGAAAAAGCTTACTCCATCATTACGGCTCAGAGCACAGAGGAATTCTCAACATTCAGAGCCCAGTTGAAATGGGAATGTGGAAGTGTGGTGTGACATTGCAAAGATCTCTAGTTCCTGGATGTTAAAAACCTCATCTATATTCTGTGTTTTCCCACAGTTGTTCTGAAAGTCTTGGAGTCTTCAAGGGGTCATAAAATGAGGAATCATATTATCCTGGATCTACTGAAATGAATATACTATGAAAACACTTTAAATCGCAGAACTTTCTTTGAGGTCCAAAATGAGCATTGGTTTAAACTAAGCTGCAAAACGTCATTCCAAACTTCAACAACTTACATATTGAAGAATAGGGAAGAGTAAGATTATTATTAAACAGCAGAAAAACTAACACTGTAAGAGTGAAATGCTGTTCCATTAGTCAAATGATGAATAAGAGTGTCCAAGATAATGCAAAGGAAAACACAAAAATCTTCTTTTGTTGGTTTCAAAAATGTTTTATACCATTTTCAACAAAAGTTTTTTTTTTTTACAAAAGTTTACACTTATGTACCATATAACATTTTACAACCTGAACTACTTTGCCATGCCATATAAAAAGTTCAAATTTTCTAATATTTTAAGACAATAACTGATCTTGACACACAGTCATAAGGGTCTTTTGGTCTTCCTTTCTATGATATTCCTGTTTTTCCTGCATATTTCTGACATGGTCTCATTATACAAGAGGTGTATTCATTGTGTGAAAGAATTGCTTTTTAATGTATTTGGGTTATTCCTGGTATTCTGTGATTTTTGTGTCCTCAATAAAGATCATGATCTCACTGCCTTAAACTTCAATATGCTAAACTAAGACAACCTTAAAATTGTATTTAAAAAATGTAAATAGAATAATACAATAAAATAAACAAAATAAAATAAAGATGGAAGCATTTTAAACACGTGAATTGTCTTGTGTTCCCAT
Organism: Sinocyclocheilus anophthalmus; assembly: GCA_018155175.1. Lineage (NCBI taxonomy): Eukaryota > Metazoa > Chordata > Actinopteri > Cypriniformes > Cyprinidae > Sinocyclocheilus > Sinocyclocheilus anophthalmus. The sequence goes on along the minus strand of JADLZN010001824.1, from coordinate 96,417 downwards.
GCTTGCTCCTCCCATTTTTATGATGAATAACTGCATATATGATTTGATTGATTTGGTTGGTTGGTTGGTTGATTGATTTATTGATTGATTTATTGATTGATTGTTGGGTATAATAGTAATACTTCTTTCTACTGTATAGATTTTTTCAAGTATTAAATTTTATTTAACAATTTTAATAAAGATTTTTAGTGTATCTCAAGTTATTGTGACTACTGTCCCTTCAAATGAAAGGGCAAATGAAATTATATTTAAATAATAAAGTTGACACACAACTCATGTGAGCGAGATCTTCTGTTATTTCAGTTGTCTATTTTTATTCATTCAATATTAACCTGATATGTGAAAAAAGTAAGCAGAAAATCATATTTGTTTTTTTCAGACATGATGCAGCCTGTTTTAATTCTTTGACAAATTTCTCTAGTTCCTCTTTGAACACTTTGGATACTAATGGATAAATGTAAAATGCGCAATCAGAAGACTTAAAAAAAACTAAAATCATACTAAAGCTCAGAGAGAGGGTGTAAAATGGTCAAACTTATGACTGTTTCTGTGCCAAATAAAATGGACCTCAGAATAAATAAGCAATTGATATAAAATGGGTTTAACTATTTTTTCCAATCCAACCACTCTTAATGGCTTGGAGAGAAAAATAATGAATGTTCAAATTTAGCAGCTTGTGTATTTTTAGCTCGTCATATCTCGTGACATTTGTTGTATCATGCATCAGGAAGCCAATGTGTGGATGTTTGTAAAACTAAGAGCGATCGCACCCGCTGTTTGCTCAAGTGTGGTAATCCATTGCTCAGTTTGCTGAAAGTCAAAGTTCGTCTTCCTTATCATTGCCAGGACTTCAGTTCCAATAGCACAGGAGAGACAGGCATAAAACAGGCCACCAGTAACCCCCACCCGGGTATGGGTTTGAGTAGCTTTTTACTTTTAATCAGATTGGCCTAATGCCTACAGGTCGCCCACGCAGCGTGTGCCGGAGGAGACAATTGATACATATGCTTGTCCCTTTCCCCCTCCTCCTCCTCCTCTCCGGAGTGGGACAACAAAGCATCTTTGTAACCCCAAGGAAGAGACACAGTGGACCTTTATATGTGTGTCTAGTGCATCCAAAAAAAGAAAAACCCGCAAAACCTTTGTTCAGTCGCCTTCCTGTGAGGTCATACATATTACATAAGGGCTTGCTTCCTGTTGCACTGACTTGGTGCTTTTAGGCCAGATGTTGGATGGTTTCTCAGGAGTGGGCTAAGTCTGAACGCCTTTTGTTGGGACGTCCTGTGACAACATACGGTAAAGAGCATATTAAGATTATCATTATGAGGCGGAGCTCACTTGCAAATGAAAATTCACACTCATGTTATTCTTGGGTTTGAAACCTATGACTTTCTTCTGTGGAACACAAAAAAAAGACATTTGAAGGCTGTTTTCCATGCTCTTTCAATTACAATAAAGGTCTTGAATTCTTGCCTTACTAGAATGTCTCTTGTACCATTTGCCATTTTCCCCCATCCCTTGATGAATACTCAAATGTGCAGTGCTGTGGGTTTCCAAGACCAGGATTGAAAAACATTGGATTAGCACATCTACAGCACTCTGGTCCTCAAAGGTCTACTGTCCTGCAGAGTTTAGCTCCAAGCCTAACCAAACCCACCTGAACAGGCTAATCAGAGTCTTCAGAATTACTTGAAAGTTTCAATTTTGATCAGGGTTGGAGCTAAACTTTGCAGAACAGTCGATCTCAAGAGCCAGAGTTAAGAAACCCTCTCACTCAATAGAAGATTAGAATATGTTGCAGGGTGTCCACCTCAACTGAAGAGGGACAACCAGTTTTAGACCTTGCAGATAAACACACAACATATAAGCCACAACCTCAAAAGAAGATTGATACATACTGCTTACTGGTTTAAAAGTGCCACGAGACTGATTGCAAAACTGAAGGAAGGTCCAACTTCCAAGTCTCAGTCAATGCTAAAGAGTGTCTACCGCAAGACCTGTTTTAAGCTGTTGAATTCTGTGTTTGCCACCGATGTCGCTCACATCCTAAAACCAGGTGGGGCTCAAACTCTGCATTGTTTTTCTGCATACTACCTTATAAGTATCGCACACTGTCTGATTACACTACTGGAGAAATTTTTATTGTCAATCAAAAACCTTCAGTTTTTAAATTATTAAGTGTGCATACACAACATATTCCAACCTCAAATATAGACTAAAAATAAGGCCCAAACTCACAACCTCACCACTAAATATATAGTAGCGATATTTTCAAATGTTGTGAGTATTAATGTTTTTAAACCTTTTGAGGGAGATATAAAATTCCATATTTCAAGATATAAAATAAAAGATTTACTATTCAAAAGGAAGACTTGGATTCGGGTTATTAAATATTGCAAACTGCTTATACAAGTGTCCAAATACTTTTTGAGACTACTGTATATTATCATTTGTATTAAACAATATTGCCGTTAATTATCATATTTAAAGTTAACAGATCTCTGAAAATTACTTTAAAACAGTTTTATTTTTTATACTTATTTTGCTGTCACTAAAAACTGTAATGAAGTAAAAAGCAACAGGGTTGAGGACTTGTTAAGCAGGTTGCAGCTGTCTTCGGTCTGAGCGGCATGCATGTATAAAATGTCTCTGTGGTCGTGTCGGTCTGTACACTAGAGGAAGTGTTTGGCTTTTGACAATGAGCTCCCTAGGAATGCACCACTGCCGAGGCCAAGTGGGCGTGTTGCACTTCTGATATCGAAAGCCAAGTTTGGTTGGCTCCGACCCCTCCGGCGCCTCAGGGGGCTGCTGCACTCAGTGCAAGGGCTGTTTTTCACACAGTCCACAGATGATAAGCAAGCACTCTGTGTGTATGCGTGTGTGTGTGTGTGCACGTGTGTATGCTTGCAGTGTCAGTACTTGAAACACAAAAATCTGCAAACTGTGAAACCAAAACATTGTTTCTAACCTGATGCATTTATGCATTCTCATTTTGCTTGTTGCTTCCTGTTCCTGTTATCCAAGGACGAAAGCATTGTCCAGCTTTGGGAGATGGGGTATTTTGTCATGAATGTTGACAGGGAAGAATCTTTCCAATAAAACATGGCAAATGTATGGGGCAAATGTAAAGGAGTTTTTGTAAGACAGTCCTGCAATGCATTTTACAACTGTCTGCATTTGGAGCACTGAAAATCCATTCGGGCTGGGTGTTAGCATAGACCAGGCCTCTGATACGGACCGGCAATAAATGGTGATAAGAAGTGCTTTCCGGAGCGGTGGTGGAGAGGAGAAATGATGCAAGACAGTAGCCCTTTGTTTAAAAAGTTGCTCACTTGGGTCCGTGCCATGGAGTTTGCAAAATGAGTATGGCGAGCCGATTCACGCTGAAAGATTTGGCAAATTCTCAGGGCCATCTCTGTGTCGATGATTTAAGATTATTCTACATTATATTTAAATGTAAATGTATACATTTAGCAGATGTGTCTATCCAAAGCGACCCAGCATGCAAGGTGTGCATTATTTTATTTTATTTTATTATTATTATATTTATTTATTATATACTATATTTTTATTTATTTCTAAAAATTCTTAAATCAAGATGCATTTATTTGAGAAGCAAAATGACTTAAGATATTACATTTTGTTAGTTTTGGCTTAAAACAAGAAAGAATACAGAAGAGAAATATAGAAGAAAAATAATCTTGTTTTCCCTTTGAATTAAGTTAATTTTCCTTTCTTTCTTTCTGTTTAAGCACAAAATTAATTTAGATATTTTTTTTTAGAAAACAAGACTTTATATCTTAATACATCTTTATTCAAGAATATTAAGATATTTGTACTAGAAGTTAAAAATACCAAGAAGTAAGAATACTATAATACTAAGTTTAAAACTTTTTTTTTAAAGATCATGAAAAAATGTATTATTTCTAGCATATTATTACAGAAAGTGGTAACAATTTACTTAAAGCCTTTATGTATAATGCATTGTAAAGGAGTTATTAAAGGGTATAATGCATTATAATTATTCATAATGTGAGTTATAATACATTATATCTTGTCGTAAATAATTATAACCAAATTTAAAATGCAGTGTAACAATACATTTATGAGTGTTATAATGTATTAACTGTGCTTACAACTATTCATGAGATTGTAGAATGCATTATAAGGTGCATTACAAGGCATAATTATATATTTTTATAATGCATTATACATAAAGGCTTTAAGCAAAATGTTACCCATAATGTTATTTACAGTACATAGAAAATAATCATATAATTTCTGTATAACTAAAATGGAGTTTAGCTGTGTTTGCATAATGCATAGCAATGGCCACCCTGGCAGGTATAGGAAGTCTAGTATAACCTTGTTAAAACACATCAAATGATTCAAGGATCAGATTTGCACACACACGCACACACACACACATGAGGACGTTCCATGAAGAGTTTAACCTCTCCATTTTGACTTCAGCTTTGCAAATCACTGAGCTTCACTCTTGTTTGCCTCTCTGGTGCATTGCATTCATATCCGAGCCTGGTGAGGGAGGGCTGGGGGCTGACAGAGAGATACAGAATGCGAATGAGAGGGGAGGGCATGAGTGCAGCACCAGATGTGCTCAGGAGTTTTGCAATATATCATTTGCAAGAGGACATTTTCTTGAACCAAGTCAGCATGGATGAGTTCACTTCGGAAATGCGCAGGCTGAATTGTACAAAATGACTGGCCACATGACTTAGCGAGAGCAGATGGCTCGTTTAGATAGAGCAGCGAGGAGAAGAGTTCAGGTCTTTGATGCATGCAGTGAGAGTTGGTTTAAACCAGGGGCGTCCAACCCTGCTCCTGGAGGGCAAGAGTCCTGCAGAGTTTAGTTCTTACCCCAATTAAACACACCTGAACCAGTTAATCAAGGTCTTCAGGATCACTAGAATGGTCAGCAGTACGTTTAAGGTGGGCTGGAGATGAAATCTGAAGGACTGGACACACAGAGTCTTCTGTACAGTGAACAGACTAATGATTTTCAAATGGTGGGCAATTAAATGGGACAAATAAAAGTCCTGTAGACTTACACTGAAGGAGGAACCCAGAATGTCAGGAGCTAAATTCACATGCAACCAAATAATCATAGTAAGTGGATGATGGCTCAGTTAGTGTGGTTGATATTCACAAATTAAACCTTTAAAGCCTACTACAGCGGCAGGTAAGAATAAATCACAGTAGCAACTCTTTTAGTCTTTATTTAAAAAACAATTTTTCAACGAAATTTTGATTTACAATAGTTTGCAAGATTGCGATAAGAACACAGTAAAGTGAGTAGATGAGTTAACCTATTCAACGTGATGACGTTCAATGTCACTGACTTGTTCGCAACCAACAAGGCAAGTAAAAGCTTAAAAGAAGCGGGTATTACTGATTATATTACTGTATTTTGTGTCATAGAATAAACAAGTTTGTGCTAACCACAGACCTTATTTCTGGCATTTAAAACACAACACAAACACACACACACACACAACATTGACTTCAGCACAAGTGCTAAAATGTGATTTCCATCCTACCAAAAAAAATGTCATCCCTGCAGCAGTCTGTCTCACAGTAGCTCTGGTAACATTATCACACTGGCTTTCTCTGGTTCTAAACACAGCAACAGGGCTGTAAACCTACGCTTTCTTCAGAATGCATGTAATGCACATGTAAACAAACATGAATCGGATCGCAATGTTCAGGGGTTCATATAAATAGAATGTGAAATCAGATCGGATTCATGAAAATGAGTACATGCAGATGTACCTATAGAAACTTGGAGGTGGGCTCTGTTGACATGGGCCAATATGAAAGTACCTAGCAACTACCCAGAATAGCCTAGAGAACCCTAGATACTACCCAGAAGACTATAGCAACCCATTAAAACCCACTCCAAATACATAGCCACCACATACCCTGTTGAAAAAACCAGCTATGCGGGGTTAGGATGTTTGCGCTGGGAGGATGGTTAAGATGGTCCTTTTGTGGGTTTATGCTGGTCCTTTGCTGGTTTAAACTGGTCCTTTGCTGGTTTATGCTGGTCCTTTTGCTGGTTTATGCTGGTCATGTACTGGCAAAGGACCAGCAAAAGGACCAGCATAAACCAGCAAAGGACCAACTTAAACCAGCATCCCAGCGTCAAAACATACCTAACCAGCATATGCTGGTTTTTTCAACAGGGACAGCATCCCAGCAGCATAACAGCGATTTTTGCACAAGAAAGAGGCACACTCGGATTCAATTTAGAAAATGGTAATTGATTAATTGATTGAAGTCAGAATTGATTGAATGCCAACTTTTCCCCACCCAAGAAGAAAATAAACATAAGAAGAGATTGGAATCTTTCAAACAGAGATTTTGTTGAGGTCACATTCTGATTTTTATAGCTCATGTGCGTAGGTTCATAGGTGAACGTACTTGTGTGAGTGTGTTTGGATAGATGTCAACAGATTCATGGGTGTATGAGTCATCCAGGTTTGTAAAGATTTTATGTGAGCTGCAGCCCCAGATCATTGAGAGCCAATATCTTGATACAAGAGCAGTCTCATGTAAAGTAAGAGCCTCTCCCTGTAGCCAGGGGTCTGTGCAGGAAACCAGGACTGCACCTCGTCCTCCATGTGCAAAGATGATTTAGGGACACTCAGAGAGATATTATATACCTGCAGAACATGGTTGCATTTATGTTTTAACTCAAAATATCATATCTGCCCTTTAGCATCCAATGGCCATATATTTCAGTTTCGGAGGTATTATTATATGAAAAATATATATGAAAGCATTGTTTTATGATATAACCATAGGGGTATTATTTACAGCACTAAAATACTGTATCTGAATGGTTTACACCCTTAAATGATAATTTCACAACCCTCTGAAGTACTTAATTCTGACTGGTCACTTTTGGGATTCAATGGCATATTTTTGTGCGGTAATTACTAAAATGTGCAACTATCTATAGTGCCAGGAAAACAATTCCATACATAGCTTCAAGCTTCATTAGTTTAAACAAGATTTAAACTAATATTTTATGTCCATTTATTTGGAAATTAGCCAGCTCATCTACAATATTTCTTAATTGACTACATTAAGTTTGTTTTTGTTTTTCATTTGAATTTGACCAACAAATGCACTTCATTAAAATGATTTTCTTACTTAGTATTTTTGTATTGTTTTCCATAACAGATATCTAAACATTCTTAAATCAAGATACATTGAGAGGCAAAGTGACTATTCGGTCTTGTTTTCTGAAGAAAATATTAAAATTTTGTTAGTTTTTGCTTAAAACAAGAAAAGTTATCTGCCAGTGGGGTCCGGAAAAATAATCATGTTTCCCCTTTGAATTAAGATTACTTTTCTTATCCCATTATCAGATATTTGTTTCATGTTTTAAGCAAAAACGAACAAAATTGATAAATTTTTCAGAAAACAAGACTTAATATCTTGATTCAAGAACGTTTCGATTTTTGCACTAGAAAACAAATCAAAAATACTAAGTAATATTTTTTTTTCAGTGTGTCTTAAATAATCATATTTTCCAATAGCATGTACTGTATGAATGCAGGGACACTGAAGACACAACACACAGAGTTTTATATTTAACAATATATATTTTCCAATTTCAATGTACATTCCGTTTTGACATAAGCTTTTATTCACAAACAAAAGTAGGCATCTAAATAAATACTATATAAAATAGAACTTCAAAATAAATATATCTATAAAGGGACATTTTCATATGTGTGAGAGATTTTTTTTTTCTATTTGCTTTTTTTAAACAAAACAAAAGCGCATTGCTCTTTTCTTTAATCCTCAACATGAACAATGAAGCCCATCCGATGTTATCTGTCCAGATGAGGTGGGGCGATATTAGCAGCTGGCCAAAGACAGCACACAATTTATGCGGACCTACTGCAATAGATTGGGTCCAGCGTCGATGACAGATTTTATTTTACAATTTGTCTCGCAGCACGGATTTTTAGGAACAGAAGGAAGATCGTTCAATTCCATCCTGCAGGCCAGGATATTAGGCGAACAACCATAAAGTTTACATTTTACAGCTGTATCGTTCTCCGTAGTTGAGAGAATTGTGAAATACGAAAAATAAAAGCGAGAAGGTGGGGCGAAAAAGCAACACCGAATAGGATGGAATGGAATGTTACTTGAGAGGGATCCCCGTTCCTCCCAGACAAGTTCACACACAGCAGCTGTATATGTCAATCAAGCACTGAAGATGTTGCACCATTTTAGGAGGAAGGAGGAAAAACAAAATGCTTGGCCACATTGGGGTGAAAAAGCGTTACTTTGAGCGTGACGAAATGCCGTTCCCTCTGCGAATTCAATTAAATCTACAGTTTCAGGGGCACTGAGGAACCGGGAATTAGCCGTGCCTCTCTCGTGCTAATGAGGCATGGCTAACATTAACAGAGGTATTTTTATTGCCAGGCACACTTTTCTAAATCAAGTGCTTGTAATCGAAATACCTAAACACCCTACCTTCTATGCCACAGCCACATAATCTTTACCCCCACCCACCCCCAGCCCTCCCAAAAATATAATAATTAATTTATATACTTTTGTACTGAATTGTAATTAAATTGTACCATGCAATTTCTCAGGACATTTGAAACATATAGCTAGTTTTTCTTAAAACTATTTACAAGAACGTGTAACCTGCATAAGTCGAAGTCTAAGATATCTATGGTACATTTGCAACTTTTCCCTATGCAGCTACGCAAGCTTCTCCATTCAGAACTACTCTGGCACCTATCCATGGGTTAGATTGCAAAAAGACTTAAACCCTAGCCTTATACATTCAAGACTAAGAACAGTAGTGTATTTCTGCTTTTCGGATTTGTGCAACAAGTAAAAATGTTGGAGTATGTGGGACTAAACGAGCGAACCGTGGGTTTGTGTCGAGCAGGCCGACAATTTTCCCTCGTGCTCCCAGACTCTAGGAATCCTGGGAAGTAGAGCACCGTACCTTTAAGAGCTTACTTTCGCACTAATTGGCTAGAGTACAACAATGCATGCCCACTTGGAAACAAACGGTTATAAAAATGGTCAACGGAATCTCCATGGCGCACTCATTTGGCAAAATCTCTATACTATACATATAACAAAATATATATGTGGAGAAAGCAGTTCGATACTAGGGCACGTCCGTAGAGCGTTATGTTTGGTGCGAAGTAAACTAGAGGAATTTTTCAAACTACAGTGAAACACTTTGTACATGCTACTGTACATAATACTGTGCTTTTGCCTCATTATAATGGTGATACAATTGGCATGTTTTGTTTAGAAGCGGCAGAGTAGTATACGCTAACTTTATAGCTTCTCCTTTTCCTGTAACTACTGGCCCGATTCTCCTGGTAGCTTATGAATGCTTGGTGTCTGAATTGCTGTGTTTTGACCACTGCCCGTTCCCTTAACTCGAGTCACCCGACTAGTTCCAAGCTGAATTCACATGCTGTACGTAATTCAGATGAACTGATGATCCCTGAGGTCATTGTCTACAACAAATTGAACCGCTAACATTTGGAAGAATCATTATGGAAGTTGGAAGTTTATGTATGCTATGGCATGTTTTCAAAGGGAATTATGAAAGCTATTTTACCCATTTGCCATTAAAAACAAACAATCTGTCCCCATAGAAGATAGAAAACATCCTGTCACGTGGCTACGGGCGGTCACCAATGTCTTTCGCTACAGTCAAGGGAACTTAGAATCCTTCAATGAAACCAAATGACCTCCCGTGTTTGCGTTTCAAACAACAGAAGAAATAAAGCTCTATAACAAGCTTGTAAATGTACTGTGCACAGAGATGAAGTCTGGTTATTTTGATTGTGACATGTGTTATCAGCTTGGAATTTTTGCCGCCACTTCTACGCGCCAGGCGTTATTAAGATCGGCGCGAATGAGCCCCCCTTTTTAGAGGAGTTGCTCAATGAGGATAGAGGTTCCTGGGAAATGGTGGGCGTGATCTTGATATTTACTTTGACTTTTCAAAGCCGCCCAAAGAGAAAATAAACATCAGAGAAGAGATTGGAATCTTACAAACAGACATTTTGCTCAAATGCAGCATTCTGTGTTAGCAAGTTGTTTTACTAGGGGGTGAAATGGCAAAGACTTTGATCCCACGGCCATCACGAGAACCCCAGGAGAAGAAAACGCAGGCCTCTCCTTTGTTGTAGTACTTTACGAACGAGTAAAATAATGCTTTGTGCCCTTTGGTCAGTCAAACGTTACTACTGATTTACGGCAGGATGCCTTGAGCGCAAGGATCATGCGTGAACTTTAAGTACCGTGATTTTGGGAAGTACACCGCTATCGGAGAAGGTCTTGCGAACTTTGCTCGTGAGTCACTTTGTACTCTCTGTTTCTGGCACACCATCATGAGGCCTGTTTTTCCAGATGACAGGCCTTGACCTCTGCCACCTTGCAGGGCTGGGTGCTATTGCAGCGGCAGCCTGGGCGGCTTATGCCGTCGTAGCACTTCTGCGAAAGCTTGGCGCAACCAGTGGCGGGCAAATAACACATCAGGCAGGGCAGCACCAACGAAACGGCCGCCATAAAGGACCAACGCGCGCAACAGTTCGAGTGCGAGCAGGAGCACGGCTTGTCGGCGCAGGAGCCTTCCTCGTCCTCATCAGTGCAGTGGTAGAAGACGCCCTTGACTAGACACATGCAAGTGACAGAGTCCACTAGGTTCTTCGCTGAGCACAGGCACTCTTGGTTGCAAACCCAACACGAGGGCAGGGCCCGGGGCAAAGTGCACTCCGTGCATCTGCATTTGCCGCATTTCTCACACAACGGCACGTGCTTCTTCTCCACTGGCAATGCCGCAACCGCCTTCACATTCTGAGTCTTGGAGCTCAGCGCCTTGGGTTGCTCTGCACCTAGGGTCCTGCCGTGGCCATTGCCAGTAGTGTACGGATCCACAACAGGGGTGGGAGCTGCATGGTCCAGCAGCTTTTGGTCGGAGGAGGTGCTGCTGCTGCTGCTGACGGAGCTGGGCCGACCACTGAAGGAAATCCAGGGATGTGTGGTGGCATCTGGGACCTCGCAGCGGGGCAGATGAGGATGGTGCGGGGCTCCCAGCAGGACTTCCTGCCCCCTCGTGCTTGCCTTGTGGCTTGGTGGCTGTTGTGAGATCACAGCAGGGGTGTCGATGTAGTCATTCTCCAAATGTAAAGATTTCATTTGGTCAATGGGGTAAATAGTTAATGGGTGCTGGAGCCGTCCGTAGGGAATGCGGCTGTCTAGCAAAGGCTGCACCATGATGGAGGAGGAGACTCCAGGAATGTGGTGAGGAACCCTTGACTCCATCTGTAGGTTGTGTTCCTCATATACCAGAGCTCAGGTCAGCATTTAGCACTCCTGCAAAGACCACAGCACAGCTTAGTACTGAAAACCACCCTCACAGAATTCTGATCAGATAACCTAACAATCGGTTTGTGTGGAAAAAGACCACAAATACATCTAAAATGGGCCCTTTGCATAACAGAGAAAATTGCATGCGTAACATTGTTGGGTATATTTAATTCTAACTCATTATTAGGATTTTAAAAGGAACCTGTATAAACGTTCACTTCCACAATCAGATTAGTATTAAGTACAAGCCTGCACTAGTGTTCTGTTGGGAGGGGTTTATTCTGAATAAAACAAACATAAAGTAGATTCACCTAGGGTTAAGATTCACAACGTTTCTTAAACAATTAAATTAGAATTCACAACGCTGATGAAGTTAGATTAGGAATATTACAGTTAGATGGAGGCTATTAATCGAGTTTTATAGGTAAAATACTCTCCTGAACGCAGCTGCACGTTTTAAACAGTTAATCCAGTGAAATAATTTCGTTGTACGGTCCTTTAAAATGTTACACAGCCTATCTGTTTGCTACAGAAGGCTGAAGAAAACGGTAGGCTATATGATACGACAAATATCAACCTGTTGCTAGATTTTTGCCTGAGCTATGTAATATATTGAAGTTGCGTTGCTTCTGTGCTTCTCTTGTAAGCAAGCCTGCAGCCTCTAAAGCAGTGTCGTCTGAAACGACGATTTATATGTTGGCGTGCCACAATTACGGTTTCATACAAAGCAGACCAAATTCAAACGGCGTGTTTAACAAGAACATATTTACCAGAATCTAAAACCCCCATTGAACATAAATACAGCAATGTCTGACTAATCTCCATTTAGTGCTAAAACCGTTTTAATGCTTAAGATGAGCTTCAGTGCTTCGAGCTGCAGAGAAGCGTCACGCGGTGGTATTAGATAGAACGCGAACAAACGCGGATCATGATACGCAACACGAAATAGCCTACTGTCGCTTCCCCGGTCGAAGGAAGCGACGCGTATACGGTTAACCTCGAGTTCTCGCCTGTTCTACGCGTACATTTCATTCTTAAATCGCCCACGATCCTGTCGTGGTTAGTTACCGTAGTTAAATATTTACACAAGGCACAAATACACCTACAATGCTTAGCTAAAGAACGGGCTGTATCGGTGCTTTGGGATAAACCAGCGGAATGGAAACGACTCGATTTGAAGCAAGAATATAAACTCCATGTTATAGCGTTGTCCTTGACTTGACTGGGATACATTACAATTTTTTTTGTTTTTAAATATTGATAATAATAATAATAAAAAAAAAATTATATATATATATAACTATACATACATGCAAAAGGTGTATATTTTTAAGTTAAATGAAAAACTCACTTGCATTAGAAAACCGATCATTTCTTCTCAGATGAACAGAGTGTTGCGATATATTCCAATACCAGAGAGAGAATGATAGATAGATCCAAACGAAGCCACGAAGAGGAAAAAAAATCTGGACGACTATCCGTGCGATGTGCACTGCAATAAGGACACAGTCTTCTCCATATGATGTTGCAACTACATGAGGGAAATGGCTTTTTATGAATGGGAGGGTAAGAAACGTACTGCGCAGATGCTTTGACAGGGTTTTTTTTTTTCTTCTGTGAATGGGAGGGCATTACGACTCAGGGGTTACACTTTTATGAATGGGAGAGCTCCGGATTTTACTGCGCATGCGCCGTTTCAAGATTTCATGAATGGAAGAATGGGGGCTTTTCGTCACAAGGGCAATGTCAAAGCGGATTACATGAAGAAGGCGGCTACTACTGCTTTAATTCGTGTTTTCTATACATTGCCTTGTTCGTGTGTGTCTTCCAAAGGTCCTGACCTGTTACGGTATGGAAGCGTAATCATCTTGAAAGGAAATTTAAGGCAACTGTGTTGGGCAGTTTGAACATACTGCTGTGGTCATGTGTTATTTTTGATATGACGCAATGGATATATGAAATTGCACGATACCGTTTTAGTCCAAAACACTTTTGAGTTTCATCACCACGGGTTCATTTGTAAGCCTCGAGTGGTGTGCACTTTATCCTCATTTTGGGTAATCAGAAAACATGTAAGGAACGACCGGTCTTGCTTAAAATGGAAGGGGGGGGGGGGATAGAGAGTGAGAGAGTTTGCATTTAAGCGGTCCCATTTTGATTTCTCATTTCCAGTTTGGTGCCTTGAGTAGTAGCAAACAGCCCACGGTTTATGACGCGCAGCCTGAGGGGCAATTTTGCTTTTTTTGCAGAGTGTGCATCATCACAAAAGAAGGCAGGTGTTGTCGATTTGTAACGATGCCACAAGCAGGAAATGATGGGGTGTGATTTCCTTTATAACATCGCATGTGCTAGTCTAACCCTTCCCCCCACTGGATATACCAGCTTGACTAATGCTGTCAAATGTTAATGGGCAGCCTCTACATTAGAGCACGATTTCCAATGGACAACATCTCTTCACGATTGATTAAAAATAAGCGGAGTCACAATTGCTGTGCTAAATTTAGGAGAGAAATGGGTATCTATAGCTTTGTGTAGCAATGACTACGTTGCTAAAATGTAACTATGGGGAAAAAAAGAAACAGCACTTTTAGGTACTTGATGAGACGTTGGTTGTCCCCCAACCCCTGGCCTGGAGGCACCCCAACACTGCTCTGTTTTTGCATGTCTCAATCAGACACAGCTGAATTCAGATCTCAGCTCATTAGTAGGTACTCCAAGACCTGAAATTGGCTGTAAGGGGGAAGAAGCGGAGACAACTGATGCAAAATGCTCGTGTTGGGGGTGCGATAGAGACCAATCGGGCAACCCCGACAGGGGGTGGGACCATTGCGAACTTCCCCCACTGATAGAATGGCCCAACCGTGCGTGGTCGAAGGAGACACGATGACTGCTAACAAGTCCTTGGATGTAGGGCCATACATGAGCCGAACCAAATCTGAGAATTAGGAGTGATCACAATGAAGGCAGTAACCATCTCCAAAACACTGGGGTTCAATCATGGAAATGGTTTCTCGCCAATGTCATATCAATCTAAGATTAAATAACTGATGACTAGGTTTATTTATTTTTATTTATTATTATTTATGTATGCCCTAAGTCGAAACTAAGATGTAGCCTACTTAAATATATTTGAAATACATGAATTTCATGTGTTAAGTATACTATAAACATTGTTTATGTATTAATAAAAAGGCACTGCATTGTACTTTAGTATATTACAAACTGAGTATACTAAAAGCATACTTCTAGATGCTGTAACTATGTTGCGAAACAATTTTGAGTTATACTTAATGCACTTGTAATTGTGCAATGTAGTGCTGAGTCAACTAGGTATATCTGAAGTATATGTGATTGGCTCAAGGTGAAGCCTAGTGAAATGAGTATACGTTAAGTACACTTTGAATATATTGCATTTAAAGACTGATAGTATGCAACGAATATAGTATAAGTCATCATGCGACTCGGTGCGGGTGTGTGGACATTTAATGAGACAATTTTAGCTAATATTAAGAAATGTCTGTGCACGTCCCTGGCACAAGTAGTACTCCAAATAAAGTTTAATTAGATTTGATTTTCAGGAAAGTCCAGCGATGCGATATGTCGAGGTAAGCTATCTGTTAGATAGGAGTGGTTGGGACATCTCGTAACTCTCACCTTAGTGTGAAAGCAGGTAATATCGTTTAAATTATATTACTTTTTACTAGGTGGAGATTAAAGACCATTGTATTATTTTAACTTTTGGAACGATAGAACTGGTAAGCGATGATTATTTACTCAGAGAGCACCCCCCGTGCAACCAGTTAAGGTTCATAAATAAAGCATTTTAAATTGGATTGTAGTTTGTAATTCCAAAAATTCAGAATTAACAACCCCACTGTACTATGCATAAAGTTTAATCACCTAGTGCTTTAATCACCTTCATAAATGCAAAAAACAATTAAGTATACATTTTCATGAATGCGCAATACTTTTACTTAAATATGTACTGTTGCTTTCAGGCCAGACTAGCGTGGTGACCTGATTTAAAAAGCAGCAGCCTGTGGCCAATTGGGGGGTCCAATTGAAACTGGCTTGGCCAGTTTCAGGCCAAGCCCACAGGAAGGATATATGTGTGAGGGATATACGCGGAGAATGCAAGCCTTTGGAGATCTGGGCCTATGTGGGGAGAAGGGGTAGGCCCCTTCTGGTCCCCTGCTGATACAGAGGGGAAAGCCGAGCTCTTGGTGAGATGGTGACCCTCGACCCTTCTTCAGAGAATTGACAGGAGCGGCCCTGAACTCTCACCCATGGGACAAACTAGCGATGAAGCGTGACCTGTTGCTGGGGGCGTGGACCTGCCATTCAGGCCACAAGAATTCTGGGCATTCCACGCGCCATTCCTCTTACATAGCAGACTTCCCCCTCCCATGAGAACCCACACTAGTACCCCGTTATCCAAAACACACAAAAAAAACATCACATAGTTCCCATTACTCACCATCAGTGCAAGACACGGTAACCTAAATTTCCACATACAAGCCTTTATAGAGAAAAAAGCAAGAAAAGAGAAATAAACATACAAAATCAGTACCAGAAAGGATACTCAGCCTCTTTATGTATGTATGTATGTGTGTGTGTGTGTTTGCATACATGACAAGTCCCCACTTCCTGTGACAGCAGCTGGTTCTTGGCCTGCAGAACTGGATAAAATCAAAAGAAAAGTGTGAGGCCTGTAATTACACGTCGACTGTTCCTCTTGTTTAACAACCTGATCTTATCTATAAAGTATAGCAGCATCTAGAGTTTACTTAGTGCTTAGTTTTCTTTGACCATTTTTATTGAAGTTATATGTTGTAAATATATGTGCTCTGTCAGGCTTGAGTAAGCAGTTATACATCTGACCATAATGCCATTCAGTGCGGTTGGGTGGCAAAGTATGAGGTCAACCTTCGTGCTGTCCTCAGCGCTCCTTGTTGACATGAGAATGCCTGACCTTCATTAGTAGTGCATCATGGAGTCACTAACAGCAGGGAGCTATATTTGAGACCTGAATCAGCAATGCTGCCCCAAGCAAAGCACAGTGGATCAGCATTATCCATCCCAAGGAGGCCTTTGTTGACAAGCTATCGGCTAAAATAAGCTCCAGCCGGGAGGAGGCACACATCCCCATCAGCATCCCACTTCCTGTGAGACAGCAATTTTCTGAATGATGAAGGAGAAGCTTGTACACATCCCCGGACGTTACTCTAGTTATTTATTTGTTCAACATTAATGATTAATGAGCAGGAGGGCTTTGAGTGTCAGTCAGTGAAATAAGATTAGGATATTCCAATGGACCGATGAAGTGCTAACCTCCAGTGATATCCGCATCATTTGCGCCCTTAGGAATTTGTTACATTTTTCGTAGTGTACTGACCCAAAATCCTCGATATGTCCAGGGTTTTAGCTGCTTCTCTAGCATTTCCATTTGGTTAATTAGCCCTATTGTCTGCATATCAATCAGATTAGCTCTGGGGGATCTAGGTGGAGGGTGCTGAGTAGAGCAAGTTTACCCAGGAGGAAGTACGGGGCTTTGATCTCTGCTAATGAGCTGCCAATACCGCCCTCAAGGGTTACTTCCTGGGGCCAGCTGGAAGCCTGCAAGTTAGGCCACCTGAAACAACATGTACTCTTTCCCTTTCCAAGTGCCCTCACCCCACCTGCCCTTCCCCCATTTTTCAATCAATGGTAACCCTTCCCCCAAATTGAACTCTGTGATAATTGGAGATAGAGGTGGGCTACAGTCACCCAGGGTTCTATTGTCCCCAGTGTATTCATACACTCTCTAGCCAGACTAGTGGCCTGATGGATGTTCTCGGTGACACTTAACTTTATTTAAATCAACTTTTCCTTTTGGGAAGCAACAGATGTGACATTCAGTTTGTTCTGTCACTTTCCTCAAGCCAAGTCAGATGTTTTGAAAGTTTGAACTTTGAATTATGAAACCCTTGTGCACAGAACTTCCTAATTTCAAAACCAGACGTCTCCAGTCTTTGTATACAGTTTGTCCATTACGCAAATTCACAAATGGAGGATGTAAGTTTGATGTACACTCCATTTCACGATGGTTTCACAATAACACATCATGTAGTACATTCGGTCTGGTCATTTTCGAAAAGCCGCGCCTGGAATGTCCAAACAGGAGTTTGTGATTCACATCCCTTAATCCTCACCACATCCAGTAAACCTCTCACCGCTGGGTATCCTCTCACTCCTTTGTGACCGTGGGAGAGGGTTGAAACAGAAAGCTCAGCCAATCCTCAGAAGCTCTGTTTCACATCCATTCTCTTCCTTGATCCAGCTCAGGTACCTGCAGTCCTGGGAAAGAAGCGACTGGCCATGTCTTTCCCCACTGGACATTGAGCCATGCTGAGGTTGATGGCGAGCACACAGCAGCCCCTTTGATGGGCGTGGGGACAGGGAGACACGGAACACTTCCTGGGCTGAATGGCGCCCTGACACTCGACACCTGGGACAGCGGCGCTCCGACGCTGGCCTAGTGCCAACCTCAACGAGGCACCTTTGTGCTCCTGGGCTCGGTGACCTATCCGGAAAGATCTCTCAGTGCTGGTTCCCATGCATCACTCCACTCTACTTCACACTGCCTTTGTGCCCAACTGGCTCGGGACTCTCCTCACTTCCTTGATCCAGGCTGTAATTGCTTGGTCCTAGTGAAAAGCAAGTATGAATTTGAAAGGAGGGGTCTAACCTTTGCTTTGCAGTAGCCTTGTGGATCAGGCCACTGAATGCAGTTACTTGTACATGTAAAACTGTTCTCCGGGATTAATTTGAAGGCATTGTTCAAACACGGGCTATCTGGTGTCCCACTGTCTTTACTGCTGCTCTTTATATCTTCCTCACAAAGAGGTACAAAGTTCTACATTCTCCCACAAAAAGCAAGCACAAGGACCTCTTGTTGAGACAGCCCGTTATTGATCTTGAAGCAGGACATCAACCATAACTAGAAAGAATACACATTTAGCAAGAAACGATAACCGCAGTGAACCAAGCACATTAAAACAGGGGTGTCAAGCCTGTCAAGATGTGAAATGCCTAACCACAACAAGGCATGCAATGGCTAACATGTGTGCAGGAGACCAGGTTCGCTCGTTTTGAGGTGCCCCCTACTGTGTAATTCTTTCTGAGCCTCTCTTTCGCTTTCCTCGCGGCGCGGGGTGGCTGTAGGTTGCACAGTCTTCTCGTTAGAGCAAGTAACAGCGGCGTCCTAGCCCCTGTCTCCTCATATGATGTTTGGCTTGTCAGACACGCTGAGTCTTAATCATAGTTGTCCCGCCCGCGCGCAGTCAGTATCAGTGTGAGGCGGTCAGGTCGTGTAGTCCTTGCCTACTGTCGTTGAGCCACGCCCGACCGTGGTGTTTATCTCGTTGCTGTTTTCGCTTCCTCTGTGTCCTTTTTTTTTCTTTTCCCCCCCCCCTTTTAGATCGGACATCTTGGTGTCCCACACCGTACTTTACAGACACTCCAAAGGGGCTGTGTCCTTATGTCCGAGACGACCTTTTCCCTCCTCTGCTGCTCGCTCCCCCCCTTTGGCACCCTCACTAATCTGAGCTGTAGTTTTAGAAATCCGAGCGGCCTTGTGTCTGTATGCTTCTGTTGGTTGCTTCCGTGGCTAACTCACGTTGTATGTACTCTTGCGACCTGGGAGCCGTATGTCTGGCCTTATTGGAGCATCCCGGTTCAAAATGGCCCCCCACAGCCACACCTTTGTCGGAGCCACATGATCAGAGGGTGGAGAAGTTACATAATCATACCCGTGGCTGCGTCCTGTTTTTTTAGCGAGGGCTTCAAAGGGGATTCAATATTGCTCATGAAAGGCCTCCCCAACCTGGCATACTCTGTGTTCTCCTAGGCAGTAAATCTTAAACATTAGGTTATCATTCCCCTCTACACACCACCTTGCCGCCGTACTAAATACATTTCAATTTCATAAACATATGACATATTCGCAGTATCTTCAACAGCATATGGCGTGTCTTTTGAAGGCGAAGCAGTCAGTGGCTGTGCAGTTTAGCCTGCTCGGCACAGATAAGAATGCAGCTCACAGTTGGGACAAATGATTTCGCTTCCCGCCCTCAATTTGTGCCTCCCTTTTCAGAAACAGAAAGAGCTCTTTAATTAAAAATGAATGTCACTTGTGGTAAAAATTGTTATTTATGTGCATACAGTTGTATGCCTAACATCAAATGTGTCTCTGATGCTAAGGCATGTTAAGCCCCAGTTCGATCTCAATTTATTGTGTTATGCGCAATGTAATGTGAGCTTTCAATAAGTACACAGCTTTGATGCAGAACTGCATCTTGTAATGCATTCTGAATGCAGTTTCTGACTAAACCCCAATCGAGTTTCACTGGAATGAAGTGAATCAGCCCAGATTTTTTGCTATCATGCAGTGGTGAAGAATGATGTGTCATCAAGAGAACCATGTGTCCAGTTTGTCAACGTGCCTTCTGCAGTCGCAGGGTTCATTTTTGATGAGTCATGTTGAATAATTGTAGAGCACATGTCAGTGTGACTCTCATGCAGACAACAAGTAGGCTACATTAGATGGACAAGTTTACCAGTGGAAACCCGAGAACTGGGGCAAACTTGCAATGACCCAAATCTGTGTATATCTGATGCTCAGGGGTGTTGAGACCATTAGCGCCTTCGGACTGGTTGCTTGAGCTTAGTATGCCACGATTTTAGAGAAATATCAGCGTGATGTTGGAGAAAACGGGTATGGCGTCCAAGTGGCAGAAAGATCCACCTTGGATATCTGTTTCATGAACAAGAGTTAAGATCAGTCTCCCTCAACCAAGCCTGGGGAATCTCTCAACAAAATTACAGTGAAGCAAAGAATCGACTCCAATCAAATGCAAACTATGAACATGTGTGTGTGTGCGGCCTCACTAATTACAAAGCAGACTGAGTTTACGTTGGCTGAGTGGCAGTGAGCGCTGTGGGCTGATCCACTAACCAGCTGACAGGACCCGCTCGCGCCCCCCCCCCCCCCCCAGTCCCTTGAAGTTGCTTCAGCCGAAATGTGTCGATGGCTCGCTCCTTGTAGCTAGGCCTCGCTCTATCGTCTATAGGTCCCTTCCTCTAGAGTCGTCATTTCCCTCTATTCCGCTGTGTTTAGTCTCGGCCACCGGTCCTTTATTGTCCCGTAGCGAGGAGTACATTCAGACCGCCCCTCATTTTTTCGTCTAGTATTTTTTATCCTCCTGGTGTATTCTTTCTCTTTTACCAAACGCTGCTTCATTGTCTGCCGCTGTTTTCCGACATTTGGCTTGTTTGTGCCTCTACAGTGTTCAGAAATCCTACACAAGGCCCCTCATATTTAGAATTTCCGACCAAGCAGCAAAACAAGGGTCTGGTTTCTCTGACTTTATACTGAAGTAGCTAGCAGTGTGTCCTGAGCGGCTGTCTGCACCTCGGCCCGACTGTACCTCATGGCTAGAAGCCTCCTGGTTACAATTTCCTTAGTCTCTTCCTGTTGTTTTAATGTTGCTTCCTCGCGATAGAGGACCCGTCCATTTCTTCGCCAGAAGCCCACAAAGGTCGCCAGTTTTGTCCCCGCTTTTCCCTTTTCCTTCGGCGGCTATAGACCAAGGGAGCCATTCACGAACAGAGGATTGGAGGAACGGGGCATTATCAGGAAGGGATGGAATTGGGTGTTTAGGGCTTCCGTGTGTTTGGGTGGGGTCTAGGATGCTCCCACAGAGGGGATTAGTTGATTTCCAGCTGGCTCCCTTGGGGCGCCAAGACATTGCTAAGGCGAGTAGG
Source organism: Sinocyclocheilus anophthalmus (assembly GCA_018155175.1). Classification (NCBI taxonomy): domain Eukaryota; kingdom Metazoa; phylum Chordata; class Actinopteri; order Cypriniformes; family Cyprinidae; genus Sinocyclocheilus; species Sinocyclocheilus anophthalmus. The sequence goes on along the minus strand of JADLZN010001824.1, from coordinate 75,219 downwards.
TTGTAGTGTGGGGGAGGGTACCAACGCTTTAGGTGAATCGGAGGGAATTCCAACAAGAATGCTATGTCCAGTGATATGAATCCAGAGATGTGTAATCCGGAGAAATTTGCATGCACATGTGTTCTCTGAGGTGTCTTAAAGACATACTTGATTTTTTAAACTTTGTTCATTAGACACCAAACTGAGATCTAACTGCAGATGCTAGCATATCAGGAAGCTGATTACAGCACATATACATATCTGGGAAAATATGCAGCTTGCATGTAAAGCTATTTTAACATTAGGCAATTTCTAGAATGTCACAAAGTTGTCTTCTATTATTCCCTTAAAATGTGAAATATTGCCACAATGTGCAATATTAGTTATTTTTATACTGCCTTATAATGTGTAATATATGTTTCTACCTTTTTTATCCTTCTACTATAAAGCTGACTCTGAGAAACACACAAGAATTCCAATGTAGCTGAAATATAATGTACCTGTGCAAATGGCAATAAATTCAAATTCAATTAAAATGTCCCAAAGCATCAGTTCTTGCTATAGAGATGATTTTTCTCTATGTCTTATCTATGGAATAATTCCCCAGGGTAACCCTGGACTGGCCAGCCCTCGTAGTGGAAAAGCACCACAAAAAAATTTTTTCTCCATATGGCGGCCATTTGTCTCAAAGAGCTCTTGTCAAACATAAATAATATGTTATGAAAAAAAGGGGCAGAAAGCATTACTTCCTCTGGGATAGGATCTCTGGAGGCCTGGTGTCCTTCACAGCCTTGTCCTTCACACAGACACCACCTGTGTAACTAAGAACGGCAAAACCACCCCCCGATGCCCCCGAAAGAATAGACTGTGCAGAATTTGTGTTTTATTTTTGTCCCACACGTCAGCACGCTTCATGGTCACAACCAGCCTTTGACGTATTTTCCTCCGTTGCACTGGAACCCTTAATAAAAATATGGCCCATTGAATCAATTTTTCCACGCTCCGTATGCTGTTGTTGCAGCGAACCATAAAACAAAATGGACTCAAGCTATTCAGGACAATGTACCCCAGCGATTGGGGATCCAAACCACCTGTTTTCGGCTGATATTATTGATTCACCATGTGTCTCAACTGGACTCCTACTGTAGTGGTGTTACAAGACACTTTAGACATTCCAGTGTTTGGGTGCGTTGCACACCAATTGTATATCCGATCTAACTATTTTTTTGTTTCGTAGTTGCATCGCCCTGCCTAGACTGACAACTTTCTTTACTGGGTGGATTTTTAGCATAGCAGTACTTCTGCTGTTTTCAAGGGTAGTTTTCTAGTAACAATCTTCAACATGTATCAGTGTAGCACAGCAAACTCTGTTAATTTGTAATATTGTATTGTACTTAACAACTAATCAAACTTAGGTACTTACATGTTTGACCTAAATGTCCACTTTCTTTAACAGTATACACTCTTAAAAATAAAGGTGCTTCACGATGCCATAGAAGAACATTTTTGTCTAATTGGTTCCATAAATAACCTTTAACATCTGAAGAAACTTTCTGTTTCACAAAAGTGCTTTTGGCGAAGAGAAGGTTCTTCGATTATAAAAAGTAAGAATAGATGGTTCTTTAAAGAACCGTTTGATGAAGAGGTTCATTTGGGAAACAAAAAGTGGGTCATTCTATGCTCGACTGTGAAGAACCTTTTAAAGCACCTTTATTTTTAAGAGTGTATGAAACAGTTTAATTCATTTTAGTGAGTCGATCCATTTAAAATGAACTTTTTATTATTTTTTTTCAGGGTTACTATTTTTTATTTAGTCAAATGCTGCTGTTTTAAGCTTGATTAGGGTATGTTTGTTATGGAATTGAGCGTAAATTGATTGATTCAGATGTTGAATTTGTGCTGTCACACAATTCAGATCGTCAACTGAATAATACATATAGCTGCAATATAATTTGCTATTTCTTTTCCAAAGGCTTGAACTACTTTTGCTTCCAAATAACCTCCTGAACACCGGACATCTCAGCACTGATGCAATTAAAATGAAATTGTGAAAAATACCCTGACAAAATGAATCCTTTAACTCCATATCAATTTCTCTCTTTCATTCTGTTTCTTCACCAGCCCAGGCTCGAGCTTTCTGTGTGCCGAAGGGATCGTGATTAACATTCGTTCAATTCGCTGAGGGACACGCATTCTAAGCCCTTCCTTCCTGCTGCAAGTGGAATTCTCATTAAGTCATAACTACTTTTCAAGAGCAGCATTCCTGCTTAGGAGTCCCTCCAAGACTCCAGCACAATGATTTTCTTAGCTGCAAATTAATTGCTGAAGAAGACGAAGAAAGAGGGTCTTTTTTCTTAGATCTGACACAAGGTCATTTATAAAAGAAAGAGCAAGTTTGACTGTCACGCATTAACGGATGAGGTCTTGTCAGGAAGTAAAATCATTTTGTATTCAGACATGCACAGTTTTTAAACTTTTGATATGTGACATCCATCATTTCATTTGTTAAAGTCAATGTGGTCAAAACAGACCTTATTTACCTCCTCAGTGCACTTTCCTGTTCTTATTGTGCATGGTTCATTATTCCAAGTTTGTCTTCATAATTTTTCAATAAATATATACTCCTGGGTTTCTTTTCTTTAGCACTGGAGGGCTGGGCGCAGGCCTTCTCACTCTTACCTGGGCTGAATGGTTCTAACTGGGGTAACTGAAATTGGGTGCCCCCCTACTTGACTCATTTAGTAATTTGTCTGGCTCTTTTCCTTCTTCCCTACGGCTTGTAAAACGATCCAGCAACTTAATTTCGGATGCTAATCCTGTAGGAAAATGAGAGGAAAGGGCTGTAGGCACTTAAAAAAACTCTTAAAACATAAGACTGATAGCAACGTCTTTATGTAAAAGAGCCTCTCACAAACACATATGCATGTGAAATCACATATAGTTCCAGTTTACATAACGTTTTCTTTATAAAAAGTATGGTTGATGTTCTATGATAGTGATGGTGTCAGATTACAATATCGTGGTATGCAATGCTTAACATACAGCATGTCATGTACACGCAAAAATATTGTCAACAAAGATAAAAAAATTACAAAATAGTTGCATTTAGTCAAATGCTCTAGGAGACAAATTTGACAGAAAGCATGCATGGATGCATTGTGACAATATTTGCCTGAATTGTTTGATGTCAGCAGATCGAGCAGCAGTTTTATTCCACCCATAGCCATGGTGTGCGTGCTGACCGTCGCTTTGCTGATGTGCAGCAGTGCCGGGGACCGGAGGCACACTTCTAGACTTGTGGATCAGGCAGAAAATGCATTATGGTCTGTTATGGTTGACTGATCGCTCCCATTCAAACAGTGAGCTGCTCACAAAAGGGCCAGGGCTGAGTTCAAATAATGGATCGACTCCCACCCCCTCTCCACCCTAACCACCCCATTTAGATGATCACGAGGCACTTTTGGTGGCAGGGCAGATTCTGTGCCCCCTATCCTGGTCTTGTTGTTGCGTACTGGTGATGAACAGCAGGCCTATTGGTTGGACTTCCTGTGTTTCAAAGAGAGTGTTGCTGACCATCAGGAAGTAAAGCCTGAAAGGCAGAACATGGATGCAGGGTTGCTCATTCAGACGGAGAGGAGCCCTTGGGGAGGGGGAAGTTAGGGATTTAGTTCAAAGCAACCACAGACAACGTTTCAGAGAGTTTCGAAGTGATGGTATGCATTTACCAGTCAAGCAATTCTCAGTAAGTGTGTCCCTCGCAGGCAAAACTAGCTGACAAGACTTGTTCTCTAAGGTCATGCTAATATGACTACAAACACTTGACTTTTTTGAAAACCCTATAAAAGCTCTTTGTGTGGGAAAAGTTACTGCATTCCACTATTCACATTTTAGAGGAGAGTAATCTTTCAAATCTTTGCTAGTTTGCACCGCTACACCAACATAGCCTTGAAGAACCAGAATTTGGATTAATTTCTACCTAATGTTTTGCTTTTGCTTATTTATTTATTTTTGCTTACTAAATGTAGGTGTTTGCTGAGCTGATACTTCTTTGTGTGAAACATACTTCCGTGCCTTTCGTTTGTGCCACCAATGGTTCGCCATTTCGCAAAGTCACCATCTGGTCTTTGCAATGTTAATTTACAGCTTCTAGCCACTAGCCAGTGACAATTAATTTGCACCATAATACTGTAGAGTCTGATTGGACGCACAGGGTTTTCTTTTTAGAAGCTGGTAAGTCTATTTATTCTACTATTCCAACGATGCATGATTATACGATTAGCTGCATTCAACATTGTTTTCGCAGTGTTAAACAGGAATATAATGTTTCAACATAGACACATTGTGTGACAAAGAAAATCAACCCAGACTACATTAAATAAAAATTCACTTGCAACAAGGATAGCTATACTTGGTTTGTACTGAGAAAACGTGACTGCACAGAATATAAAACTATCAAAATTCAAGAGACATTTAAAACCCAAACACTCATGGACGACTTCACCTAACAGTTGTTTCTATCTGTGCTAGTACAGTGCTGTATTGTATTTGATTGAAGTCATTGCCATTCTTTTCGGCTCAAACAGGCCTCTTTTTCATTTCTAAGCATGACAGTTCACCAGGCAGCCATCTTGGGAACCCACTGATTTTCAGTCATGCAAGTACAGATCCTATCTAATTGAGAAATACCAAAATCTCAAAAATGGACAAACATATATTTCAGTAACACATTTCAAATCAGCAAATAAAATGTAGATGAATGGTATCACAAACATAGTTTCTTACCCCCAAATAACACTATAAAAAATGTATGTTATAGGATGGTCCAGCATATGCACATGCACAGTGTGGAGCAAAGGTTGTGTGCAAGTTAAATGTAAAGAGCAGATGGTGTCTTTGCCCCTATTCCAATTGGCTACTTCATTAGGGAGGCGGGGCTGGATCCATGCTATTTACCTACCATGAATAATGTTGCTCTATTAGCACCTTCTGAAAGTAGTCAGTAAATGGAAGTTTGAGTACATTTGTTTGATGTAATTTATTAAATGATGGAGCACACTATGGGCCTGTTTTACTAAGCAGGGCAAATTAGCGCAAGAGCGCAATTCTAAAAGAGCGCCGATGGGCGTAGAAATTTCTGCGGGTGATTTACTAACAACACGCAAATTAAAGAACACAGATGCAACATCTCATTTACATATCGACCATTGCCGTATACCAAGCGCAGCGCAAATTAGAGCAGTCGCAAATAAAGAATAAAGAAATAAATAAGCCATAGTACGCTGAAAAGAACCAGAGGCCAAAAAATGAAGTTTTGATAGACCTGGTATTGTGTGACTCCTAGTTGAGGGTTCCAAGTCGACTTTTATTTCCTGAATCAAATTAAAAATAACATGGCTTGGCAAACAATATTTTCGTGTTCTTCTTGCATTCCAAATAAATTACATGTGGACAACATCTCGCTTTTACCACGCACTCTCTCATCTCTGCAGTGCCTCCTCCTAGCAACAGCCATTTCAAGCGCAAAATAGTTTAAGACATGCTTTTTTGGGGCGTTAAATAATGGCGCAAATACCAGTAATTTGTCGAGCACAAATGATAGTAAATTGCATTGTGTGATTAATTTTAATACTCTTCTCCCATAAATTTTGTGTCTGAAAGGGAAACACCTACAAATGCATATTCAATAAGGTCAAGCACAAAAATAACTGTCCACATCTTTTCAGCGCTAATTCTTCACTGCACGTTTTAGTAAATCCTGACAGTACTATTTTAAAGCCAAAAGACAGTTTGCGCTGGCGCAAGCTGTTAGTAAACTGGCCCTATAATTGGCATATATCCAGGTCACCGGGTCACCACTGTCATGGCGGGTCAAGCAAAATGAGGAGAACAGGATCTATTTGCTGCACTTTCACTTTAACAAAAACAAAGTAATACAAACTAAAAGTCCATGAAACAGAACATAACCGCAGTGTTGGGGAAAGTAACTTTTAAAAGTAATCCATGGAGTGTTACTCCATAAAAAGTAACTAATTACATTACTTTTTATGTAAAGTAATGTGTTACGTTACTTTTGCGTTACTTTTTGTCACCTTGGCTGGGCTTGTTTATTTGTTTTTTAATAACAAAAAATCCAGAAGTTATATTTTGGTGATCTGTTAAGGCCCTTACACACCAAAAGTGAAATTAATAAGCCTAAGGCTGAATGAAAAACGCAAGTAAACAGACATAACCGAAGTGTGAGGAAAGGAAATTTTAAAAAGGATGCATTACAATATTGTGCTTTACTCCATAAAAAGTAAGTAATTGCGTTAATTTGTGACCTTTATGGAAAGTTAATGTGTACTTTACTTTTGACATACTTTTGTCACCTGGGGGGCTGTTTATTTATTTTTAATAACAAAAAACCCAGAAGTTATATTTTGGGGAACTGTAAAAGGCCCTTACACACCAAAAGTGAAATTAAGGAAGAGCCTCTTGTAAATTTCTTTCAGATCTTTTCTTGTAAATTTAAAAGTAATGTGTTACTTTACTAGTTACTTGAAAAAGTAATCTGATTACGTTACTTGTAATGCGTTACCCCCAACACTGCATAACCGTATTAAAATCTACAGTATGTTTTGAAGCAAAACTAGTTGAGAAACACTGAATTAGGCAATGCTAGTCTTTAACTCAGCCCAACTGTCCACTTCTCTCCTTTCCTCGGCTCTCTTCTTCTCTCCTTCTCTGATTACAGCACACAGGCAGTGAATGAAGGTGATGTTATCTGGTTTTCCTGCTCTCTCGTCCATTCTCCTCCTGTTCTTTCCTTATACTGTAAAGTAACAGTGGCGTCTTTCAGCTCTTGGAGAGTAAATGAAGTTGTAGCCCTCTCTTGGCTGTGTGTTGTGGGACCAGGCTGGAGACAGGACTCACGGTCCACCTCAAGCTATCATTTGGAAAACAGATAATACAGAGCTTCTGCTGGATGTATGGTAATATAGCACACATGTGTGAACCAGATCCTCGTCCTCTCTTTCGCAACTTCAATATTTTCCCCACAGACGTTTCAAGAGGATATGTGCTCAGTTGTTACATGTGCTGTCAGATACGTTGACATGAAGGCAACCGGCCAGTTTTGTAATGGCGCAAAGTCAAAATCTGCCTTTCCTCAATGCTGGTTTGCAGTATTGTGTAATCAGCTCGTGTAGGTCATGCTTAGGTGAACTATGCAATAGAGCTGGTTGTTTTCGAAAAGCACATAATTTTTAATGATTACTCATAGCTGTACAGGGGGAAGTTGTTATTGTAGCTGTGCTATTATCCCAAATCTGGTGGTACTTATGGTGCGGTGGGTTGTTTTTATTGTGTAATGAGTACATCTGAGTTCAACCGCAATGATTTATACCAATAGATCACACTGGAGTAGCTTTATCAATGTTCTGCATCATGTCATTAACTTAGTGCAGATATGGACTTGTAGGGTCAGCCTCATGAAAATGTGTCTAGGTCACATCAAATTAAAGAAAGAAAGAAAGAAATGTACTTTATAAAAATAAAGCCTGTTTTTGGACCATTAGGATTACATATATTACCAGTCAATAATTGGAGTAATTAAGATTTTTTAAATAATTTTAAAACAAGTCTCTTATGCTCACCGAGGGAGAATTTTTTGATCAACATTTAAATGGTAATATTGTGAGATATTATTACAATTTAAAATATATATTTGAATATATATTAAAATGTAATTGATTCCCTTAAACCTGTAAAAGTAAACTTATATATAGCCTATATATAGAGTAGCTTTACCAATGTTATATTTAAAATTGTAATAATATTTCACAATACAGTTCTGTTCGTTATATATATATATATTAGTGCTGTCAATCGATAAAAAAAAATTCACTAATTAATCGCACATTTTTCTGAAATTATTCGCGATTAATCCCACCTTACATTAAAGTTTTTAAAGATTTTAAATTGCAATAAATTCACATTCAATCTTCAAATTAATCTACAAACAACAGAAAGACCGTATATTTTTAATATTTGTTTAATGGAATCTTTTTTCATGACTGAAGGCCAGTATCAATGATACCAATACTGATTTCCTAATAAAAGTGCCTTACTTTTATATTGGCAGCTGATTGGTTCTTTTTGTATCAGCAGCCAATGAGCTCACTGCTCAACATTCAAATACTCAGCTAGTGCTTGCTGTAGCAGTAGCTGCTCACTTCAGAAACCCTCCACCTTCACCAGCTCCACCTGTATAGATCTGCTACGGGGTGATCATGTATGCTATGGGGGTTATTCATATCTGATTTATGTGCAGCAGCAATATTCCTTACATGCTCACAGCAGAATGTTGTGGATGTTTTGGCAGTAGCAAGTCTCCTTACTTGCTCTGCCGCAGCAGCAGCGTAGCAGATCTAGTCCACCAAGACCAAACACATTAACATCGTCATGTATATTACCATGCAAATCACTCAGAGACTTGTCATGATAGAAATATATATATTCTAATGGTCCATTTATCCAAAGCAACTAACAGTGCATTAAAACTGTACCTTTTATGTTTTATCAGTACATCTGGCCCATACAAGTTATTGATAGATTCAGCATTTAATATGAATATGATTGAACAAATTTCAGCTGTTTGAAGGATCACATTGCTTGTGATCCGCTGTGTGTCTTCGCTAATGTAAAACACCTTTGTAATGTAAAAAATGTTAAACAATCTCAAGCCTTCCTCTTCCTCTCCTTGTAATCCATCTCACAGCCTCTCCTGTCTTCCTGCGCTCCCCCTGCTCTTGGAGAGGCTGAGAGTTAGTGGCTGATAAGGGTGATGTCATACCTCCGCTTCCTGGGGATGTGAGTAACTGTATACGCTGTGCTGAGGGGCACGGTGGGGAAACCTCGCCAGAGCGCAAGTGCTCTGAACACACACACACAACTCCGTGAATGCCGTGTCCACCTCCATTTCGAAGCGTTGCAGAACATTTGAATGATGCTCACACATCCTGTTAGTCTCAAGATGCAAACAGAAATGCAGATGCACAGTGGTTTTGGAGAAAATATCTCTTTTTTGTTCATGGAGGGATATTGCTTATTATGACTTACAAAGTTCTGATATTACAACATGACCTAATAATTTTTTTGCAGGTTTTTAGTCCATATCTTGATATTGTGCATGTCAGTGTCTAACTAAACAAACAATCAAACAAATAGATAAATAAATAAAGCAGAACTACAATTAACGTACTTTATGAATATGAATACTGATGATGTTGATTATTACTAACCTTTCTTTGCCTCTCTTTCCTTTTGAAGTCAATATGAAATAAAATAGTTTCTATTTACATTCTTAATTTACATTTCTGGTCTGGTCTTCATCAATACTTGCATTCCAAAGCGGGAAAATATTAAAAAAATGTAAATATTTTTATAATTTAAATTTATAGATATACATTTTTCTGTAGCTAAACGATTGCAGTGGAGTCCCTTCAGATTAATTGTAATTTTATTATACATAAATTAACTATGTAGGATTATGATAATAATAAATAATAGTAATAATAATAATAAATATTATGGTTGATTGATAAAATGTATACGTTGAATGCAGTAGACGTCCCTTCACATTTAAATTAAATTAAATTAAATTATTGATGATGATAATAATAATAATTTCAATAAAATATTATAACATGCTTTTAATCAAAGGCCCCTAATCCACTGCAATTGCAAACGTTGATATCTTACACCCACTTTCCCGTCCTTTTTGTTTTTTATTTTTTGAATATCCTGTTTCATTTGTAAATACATCACAATACGGATGTAAAATGTGTTTTGGAATAACATTTCATGTTTACTTTGAGCCCAACACCTGCATTACCCGCTCTGAATAGCCCAGTTGTCTTGTACACATTCTTTTCATTCTACTAACACAATTATCTGGTTCATATCATAAAAGGAGGCATAAAACAGAAAACAATTCCTTTTGTCATTGTCAAATGAAAACCTAAGCCCTTTTAAGAATGTAAACTGATATTTCCCCATTTATGGTACGGAAACGTGAGTCTACATGTATCTGTCAGCAAGCTGTCCTTTGCCAAGTATCTCTTTCCTGTAAGAGATTACTGTCTTGGAGGTTTGCTATGTAGGTTTAAAAAGATCAGGATGTGGTCCATCTTGTAATTTACACCATGAAAAAAACAAAACAAGAAACAAGTAAAGTTGCTCACAACGGAAAGCCAGCAGAATGCCAGTCGTTTAATGCTCAGATATCGGGTCAGTCGTGTGTGTGATTTAAGCAGTGAATGGACAGAAGTTCTTCTCCTGCTCCTCACAAACTTTCACCCAAATCCTTTTAATTCCACATGCATACAAAGACGCAGGCGAGCAGTGATGTGTGAGCTCGCCTCCGCTGGCGGGGGCCCCAAAGGCTGCTGTTCTTCTCTAGTCTACCATGGAACTGCTCCTTTCACCGGCTCCAAAGGGACCTCTGATTAGAAATCCTTCTCTGCTACTGAATCTTATGTCCTTCTCTTGCTGTGGAGTCTGACAGAAGCTAACACAAGGACAAAGCAAACGTTAAGTCTTCACAGGCCTGGTTTTAAACTGTCATTATCCTTTATTTAGTATACAGGATACAGCAATGTATACAAAAAGTCACAAAATTAAAAAAGAATGACATATAAACTTTACAAACTTACACTTACTTGAGAATAGTGTTAGTTTTACGACTCGGTATGCTAAAAAATAAATAAATTAAATTAAATATAAATAAAATTCAGTATGCTAATCTTATAACAATAGACTCTAAAAAATGCTGGGTTAAATACAACCCAGTGCTGGGTAAAATAGGAACAAACCCAGCAATTGGGTGTTTTTTTTTTTTGGGACAGCGGTTGGTTACTACCAGAAGGGTGGGTTAAACATTACAAACGCTGGGTCAAAACAACCCAATTTCTGGGTTTGTCCTTATTTTACCCAGCACTGGGTTGCATTTAACCCAGCATTTTTTAGAGTGTATCATCGATGTCTGGTAGATTTTAAATAGAACTCAAACTTTAAAAATATATATATGTAAAGAAACTTAAAATGATCTTGCATTCTCTAAAATAAATATTTTAAATGCAGTTGAGCTGAATTAATACAGAAAATTATGGGGGGGGGGGATTAAATTATGACAGAAAGACTACAGCACACAGTTAGACAAACAGGGAGAAAGAGATCTCTCAGGATACAGGGACAGATCATCTCTCACACAGATCTGTGTCCAGAGCTCTCAGACTCTTCCAGACAGGAAGCGACACGTCTCTCCTGACGACTCCAGAACACGGCCAGAAAGCTTGAAAATCCCCTCTAACCACCTCTTACCACACCCAGCGCTCAAGGCACTGGATTACCCTCAGAAGACTGTACTACCGAAATGAACTCTCAAGCCCCCCCCCCCCCCCCCCCCCCAATGCCAACAACACCTGCAGGCTTCCTGACCAACCCATTACTGTAAATACACAGATTTACAGTAATGTGATGCACTTACATACACAGGCCTAGCATTTTCTGTGATGCTTTTACAGTAAAGCTGGAAGTTCTGTTCTATTCTAGGACAACTGAAATGTAGTGGGGTGTTTCAATCAGTCATCAGAACGGTGGCTTCTTCTTTTTTTTTATCTGATAATTGATAAAAGACAAGTTTTGTTTGGTACAATAGATGCCAGGTAAACATCCTCTTTATACAGCACTCTGTTTGTTTTCTGTTTTCTATGTGCAGACTTTTATATGATTATGGATTTTAAAAATCACTTTCGTTATATATGGAATTTTTGATGTGAGGTTAGTGCTCTGTGTATTTTCAGTTTAATGTGACGATAGTTGGTATTGACATTTTATTGTAACAGAAAAATAATTCAGAGTTCCTTAATGACAAACGTTTGCAATAATGCTGAAAAAGTCCATTCGGAAAAAAAAAACAATAAAATATCCCTTTACTACTTTGGTGTGAGAAATTCCTCCAAATGGTTCAGTGCATGAGTGATCTGTCTAAATAAATCAAACTTAACCTTGAACTTTTTTGCAAACCTGTTCGTAAGAGAAGTACATTTTACTATACTTTTAAAAAGAGAACGTATTACAAAAGTAAAAATATACTGAAGTCAAATGAATGATAAGTTTCAGACACTTAATCGCAATATATTTTATAATTAAATATATTTTTTACAATTAAATTATCATTTAAATTTGGATTAAATGCAAGTAGTTCAACTAAAGAGTGCCTTTTGACCGAGGACTTAAGTACTAGGACTTAAGTTCGAGGACTTAAGTAGGACTTAAGTACATGTTTATATGTAACTTCGAAATTACTCCCATTGTCTTCGAAATATGGATAATGTGTACTAAAATTAATAATCAAGTATTTTACGTGTGCTTTAGTATGTCAGAAAACAAAATTAGTGTACTTCTTTGAAACAAAGATTATTAAAACATATACCCCCCCGGTTTCACAGAGAAGGCTTAAGCTAGTCCCAGACTAAAATGCATGTGTGAGCTGTCTCAACTAAAAATATCGGTAACACTTTATTTCGATAGTCCACTTTAGACATTCTATTAACAGTAAGTAGCTTTGCAACTACATGTCAACTAGTAGTTAGTAGAGTATTAGTAGACTGTCTGCTTAATATCTTCTAACACTTTCTTTGTCAAATTCTAACCCTAAACCTACCCTATCAGTCTACTCTGAGAGTTAGTAGACATGTAGTTGCAAATGAATGAGAATTAGTTGACATGTAGTTGACATGTAGTTACAAAGTTACTTATAGTTAGTAGAATGTCTAAAGTGGACTATCAAAATATCTTGCTCTGACATATCTTAAAATATGTCAGTCATTGTTCTGTGTCAAGATGCACACCTGTAATGCTTTCTTCTATGGCATTTTTGTAAAAGTTGCTTAAATATCTTAATTTAACTTAGGCCTAGTCCTGGCTTAAGCTAAGCCCCCGTTTGTGAAACCGGGCCCTTGATTTGAAATGTACATCAAAGTAAAACTTTGAATTTGACATTAGTACAGCATTACATTAAGTACACTTAAGTGTTCTTTTATTTCATTAATATGATATAATCTGCAAGTACAGTTTTTTTTAATATACTTAAAAGGTTTGAAGTAAACTAAAAGTTCGACACACTTAAGCACACTTTTTTTTCACAAGGGTACTTATAAATAATAGAATACATAGTACATGATGTGAAATATTTTGAGTAACCTAGTGTGCAAGGCAAAGGCAACTGTGACTAGGAAGGAAAACCTTTTGATGTTTGATAATGGAGAAAAAAGAATGTAGACTAGGCTAGCAGGGGGCCAGTTCTCATCTGGCTATACAGTCAAAATATGTTAGTATAATGTGTTTGTATAGTATATTCTGAAACGGTCCTGCTGCATTTAGGATTCTCTGAAAGGATGTTTGACTCTTCTGCGTAATGTCTCACAAATCTACTTTTATATCCTCCCAGGAAGCGTGCGATGTCCTAAAATTAGGACTTTGGTCAACAGGGACTTTTAGGGTCGGGGGAGTGTTTGCGTGGCTTCACTCGAGACATTCCATCCACAGGAAGCTGCTCCGTGCCTCCTGCGCCCGGCCTGATCCACTCCCACATTGAGACAATGGCTCGCTTCAAAAAGGCTATTTGTTTGGACATTCCTGTGAATAAGGGAATAATTACAGCAGCTCTCCTGCTCTTTCACAAGAGAGGATGCGACTCAAAAAAGAGGCAATGAATGAAGGGCAAAAAAGAATGGGTGTGTGTGTATACATATATAAGTGTGTGTGTGTGTGTGTGTGTGTGTGTGTATATACGCACCAGCATTGACATGTACGGAAGGAGAGGACGGTTATACTTGGTATGTGAGGCATTCACCATAAATAGGGCCACGACTCAGTGGTTTTTGTTTGTTGTTAGGTTAGACAGTGGCTATTTTAATTCCAATGGGATTCTATCTAGAGAATGGCTGGAAACGGAAAAAGGAAGTGATGATGGACGTTAAACCACCAGACATTCAGAGGCCACATTTTTTTATAGATGACGGTCCTCGGATGTGCTTTTATGTGGCAAAAGGAGGTGCGCATGTTACACGCTGCCTTCTAAAAAGAGATTTTTTTCCATGAGAACATTAAAGGCATAGTTCATACAGCAATGAAAATTGTCATTGTTGACATATGTGACCCTGGACTACAAAAAGTCATAAGGGTCATTTTTTTTAAATTGAGATTCATACATCACCTGAAAGCTGAATAAACAAGCTTTCCATTAATGTATGGTTTGTTAGGATAGGACAAGATTTGGCAGATATAAAGCCTTTAAAGTTGTCCAAATTAAGTTCTTAGCAATGCATATTACTAATCAAAAATTAAATTTTGATATATTTATGGTAGGAAATTTACAAAAATGTTTCGTGTAAACATGATCCTTATCACGTAATCTATAATGATTTTTGGCATAAAATAAAAATCAATAATTTTGACCCATACAATGTTTTTTTGGCTATTGCTACAAATATACCCCAGCGACTTAAGACATGTTTGATGACATATGTAGTTACAAATCGTTATTATTTTCATCACAAACGGAAAAACGATAAAATGATCCTAAAAGCATCCATACGAATCAGGTGAATATAGTTCTTTTTGAATAATACGATTGCTTTTGTGAGAAACATAGTTGAATAAAAAGTTGATTCGTTGAAATCTGGTGTACCAATCAGTGTCAGGTAGATTACTTACAAATTGTAGTCCATTACTGATTACAGATTACATGACCAAAACTGTAGTAATCTAGGTTACTTATTTTAGGTAATGTGTTCTGACTACTTTTTAGATTACTTTTATCTGTTTTGTTTTAAATTTACCATTAAATGTAGCACTTTTTTTTTTTTTAATCAAAGAGAAAGAAACAAAAAATTTTTTTAATAAAAAAATTTTTGACGTATTTGATATCGCATCAAAGTGCATTAAACATCCATTCACCATGTTTCACAACCACGATGGGCTAAGTGAAAACTATGAGGGTTTGTGACTGATAAAAATCTTCCTCAGAGGTATGTTTAAGTATTTTATGTTCAAAGGGTTTGGCTGACAAAAACATTTGGGACATGAACATTTCATGAACAAGCATTAATGAACATGAAAACAGCAATGACATTACACGCCTAAAATCTTCTAGGTTTGAAATCTTTTTGTTCAGAATTACTGAAAGTCAGGAACTGAAGGTCAGATATGATGACGACAAAGTGTTTCAGAACTGTACACCACCATTGTTTAGTAACTTGCATAATTGATTATTTTAGAAAGGAAACTTTAAAAGAGAAATTAGAAGAACTAGGGAGACTATGTAATCCATAAAAGTAACTGTAATAGATTAGAAGCATTTAAAATGTCAATATAATCCAGAGTACTCAATTTTTGGAATCTGATTACATAATCTAGATTATATGTAATCAGTTACTACCCAGCACTGATACTACCAATATACACAAACATGAAATATTTGAGAGCTCAGAACTCACCCAAAAATGAAAATATGTCATCATTTACTCGCCTTCATTTTTTCCAAACCTGGATTACTTTTTTTTTTTCTTCTTCTGTGAACCCAAAAGAAGATTTAAAAAAAACAAAAAAACAGTATGAAAGCCTGTTGTTGTGTTCTGCAGAATTTTGAGTGAACCCTTTAGCTTAGTTTATGTCATATTTACAGTATGTCATATTTGGTTCAATTTCGGTTGTGATGTCGGGTGACCAAAATTCAAGTCATTAAATTATACACTTCTTAAAAATAAAGGTGCTTCACGATGCCATAGAAGAACTTTTTTGTCTAAACGGTTCCATAAAGAACCTTTAACATCTGAAGAACCTTTCTGTTTCACAAAAGGTTCTTTGTGGCAAAAGAAGGTTATTCAGATTATAAAAAAGGTAAGAAAGAGATGGATCTTTAATGAACCTTTGACCAAATGGTTCTTTGTGGAACCAAAAATGGTTCTTCTATAGTGCCTTTCGCACCGCGGGAACCTTTTCATAGTACCAGAACTAACTGTGGAACTACCCACTTTTCGGCGTGTTCACACCGCCGGAACTGGGTGCGATTTTAGTACCAGACAGCCTTTTTCGAGAACCAAATTAGCTCAAACTCCGGAGCAGGGTCTAACCAGCACAACTGGTACTAATCGTGACGTAAGTAGACATTGATTGGCCAAACGCATACGAAAACGCTCTCACCCGCCATGATTTAAAACACCGTGTAAACATACTGTAAACATTGAGTCAACTTATTTCACAAGTATGGAGAACAGCGATAGATGGACGGACGCTGAAGTGCAGGCACTTGTAGCAAATGTAGCACTGCCAGTTGTCGTTGGAGATTCTTAGTCCTCCTTTCCGTTCTTTCAATAGCTTTACGTATACGTCGACTTTCCATGTCCCATTATTGTGAAACCCGCGAGACACAACAAAAAACAGCTCCGAACACAGCGTCCTCCATCCTCCTGTTGTTAACGTTGTTCTTCTTTGTTTCTGTTGTTGAATGCCGCGCACAAATGACGTCGCTGTCGACCGGCTTACGTCACTTCTTAGTACACACTCTCGGTGCGAATGCAACCCTTTAAATGGTACTGGGAAATAGTTCGCGCAAAATCGTCCCAATACTTTAGTACTGTACATTTAGTTCTGGAACTAAAGCGGTGCGAAAGGCCCTTATGGCATCGCTGTGAAGAACCTTTTAAGCACCTTAATTTTTAAGAGTGTCATGTCACTGTTAATTTGATGTCCAATACCGACGTCAGCTGACATTGTTTTTAGGTTGTGTAACCAAAATCCAATGTTAATTCAACGTCAAATTGGCGTCAAATACTCACGTCAACCCGATTTTCATCCTCAACCAAAATGCAACGTCTGTTCAACGTCATGTCCAACATCGACCTGACGTTATATTGACATACTCTGTCTGCTGGGTTCAAGTTTCCTCACATCGCATGTCTTCAGTAGACTTTAGAACAAATCGTGCAAATTGTATGTATGAATGCACAGTGCATTTGGACATTCTTGGAGTTTGACTGTCACCATTTACTTTAATTGTGTGGAAAAGAGCATGCAAACATTCTGCTAAATATCTTCTTTTGTGTTCCACGGAAGAAAGACGGTTAACTTTTCTTATCTCCTTGGCATATAGTTTGAGACAATTTTCTCAAACCCCAATGCCTGGGCTTCTGTGCAGAAAAAAAAGTGATTATCATAACATGCGCTATATGACCCAGTTTCATGCCAAAAATAAAACAGCACACATCACATAAGAGGGCAGTTTAGATGAGATCAGTCTCACTGACAGCCACTTAATTATTGAAGCTAATGTCAATATTCTATTTCCTGAGGATGTATTACAGCTCATCAAAGAAGTGGGACAGGGATAAAAGATTGTAATATTCCATTCACACTCTCCTGCCAAGAGGGTTTATAATCAGGAAGTATGCAAGACAGGAGGTGGACTTCCTGTACTTCTGGATGAAGATGTAATAGCTTGTGCTCTATCACATCATGGGAATATCGAGAATGCATCCTGCCGAGAGCCTCGCTTGTGTTAGTGTGACGCACAAAGGGAGAGTACAGCTGCCATGTATTTGTTATCGTAACGCCGCGTTCATCTTTAGATATTTCGGAGGATGAGAGTCTATTTTTAGCTCTTTCCGCCGATGAATCGGTCAGTTATGTGCCTAAGAATGGGAGGTGTGACAAACGAGAATGTGGTGTGTGAGCTGGCTGTTATGGAAATCTCACTGATATCTCACAGCCTCTCACAGGAAGAGCACAAGGTGAACAACACACTAAATGCGTGGGCTACTAAGCACATATGAAGGACGCCTGTTCCCAAAAGACTTGACCAAGTCAATTCATTTGTGACCCTGGACCACAAAACCAGTCATAAGGGTCAATTTTTTGAAATTGAGATTTATACATTATCTGAAAGCTAAATAAATAAGCTTTCCATTGATGTATGGTTTGTTATGATAGGATAATATAAAAGATACAACTATTTGAAAATCTGGAATCTGAGGGTGGCAAAAAAATCTAAATATTGAGAAAATCTCCTTTAAAGTTGTCCAAATGAAGTTCTTAGCAATGCATATTACTAATCAAACATTAAGTTTGGATATATTTACAGTAGGAAATTTACTAAATATCTTCATGGAACATGATCTTTACATAATGCCCTAATGATTTTTGGCTTAAAAGAAAAATCAATAATTTTGATCCACACAATGTATTTTTGGCTATTGCACAAATATACCCCAGCGACTTAAGACTGCTTTTGTGCTCCAGGGTCACATTTCTGTGTGTTCTTGTCTTCTTTTACTGAAATGCACATTCTTTGTGTCATTTTTGAAATCTTAGAATGTAAGATTGCATAATATGTCACAAGCTTAAATCACTATTAGCCACAAATGTAAATCTATTGCATCTTACTTTATAGTTTGGGCCAACATTCCTCAAAACTGGCAGGTCCTGTATTGTACTGTACTGTATTGATTATTATTTTTTGCCATTGAGGTGATTTAGTTTTTAGTTTATAAGCAGCCCAACTGTTTCCAACATTGATGATGAAAACTCGCATATTATAATGATTTCTTAAGGATTATGTGACACTGAAGACTGGAGTAATGATGCTGAAAATTCAGCTTTGCATCACAAGGAATAAATTACATTTTAAAATACAAAACAGTTATTTTAAATTGCAATAATATTTCACAATATTAATGTTTTTTCTGTATTTTTGATCAAATAAATGCAGCCTTGATGAGCATAAAATACTTCTTTAAAAAATAAAATATCTTTTGCACAGCAGTGTATAAGTGCACTACATTTTACAACATGAATTAACCTTGTCATGTCATAAAAAGGTCCAATTATCTGATATTTTGAGAGATGCATTGACCTTGACACACACATGAGGGTCAACAGGAGTCCTCAGTGACACCATTTTCATGTTTTATCTTTTTGCCTCCTTCATGTTTCTGCTTGTTCGTTACACAACATGATTTTGAGGATTTTATAAATACACTAATAGACAGAAAAAGAGAGTCAAGACATTGACGCAATAACCTGGCAACCTCCCAGGACGATGTAGCATTAAAATAAGCTTATAAAATAAGCATTATTAAATCATTATTAATGTAGTTTTGATCTCTTGGCTATTCCATCCACATTTGCATTTAGCACAGATGGATGCTACTGTAAAATTGGAAATGTATTTTCTTGCCCCTGAAATACATTTTGAAATATATTTTGGTAGATGAGGGTTGAAACTAAATATATTTTCTATTTCAAAAAAATTATTTAATTGAGCTTCACTGTTTACAGCATATATTTGGCATATATTAGCCAATGTAAAAATCTTTTTTTCTTTCTTTTTTTTTTGAGGCAATCAGGGTGATGCCAACTTCCAAGTTGGCCTACAAAAATTCATTATCAGTGCAGCTCTCTATAGACGACTTTAGTGGCACTGGGACAACGTACCCCCAACCGTCCCTCAGACGACAGCCCTGCAATACCATTACAAACGAATGCTTAAAGAGCACAAGGATTCCTGGAGAAAGTGTCCGCAGAGCCCAGATCTGCAGTTTTGAACATTAGAAGGCCTGGATCCTAATAAGCCGTTCTCCGAGGCCCTACCGCAAGCATGCGAGACACACCGTAAGGAATTCTCCATTCCACCCCAATGTCCCCCACCCCTTCTTTCTTCCTCCATCCTCTTCATATCCTCCCCCCTTCAGCCTCATAGCTTTTGCAGCCACTCGGGACGTTGCAAAGTGCTTCAGCAGATGGAAAGCAGTCTTTAATTACAGTGGAATCAGCTGACCGGCATGCATCCCTCTCTTTCCATCCTGGATGGACGGAGACAGAACAACAGCGAGGTAGAAAAGTGAGCGTTCATGCAAATGTCAACAACACGCTCCACTTCCAGATGAGAGTTTGAAGACTACTCTGGAGTGTGTGTGTGTCTGTGTACTCGAGGTAATGAAGGAGTGTTTGTACAACTTTTGGAGGATTTGTCTTCCGCTTTGACAGGGGTCTGTCAAAGTGCTTTATAATGCTGGTATCTTGGCTGCAGTTGCGCTGGGGGAGTCCCAGAGGAAGCTGTTGCTTGTTCAGTTTACAGTGAATGGCTCCCTTCCTGCTCAACCGCCCCCCCCCCCCCCCCCCCCCCCCCCCCCCCCCACCCCACCCCCCCCCCCCCCCCCCCCCCCCCCCCCCCCCCCCCCCCCCCCCCCCTGGCCCACAAAGGCTGGAGGCCAGGGGGCAGGGCTGTGTGTGTGTGTGTGTGTGAGCTCTCCCCTGTGCTTGTGTGGGTGGATATGCAATCGTACATCTGTTTGTTTGATAATGTGTGTGTGTTTGTCTTTTAAAGCGAGCAGATTTGCACTATTAAAACAGTTCTTGGACTTTCTTATTTCATTCTTTAACTGTTTACAGAAGGGGGTCTCATTTCCTAGCATTACTGCTGCAATTAGCCATTTGTTTCAGCTGTCGCTCCATAAAGTTCAGTACCTTTACGTAAGCGAGACAGCCCATTATCTGCATTCTTTTGTCTATACTAAATATAAGTCTGCAACCTGGAAATAATTTACTCTCAAACTCTTACAAGAAAGTTTCAGTAATGTATTCTGGGGTTACTCAGAAATGTGTGGAGGACTGCCATTTTCTGTCAACTGAAAAGTGGTTAGTTAGATACATTACCGCCATCTGCTGGGGAAAGTACAATCTGTGTCCAAAAATTGTCCTGATGAATTTTACATTGGATTGTAAATTGATTTTCTCAGAAACAAAACAGTGAAACAAAATAGTGGGGTTTGCCCAGAACTGACTGCCATGATTCTTGTGAATGGTTGTCAAGGCGTTGCTTTAAGGTTGCTACGGTGTTCTGTGATGGATGCTTTCCCCCCCTGGTTTATCAGATGCCAAGCCAAAAACATAACTCCAAAATCTTTTAAAAAGTAATAACACAGCCCTCCTCAGTGTGCTGCAAAATTAAAACAAAAGTAATAGTGACTTGTTTCTGTTGTAAAACTAACCTTAAAATAATAATAATAATAATAACAACCTGATAAAGTGTCATTTTTCTGTCATGTGTTGAGTGACAGATTTGTGTGTTTGTAGAGTAATGATCAACAACCAGCCCTTTATGCCACCTTTTGTACAAAATCAATCAATCAATCAATCAAAATAAAATTAAGGATATTTGGCCAGCACATTTCATAATTACAAAAACCAAAATTCTATTAAAAATTAAAATAATATATATATATATCTATTGCACTTGCAACTTATGTTTGCAATGGTGTAATTATTAACTAAAACTAGATGTTTTTGGTGATTGAATGAAAAGCTGAATTAAAAATAACATTTTGATGAACCCCATGGAAAAATAAAACTAAAATGAGTGCCAACTAACTGAAAAAGATGTTTAAGTACTAAATGACTAAAATTATAAAAACTAAAGCTCTAAAAGAAATATTAGGGGGGGGGGGGGGGGGGGGGGGGTGCGAATAAAAACATGGACACACATTGCCAAATTAATACAAATTTATTAAAATATGTTTCAAAGTATTCATCAATACAATGATAGTATATAAATAATGCTAAAATAGCACTGTTTGATAACATGGTACCGAGCATGACTGATAATCATGTAAGAAACAATATTGGAGGTTTATCAGTCTCAAAGAGCTCATTAGGTAGATCTTGTTTAATTGTTTAACTCAATATTGTGTTCAACATGAACCCAGGCCTTGTGCTTCCCTTGGTTTGTTTTGTATTCTCCTACTCCTGCTAAACACGTTTTAATTACTGGTGGAAACAATCCAAAAGCACAGTAAGGTGGGATGCACAAAGCAGAAATATTGAGCAAAATTCCAAAAACTGCTGTTCTTATAATAACTTTAGTATACATGCCAAAAAAAAAAACTCTTCAAAAGGAGTCATCAACAGATCTGAGTTGGAAAAAAAAAGCATATTGAAAGAATATGTTTTGATTATGTATTTTAAAGGGGTCATAGGATGCTAAATGCACGTTTACAAGTTGTTTGAACTGAAATATGTGTTGGCAGTGTGTGTACACAACCACCCTATAATGATATATTTTTTAATCTGGTTAAATGTTTTCCCCTTTCTCAAATCAAGCTGATCTCAGATGCCTGTCTGTGTGGACCTCACAAGAAGGGCCCCTCCCAGATAGTTGGATTGACCAGTAGCGTTTACAGCACAGGATGGACTGGTTGTGTCTTACCTTAGTCGCACCGGAGTGAGCTGGCACAGTCGCCATGTTCACCGCGGAGCAGATGTAGACAAAAGATGACGCTAACAAGTGATTGGGGTGTTTTGTTGTTGGATGTAAGAATGAACATAGCAGTCATCATTTACTACCCACATCTGATCCACTGAAGACGCAGAGGATTACGTTTGTTTCTGAAGGAAATGCGCCCCCGATCTACATAAATGCATCTATGTTCGCGCGAATCATTCATGATCCAGTTTCATCTACAGAAGAAGTGAGTATAAGGTTCTTTTTTGAATCTTTGCAAATCGCCTTTCCTAATAATGTGCTAATTAGCAAGTTTCAGATGAATGCGGCTAAAGTAAACAGTCTCTCTGAGGCTCGGAAGAGAGGGGCGGGGTCAGCAGAGACCCCTCAATGCAACAAAATGCAACAAAAACGGCTTGCTCTGAAAAGAGCTGTTTTTGACAGGGTAAAAAAAAGGTGTTTTTACACTACCATTGAGAAATTTTAACCAAACTATGTTACAGACTTTTCATTAAGACCCTAATGAATCAGATCAACGTGTGGAAAATGGGCATCATATGACCCCTTTAAGAATTTTACATATGTGACTTCACAGCTATTGAGGATATATTTTGGAGTACACAATAATTATAAACAATAAACTTATTTGATTCTAATGTGTTTTCAACAACACCATCAGTTTTATTGGCTTTTATTTGATGTTAAATGGTTAAAATTATTTATTTTTGCGCTACTAAAACTACTTTTCACAGTATTTTCACAGTGAAGCTAGGCTATTTGACATGTACTTCAGTCCTTACGTACAGTCTAAATATACAGTATATGTGTAGTTATACAGTAGCCTTTATATGCAGTATATTTACATAGGAAAATGTATTAATTTTTAATAAAAAAAATTCAAAGGCTATATCAAAATAATTGTATTTGTTCAAAACAATACAATAGCAATGTTTTAAAAAAATCTATATAAATATATATATATATACACACACACATACACGCATCCACGTGGCTAATTAAGCATTGTCTTTGCATTTACAGTTTACAGTTTTTTAGAGAGCTTGGGTTGCTTTAAGGGCCTCTGATCAGCACACAAGTTACTGTATGCTGTTATCCACTGGAATTGGCAGGAAGTAGATTGCATTTTGGCCCTTGTGTGTTTTGGAGCCGTTTTTTGCCCATCCATTCTTTTTGATCCCCACGTACCAGTCTCCGTTCTCCTGATACCTCTGTGAGCGGTATGTGTTGTAGTGGTTCTCCTCTATCTTCTCAATGAAGTAACACTCATCATTCAACATGACCTGACACACAAAACACACACCAGAGTGTGTTTCTTTACAACCATCTAAACTCAAATCGATAGAGGTGTAAATATGTACATATGGATATTAAATATTAAATTCAATACATGAAATGTACATATAGGTTAATGCATTTTTGTGATCAAAATTACATTACATTTTATATAAAACTAATTTTTAAAAAAAACTTACAGTGCCATAAAGTTTTCCATATTTGTCCATTGCCAGGTAAAGTCCAGTCTCATGACCCCTAATGGCTACTAATCCTGCTTTCACTGCTTTTACCTTTAAAAGAGCTGTCATACAATAAGATTTACAGGTTCTTTTTACGCTACAAATTAATCAGCCTACATTTTTACACTGTATATTAATAGAAGTAGTAAGCTTTTATCATTATTTCATAGATATTTTAGTTAACATTTTTACATTTTACTCTATGTTAGAACATACTTTATGTCTCATGTATATCAAGTACGCTTGTAAATTAAAAAAATAAATAAATAAATGCAAATCTGTATTCTGCATACTTACTGTAAACGTCGTTCTCTTGTCGACTCGCGTCCACAGTCCCGTTAGGTTGGATCCGGAGATGGTATCCTCCATTCCTGCAGTAAAGTTTTTGCAGAGAGTTATGTTTGGGATCTTTCTGCTCGGTGGTCGTCGGTAGGAGTGTGAAAGCGGTGATATCTCGCTCGGTCATGGCGCAGAAGTGCGGCTCTGAGACGCGCTGTACGCATGAACACCCCCGTGACTGAAATGGATGCGTCTTCCGAGCTCAACTAGCACTTATAACTGGTATGTGTCATGCAGCCTCCTTCACACCGTCTTATTATAAACAGCCAAAAAGGTTCTGCTATTTTGAAACATAATTATAGTCCTTATCATGTTGGTCCATAAGAAGTATACTACAAATTTGTAATATTGATTTTGGAAAGAAAAAAAAATCTATAATATATGTTATGTTCTTTATAGGCATTATACCGATATACACACACACAACACCCACACAACACACACACACACATACACATACACATGCACACACACACACACAATGCCCACACACACACACCCACAACACAGTATAAGCTAGGGTACTGTTTTAGTCAGTATCTGACTACTTTTATATTAATTTTAGATACTTTTTTTTTTAACTTTTTTTAAGCTTACCATTGGATCATACCATTTTGAGGCATTGTAAAAGAAAAAAAAAAGGAAAGAGAGAGAGAAAAACAAAATATATATAATATATTATATATTATATATATATATATATATAATTACACACTATAAAAAAATGCTGGGTTAAATATAACCCAGCACTGGGTTAAAAAGGGACAAACCCAGCTATTGGTTTGTTTTGACCCAGCGGTTGGGTTCAAAACAACCCAATAGCTGGGTCAAAACAACCCAATAGCTGGGTCAAAAAAACCCAACCGCTGGGTCAAAACAACCAAACGCTGGGTCAAAACATCCCAACCGCTGGTTCAAAACATCCCAAACGCTGGGTCAAAACAACCCAAAAGCTGGGTCAAAACAACCCAATAGCTGGGTCAAAACAACCCAATAGTGGGTGTTTTTTTTTTTTTTTCCCTTTTCCTTTTTTTTTTTTTTTTTTTTTTTTTTTTTTTTTTTTTTGCCCTTTTTTTTTTTTTTTTTTTTTTTTCTTTTTTTTTCTTTTTTTTCTTTTTCTCTTTTTTTTTCTTTTTTTCTTTCTTTCTTGGTCAAAAACACCAACCGATGGGTCAAAAAACTCCCCAAACAGCTGGGTCAAAACAACCCAACCGCTGGGCAAAACAACCCAATTGCTGGGTTTGTACATATTTTACCCAGCACTGGGTTGTATTTAAACCCCCCAGCATTTTTTAAAGTGTACATTCCATTTTTTGATACCTACATTTGGTTTCCCAAACTGGGCTTAATGTAAGAACTGCAGGGGAGTTGTGAGTTGATAAAAAGCTAGTCAATCATAAAAAGTCAAGAAATTCTTTAAACCTGACACAAAAAATAGAATATGTAAGCAAATTGACCTGCAAAATTGCAAAGGTGTTGCTAAATTATGTAATATTGAACTTCCTCAGAGATATTCACGTAAATATCACGTAAGAGTGCTTTGGCTGTCAAACATGTGGGAAGCCCTCGGTTTCGACATTGTTAATTGCTTGAGAGGTGCTTTCCTTAATCAATGCAAAAATGATCTAATGCATTGTGTGAATAATATGTATCATTGGTAACCATACAAGTAAACTGTAAATGGATCATGAGCATTATTAAATGTAATGTATTCTAATTATGAGTATTTGATCTCTGGAATCTGATTATGTAATCATGATTACATGTAATCAGTTACTACCCATTTCTGTTATATTATACAGGAAGAGTTCAGATACAAAAGCCTCTAAGTGCCATCTGAAATTTTCATCAAAACTGAGCATTTTTATCAGGCTCCTATGTTTAAGTTCAGTAATTTTACTCTAATGGCAAAGTATAGGTCCTTTTCTATGCAATTAAACTGAAATAACTAAACATACATATATAATCTGTTAGCACTTAATCTCAAAAAACAACCACAAAACCTAAATGCATTGTTCATATTAATCATGTTAATTATTGATTATTATTAATAACTAGATAATTATTGACATTATTGTAAGATCCAGCTTGTAAGCAGGATTGACAGTACATTCGCACAAGATTCACATAATGGAAATTCTTTATAAATCAACATTTGTATTTATGGGCCTAAAGCTGTTCAAGAACCCTTCCTAAGGCCAAAAAGGTAGTCGTTACTAGTTTTGTTTTCATTCACATCAAAAGGCCTCAGCCAGACAGCACGTCTGAAGTGCTTTGGAAAGCTATCCGAGACGTGTTCAGAAGCAAGAGAGAACAAACAGTACAGGAATTTTCCAAGCAGCCACTGCACGAATACATTGTATTTATTGAAAATAGAGCTTTAGTGCCAGACAGGTTGTCGAGAACACCGAGCAAAGCAGCCAGTGAGAATGACGGCCCTCAACAGAGTGCTAATGAACTGGGCGGGCCAACAGTGCTTGGGACTTACCTGTGACTTTGTTTCAGAGCTGCAAAGAGAAATGCTGGCTCACGGTACAGTAGCTTTGGGGGGTTTTGATACTCAATGCTTAAGATGACTGGTGTTACTGGATACTTTCCAAAGCAAAAACTTCAGCTTTTGTTGACTATCCAATGCAATTCATACAAGTGTGTGTGACGTGGGCTCGGAAAAGCTGCTTGTGTAACATCATCTGGTCATCAGCGGACCTGAACTCTTCACTGTGTCTTTTCACTGAGGCATTTGCTAGGCTCCTGTAACTCCGCTAGATGTGGTCAGATCTGTTAGAAGACATGTGACCTCATCCTGCCCAGACAGTGAACTGTGTTGAGTTCATTTCAGGACGTGCTATATTTAGATCTGAGCAGTTTCAGAAATAGTATAAATCGTTACTAAACATACAGACAAATGGCAATTTATATTTCCGTTTGTGTTCTGTATTTTAAGATAACTTTGTATAGTACAAATAAGCTTTACAGATGTCTATTGGAAAGGGTTTAAATAATATTTTTTATGCTTATTCCATGAGCCATAAACAATTATTGCACATACACCTGTGGAACAGGCACTAACAGTTTACAGGCAGCAAACAATCACGGTTCCAATAATGTATAGGAGAGTAAAGAGACTTTTCTACTGACTAAAAAAACACCAGAAGAAAGATGTCCAGGGTTTCTGCTGCAGGAGGCTTGATGACTGCAGATGTGGCCAGAGCAATAAACTGCTATGTCCTATAGGATGCCTAAGACAATGCTACAGGGAGACAGGAAGGACTGTGGCAAAATACACTACAATTTTCACAATATAATACATTAGAATCAGTAATGTTGTGAAATATCATTACAATTTAAAGGAACTGTTTTCTTTTATCTTTTATGCATGGTGTCCACATTTGGGGGAAGTAATTTAACTCACATTTAGGCGGCACCCACACATACACCAACCACACACACACACACACTCAGGTTTACATTTGTGAAAAGTGGGGACATCCCATAGGCGTAATGGTTTTTATACTGTACAGACTGTATATTCTATTGCCCTACACCAACCCTACCCCTAAACCTACCCCTCACAGGAGACTTTGTGCTATTTCAGATTTTCAATACACTCCATTCTGTGTGATTTATAAGCGTTTTGAAAAAAGGGGACATGGGGTAATGTCCAGCAAAGTCACCTTCTCCTTGTAATACCTATGTCAAACTTTGTCATTATAACAAAGTAGGTACTCATTGTCACAAAAACCGTTACACCGACACACACACACACACACACACACACACACACACACACACATACCCACACATACCCCTTACAGAAAACCTGTTTGCATTGTTACACTTTCAGATAAACATCATTTACTATTTTATATATATATATTTTCCCCCTCGTGGGGACCTGCCAACTTAGTTTAAAGAAAAATGTCTGATTTTATATTTGTGTTTTAAAAATAAATTTAAAAATAAAAAAATTTACTGAATGATATTTACAATACATTTTCATGACTGCACATCTGCACTGCAAAAAAAAAAAGTTACTGCAATTAGTTTAAATAATTAAAAATGTGTTGCGCTAACTTAAAACTACACTTATCATATTTAGTCAAGCACGAACTCTTACTTTCTTGAGTTGAAGCAACATAGTATTACTTATTCTAATGTTGACATTTAAGTTGTGATAACTAATTGCAGCAATCATTCATAGCTTAAAAATTATCAAATAAATTGAAATTTAAAATACAGGAGCAAAAATTTACAATAGAATTTTCGTGATTGCTTTATACTTCTGCATGCATTAATTCATTCAATTCATGTCCCTTCTGGGACACATGGTGTCAGTATACTCCATGTCAGAGATGCAGATGGCTGTGCTGGACCAATTCATGAAAATGATATGAGGCAGTTCTTATGACACTGAGGTTCTCACGCCTAGGGGCAGGTGTTCATGAGATACAATACTGCGGAAGCTTGAGAATTTATCAGCCATAGGCATTTGGGAGTAGAAACTGTGCAACACAAGATTCAACATATTTCTTTCTTAACCATTATACTCATACATCTTGTAGCCTACTTCTGCATCGCTCTTCACTGGGTTAGGCATTTTAGGGGATGGCAATTAAGGACCCACAGCACAACAAATGTCATGCATGTCTCGAAAAATCTATGTTGAACTTTCTCAGTGCAACATTTCTTTGATGCACTGCCCCCGTTTTGTGTAAGTTCTGCATTGAATTATTAATGCAATTGCATCTTTCAGTTTCTCTGCAACTATAGCAACACCAAAGTGAACTTCCTCAACAGCGATGGCAATGTGACATTTGTTCTAGTTTCAGCTGATGTTATAAATAGCTGTTTTTCATTATCAGCGTTGCTTAAAATGGCTTCAAGAGATACTGACAGGTTTGAACAAGACTCTGAAATATATTTGCAGCAAAAGTGGAACAAACCCTGGAGCAAAGTGGGAGTAAGGAATTCGGGATTTTTTGTGCAAAAAATAAATAAATAAAAGTTTATATATGACCACGTTTCTGTTCCAGTATTTTTCAACCGTCCTAGTGCAACTACAAAGATAAGTGGTCTATGCCATGGACAGGAATTAACCTTTTTTTATGCTAACCTTTATGGTTACCTAAATTGTTTCTGCAGAGTCATAAACCCATGACTAAGGTTAGTTTTATACGCTGAAAATAGCCTATAGACATTTTTTGCCTTTATTTTTTAAATTTATGGTGCATTTTTGTTGCTTTTGGTTACATTTTGGAGGCACGATGGATGGATGGATGGATGGACTACATTTTGGGTCGTAAATACTCTTGTCTTCATCCAAAAAAATTCTGCTTACTTTTTACAATCACTTCAAATGATAGGCCAAATGACATTTCATTAAGTGAACAAGACCATTTGGTTTTACCATTTGAAGAAATTCCTTATGGGCAGCAGGGAAATCGTATTTAAACATGACGTCGCAGTAAGAATGAACATTCCCTTGAGGATCTAGCATATCACAAAAATAGGCTAATTGATGTATGATCAGAACTATTTTTATTTTATTTTATTTTTTATTGCAAGTATAAACACTTAACAATTAATGTAACTTGGATGACATTATATACAGAAATTACTAGTAAATTAAAATGAAAAAAAAAATTATAATAATAATAAAAAATAAACAAGAATACATAGCTAAAATAAAAAAATACAGAGGTAGTAATTCAAGAATTATGTACCATTCAGCAGACCGTTATACAGTTTCACAAATTTGACACTTTTTTCGGTATGCATATTTTTTTGTGTTATAATTAAGTAGTTAAAGTCACAAAGAAAATGATGTAATTTTGGAGATGTTGAAGAAAATTTACGTTTATGAATATATTTTCCCAATAAAATAAATGCATTTCCTATATAGTCTGTTATGTTTACAATGAGAAAAATTACAAAATATATCACAGTTAAATCAATGTGTACATTGGATTTTGAAGAAAATAATTTTGACACTGTATGATCAGAACTTTCATTTTTTTTATTATGCGACATATACAAAAACAATACAAAGTCAGGGTAACAAATGATAAAAGTATCTATATAATATATATATATACTACGCATATCCATATCCATATCTATATATTACACACATATCCAGACACGCATGACCTTTACATTACTCAAATATTTTGAAGCCAGAACACAAGCTGACAGTTTTAATTGCCTTTCTATTAGTACTATGTTGAATAGTACACAAGTAATTTTTCAACTCTTTAAAAAACACTGTAAAATGTACACTTATGAATGTGAAACTTAACCAACAAAATAAACAGATTAATAACAAAAACTTTGTTATTTATATTCTCATAATTAAAATATCCAAAAACGACATTTTCAAAATGCAAATTAAAATGAAAGAGTACCTTTTCTTTGATAAACATAGAGACATCATGCCATAACTTTTTAACATAACTACAGTGCCACTGTATGATCAGAACTAACGTGAAATCCCCGCATCGTTGTGACGTCATCGCTCTTGATCAACTAACCAATCACATTCGTATCCTGTCGCACACAAAGCAGGCCGCTTCGGAATCCCGCAACGCTATTGGCTGAACGACATGGCAGTCACAGGATTATCCGCTTCATGGTAGGTTGGTACCATGCAGACGCGTTTAAAAACGCCCAAGCAGGAGTCCGCAATTACCGCGTTTTGTTTTAGCATCACCCTGCAGCGGAGCATTGTGACGTCGTCATGAGCAGCGCACGGGTCTTCTGTGGATTCCCTTGATTGACAGCTCGCAGCAAAATATTCCCTTCTTTTCCTACAACGGCGTTGTAGACAAGATGCACATGTGATTTGTGTTTTGGTTGTTAGAAAGCATCCGTTTCCGACTACAGCTATGCAGTTTCTAACTTCAGTGCTTTTTATGATTAGTTAAAGTTGCATTGAACTTGCATCTGCATTGCGTTCCGCTGTTGTGCTGGGCTGTGGAGCTGGAGGAAGCATGGGACTGCCTGCGTTAGAGTTCAGCGACTGCTATGTGGACAGCCCTCAGTTCCGAGAGAGGCTGAAGTCTCATGAGCTGGAATTAGAGAAGACCAATAAATTCATCAAGGAGCTGATTAAGGACGGGAAAGCTTTAATTCAAGCCCTGAAATGTAAGATATGTTTCGTTGTCTTGTGTAATAAATAACCTGTTACAGATTAATAAACACATGGTATAGTCCTTAAAGAGTCACTTACTTAACGTCAAGACAGAGTAGAGAGCTTAAGATTTGTTAAACTACGTTTAAGTGAATAATTTGTCACTTTTAAGCCTGTTATAAACTGGAATAGTTTACATCTAGTAGCCCCAAAAGTATTTGGATTCTTAAAGGGGTCATATGATGCTTTTTTTAAAGATCATTATTTTGTGTATTTGGTGTAACAGAATATGCTGACATGATTTAATGTTAAAAAACTCATTATTTTTCAAATACTGTACGTTATTGTTGGTCCTCTATGCCCCGCCTCTCTCAAACCTTTAGTTTTCTACAAAGTCCCTCCTTCACACAAGCGCAGTCTGCTCTGATTGGCCCACTGACCCAGTGCATTGTGATTGGCCGAACACCGCAAGCACTCGTCGGAAATGTAACGCCCCTTTCCATAATCGCGAGCTTCATCTTTCAAAATAAATGTAAAGACAGTAAATAATGTCATTAGTTTTACCATCAATTCAATCCAGAAAGGGGAACAGAGTCGCGTGACAGACACAGTGAGGATCTGTATGTGTGTTGCAGTACACAAGCCACGGTTAAGAAAGCTGCCCCTCCACTTTGCTGTGTACCCCCCCCCCCCTCTCTCTCTCAGCTCGCTATCTCGTCTCTCTCTCACCCCTCACCTCTCTCTCTCTCTCTTCTCTCTCCTCTCTCTCTCTCTCTCTCTTGCGCTCACTCTCGTCTCTCGCCTCGCGCACTACACCCTATGGCAAAACTCCTGTGCATTTGAATCAGTCAATAGCCAATACTTAAACTTATAACAAAACAGTAGCTGATTCAGAAGCGTTAGATTGTCATAGCAAAGTCAGAATTATCTCTTCTCCTAGGTTCACGAAACGGTCTTCCATAAAATGCATTGCTGTTCTGTTAACCAATGATTCCTAATTGCATCTGCGTCCAGAGGCCAAATAAAGTGTTTTTGCTTTTGCACTGAAACACAGCGTCTCTCTGACATGCTGCTTCAGCACTAACTGTGGTTACTGAAACCACGGCCTCTTTCTTTGCGTGCACATTTGGGCGCATAATGCAAATATTCCCACATAGTGACCTAGATATGTGGGGGCGTGTTAGAACGAGCCGTTTTAGGGGGGCGTGGCAGAGTCTTAACTTTGATAAAGAACATCTCTTTGGTTTTGAGACTTTAGTCTTTGCAACTGTACAGATCTTCTTTATCTTTATACAAGAGCTTGTAACACTCGAAAGAGAAAGGACAACTTGAAAATCGCATCATATGACCCTTTAAGCAACACAAAACTTGTACAACTTCGAATCTCACTGTATTAACGAATAGCACACTAAATATACTCAAATATCTCGTTCCAGCACTATTTTGCAAGTACTATAAAACAACAATGTTATGTTAATGGATGTAGCGAATCGTTACTCTCTTCAGGTTTACACAGGTGTTCTGGCAGATAACCACAGGAATACTTCCTCACATTAACTGCGACTAACATTTCACAGGTGCATCACACTGATTTCCCACACTGACCCACAGATACACACCCCGCCTGAAATTTCCACTCCACTCGCATACCTTTAACAAACAAACAACTGACCCCAGCAGAACCAGGCTGACACCAGACTGGCTCTCTGTGTTGAACCTAGAGAAATGTTCATGTGGTAAGCTTTTGAACACAGTACCGAGGTGTATCCCAGCTCCCAAGTTTAACAGCTTTATATTCCTCTGGGTTTGTGATGTAAAGTTGTATATCTGGAAAAAGCCTCATCTTTGATGTGGTTTCTAGTACTGGAATCATCAGTTTTAACAACATTTGTCTGGGCAAGTCATAATTAAGGATGGGAAAAGAGAGATATGTTTGCTTTCAAGTTTTGAAAATATGATATGTTAGCTCGTTAGGTTTCTCTATTACCCTTCTGTAAAATTTTTTTTTACAAAGCTCCTCGGTCTGAAAAAGCGAAGTTGTGCGCGATTGGCCGCTATCCATTGCATTGTGATATGGCCGAATTCCTCAAGGCGTGTGACATGAAATCTTAACGCCCTTTGCCAAATTGTGGTGCGTGCGGCAACCACATGTGACGACCCCGGGCTGGACTCCGCTTCGTCCACGGTGAAAGCCGATCCGGCGATCCACAGCGCGAAGTTGATGTATTTCCTCAGCGACCAGCACGGATCAGCTCCAGGCATGACGAAGCGATATCGTCCTCTTTTGGAAGACCAAACAAAGTAGTTTCGCTTTCACAACGAAGCACACAGCGTCTTCGCGACATGGCGGCAGCAACAGTACTACTGCGAGAATAAAAGTTACACCTTTTTTTCTTTGTGTGAACATTTGGGCGGCGTTGTGCAAATATTCCCACATCGTGACGTAGATATGTGGGGGCGTGTTAGAACGAGCCGTTTTAGGTAGGCGTGGCTGACTCTTAACTTTTATAAAGAATATCTCTTTGGATTTGAGACTTTAGTCTTCGCAACTTTACAGATCTTATATATGCACAAAAAGCTTGTAACACTCCAAAGACAAATCAAAACTTGAAATCGATCAAACTTACCCTCCGCCTTTTAAAGGCCGATGGTAAGTGGTTGAGGAGGTCTTAGGAATAATCAAATGTTCTAATTGGCTCATGTTTTGGCACCCCCAATTCATTTCACAAGGAAGGACATTTCACATGGGAAAGCATGTATTTTAGACATATTGTTAGGTGTCCGGTATTGCTATTGTATTGTCAATTTATTGAATTATTTATTTACTTAGTTTCATTGCCGGAAAGTGAACCAACTTCAGTGCAAGGCGAAAATCAGCCTAATGTTTTTATTTAACACGATAACAATTTAATAGAAATATTGTAAGTTACTAATTATAATGCTTAACGTTTCCTCAGTTATTCAAAAAGCAGCTACATAAAATGAGCAAAGAACATTTACATTACCGAAGAACATCACAAGCTCAGTCGCGCAAGTTTTGCGTTTAAAAAAAAAACTTCACCGTTATATCAGAATGAAGCCGTTTACACTGTAGATGTTAAATCTCGTAAGGGTTTACATCGCACGTACTTCTGCACTTTGTTGTTTATGTTGAGAAAATTCACACCAGAGCTGAATTCAGTAAGCGAGCGCGCACAGAACAACTAAACTCCGCTGTTTCAGCGATGGCTCATCTAAACGCCTCTGATTGGCCATTGCATTCATAAACTCAACAGAATCATGTGTGATTGGTTATAACGCACAACACTGTAAAAACACGATAAAAGAACACGTAAGCCCTTATATTATGTAGAGAGTATTACTATCTTGGTATAATAATAATAATAATACTAATAATCGTCTTGCCATCGTCAAAGGCATCAGCCACAGGTGATATCGCTGATTTCGGGATACAAGTACTAATCCTCTATTAGCACAACCCTTGGTCCTTATTATGCAGTTGCTAAGGTATGTTTAGGAGGTGGTTGCACAAAATCACAAGAATATTCTGGTCTCTAGATATGGCTCAGGTTCAGTGTTACTCTATGGGATTTACATGAAATTATGAAGGCATTAAGTTAAAGTTAATATGTAGCAATGTCACTGCAGTCACATTTCTGCTGAATGACTATGGCTTGTAAAATTTTGAGTTGGAGTATATTCACTAGATTTTTTGTTGCTACATCCAAAGGGCAAGCAAATCAATACTCTTCGTAACTTTGTTGCGTAAATCACAATGTCTGAATTCCCTATCAGTCCACTCTTCCTCTTTTTTACTGAAGTAAATGTGTGTATGAGTTTGTTTTACTTCATTCCACCAATGACTCATTTGTGATTTCCTTTTTTTCTCCATCTGTGCCGAGCGGGCTGGTCACCTCTGAACCTCTGTAGGTCACCGCTGTCAGCTGCGCTTGATCGATGAGGCCAGAGCTGCAGTACGTTTTGAAGCTGTGACGAATTCACAAACATCAGGCTTGTGCATCGCTGTCACACACTTTTTAGCGTGAACATTTTTCTGTTTGTTGGAGTGGCTAAAGTGACATTGTGGTTGATGGTGAATATGGATTGTTGGCAGGTCAGGGTGCGAATTACAGAAGTTTGAAGGAGTAGAGTTTTCAAACTTATTGTTTCAACAATGTTCACACAATGTTTCAGTAAACACAAGTTAGGGTACAAGTCAGAACACATTTCAACCTAATAGATGCTTGTGAACAGAAGTCACATTGGAAGAGGTTACTATGGCAACAGTATGCTGGCTTCTGTTTTGGATGGTAAAAAATATGCATCATTTTATTATAATTTCTTATGAATTGCTTTAGCAATAGATTTACTGTAGCAATATTTGCAATACTTACAGTACTTGTAATTAGATTGTTACGTTTTAAAATTCTCATAATCAGATTACAGTTACTTTTTAATAGATTACATTATTATTAAAGATTTCCGCAATGTCAGTAACATATTCATAATTAGATATTCTCCCCTAATTTTTAGTTTCTACAATACTCTATAACATTAATATATATATAGATTAGTGCTGTCAAACGATTAACAAACGATCAATAAAGTTTTTGTTTACGTAATATATGTGTGTACTGTATATATTTTTTATGTATATATAAATACAAACACATGAATGTATATATTCATGAAAAATATGTTGTTTATATGTTAAATATATTTATATATAATATAAATTGTATGAATATAAATATATGCATGTAAATACATGTAAATATTTTCAAAATGTTTACTGTGTGTGTATTTATATATACATAATAAATATACAGAGTACACAAACATATATTATGTAAACAAAAACCTTTATTTAGGGATGCACGATATATCGGCCACCATATCGGTATCGGCCGATAAATGCTCATTTTTTCTGTTATCGGTATCGGCCTGATAAGAAAATTTGGCCGATATCTTAAAGCCGACAAATAATGCATTATTTCCTTCAGAGAAACTTCAGATGTGCGCTGTTCGTTTGCAGCCTTTTTTGCAATTGTACGTTGTAATATTGTGTTTATTTGATGTTTATCTGATTTATCTCATATAGAATGCGTTTGGTTAAGTTAAAAGAGCGCTTCAGTTTACCGGTGATAAACTCAAACAGCAGTGCACAACATTAATAACTATGATTGGGAATGTCGTGTATATAACATTCTAATGAGAACATTATTATAATAAAACGTTGTGAATTCTTTGGGTTTAGTTGTTGTGTTTCAGCGCGTTGATATGGGAATAGCGCATCCACAACAGGATCACACATTCTGACGATAGCACGCAATAACTGCAATCATTTTGTACATATATAACTTTTAATATTATGTTTGTTGTATTAATATTAATCTCAGGATGCATTTCCTTGAGTTAAATAAGCTGCCAGCAAAACGCTTCAGTTTACCGTGTTCATTCAGCTCTTCAGCGTCAGCACGCGCAGCTCAAACGGCTGCTATTTAAAACAGTGGTATTAATTTGTTACTTTTTCAAAATCATTGATACATTATTAATAATGACAACCACTTGTATTTTTCTATTATTTTCATCAGCAGTATGGTTTAGTAATTAAAATCATTTATTTGTCCGTGCAGAGGCTATTCTGTTTTGTTGATCTGTGGCGCATTCATTTTGATTATTTACACTTGTAATGATGTCCAGTGACTTGTTTGCTTTATTTATGCATTATTTTATTTATTTTTAAGACTTTTTTATGACTAAATTTGGTTATGGGAGAGTAAAATTATTTTTAAAACGTATACTGTTGCTTATGTTGAAGTGTTTGGGATGTGGTTTTTGATGATGAGACCTTTTTTGTAATCAGGCTCTCAAAAAGTATATAAAAATTTGGATATAGATTTATCGGCCAACATATCGGTTATCGGCTTTCAAAAATAAAGAATTATCGGTTATCGGTATCGGGCAAAAGTTTCATATCGGTGCATCCCTACTTTTATTTTGGATGCGATTAATCGCGATTAATCGTTTGACAGTACTAATACACACACACACACACACACACACACACACATAAATTATAATACAACTTCTAATTCACAAAACTGTTTGTCAGGCATGTCACAAAGACACAGTTTGGGTAGATTGCTCTCCAAAAAGCCTTTTAAAAGGTTGAGTCTTTGTTTCACACACTGCTGAGAGTTTCTCAGGGTATAAAGGGAAAGATAACTTTTACCTCCCAAAGGATGAGGCTGTTTTCACACTGCACAGCTGTGAGAGGAGATTCAGTAGTGCTTCCCTACAGGGATCAGGGAACATCCACAGATTCACGCATGAGAGGACAACAAAGAAACAGCGTGTGTGTTTTAGTTTGGTTAGTGCTCCATGAGGAGTGGGTTGGAAGGGAAATTAGGGCAGCCTCCGCTGGATAATTATTGTCGCTCTATAATCTCAGCCCTCTGTGTCTGGAGGCAACCTACGATAACTGATGTGGTTTCTCTTTAAGACTCCAGTCTGTGGCGTTGAGCATGAGTGAAAGCAGGATTATCGTTAGTAGGATTACATATCCTCTTTAATAAAGAAACTCAGTTACACTATGAGATTATAACTGCATTAAGTGTGCTTTTACGCACAGGATTACAATCAAACAAGGCTCTCTATTACTTACTATAAGTGATGGATTATGGATGCATTAATAATGTATGGTTGGCATGTTCCTTAAAATGAATTTGTCTTCTGGAAAAGTATTTGGAATACATAACCAGTTACCTAAAATATTATTATTTGAGTAATATATTATGCAATATGAGTTGAATCATCACTATTACTATAGCTCATATTTAGGGTTAGACATTTGAACAAACCCCTAAGCTTATGTTTTTAACTTTTTTTGTAACTCTCATACCACTCATTCCATGCTTTTGAGAGGTGTTTTGATATTCCTTATCAAATTCTTAGGGGGTCTGACTGAAGGTTGGCATGACATTTTTCTCTCTTTTTTTTTTGAATCTGTTACACTTGAATGTATATCACAATACAGAACAAAAATCTTCCACTGCTTCCTTTTTTCAATCAATTTTTAGATTTTTCTGGCAGATGAGAAAACTATCTAAAAACATAGTGTCACCCATATTTTCTTCAGAAACATTACTGTATATATTAGCCAATATTAGATGGTTGATTGTATAAACATGCTCATTTCCTCTATTTTTATGTAGATCATATCTAACACTCACATAAAGTTAATCTTTAAAAACCCTAACAATTTCGTAGCACTGTTAAGTTTAATCTTTTGCATATGTCAAAATGAATATACATTTTTCATACTTTATTGCTTTGTTGCCTAAATTGACTTGTAGAATTTAAAATGACTGAATTTAGTTTTTTAAATGACTGATTTTAGTATTTTATTTTGTATTCGTTTAGAAAAAATTACCATACAGTTTTAATATTGGCCACTTATTTGGCCACAGCATAAAAAAAAAATTATTGGCTTGCCACTTGCTAGAATTGGAATATTGTGCATCCTCAGGGGGAAATAAATAATAAGAATGAATTAATAAATAAAAAGTAGTTTAATTGTTATGTGCTTGTGTTTGAAAAGACAGTTAAAGGGGTCATATGATGCGATTTCAATTTTTCCTTTCTCTTTGAAGTGTTACAAGCTCTTGGTGCATAAAGAAGATCTGTAAAGTTGCAAAGACTAAAG
The DNA here is from genome assembly GCA_018155175.1 of Sinocyclocheilus anophthalmus. Lineage (NCBI taxonomy): Eukaryota > Metazoa > Chordata > Actinopteri > Cypriniformes > Cyprinidae > Sinocyclocheilus > Sinocyclocheilus anophthalmus. Next base: position 36,208 of record JADLZN010001824.1, on the reverse strand, counting down.
TCTCAAATCCAAAGAGATATTCTTTATAAAAGTTAAGAGTCAACCACGCCTACCTAAAACGGCTCGTTCTAACACGCCCCCACATATCTACCTCACTATTTGTGCGGCGTTATGCAACTCTTCCCACATCTTCACGCAACGAAAGAAGGCGTAGCTTTTATTCTCGCTGTAGTATTGTTGCCAGCCGTCCCCCCCCCCCCCCCCCTCGCGCCATGTCGTGAAGGCCTGTGTGCTTCGTTTGTAAAGCCGAACCTACTTGTTTTGGCCTTCCAAAAGAGGACGATATAAGCTTTGTCTTGCCTGGAGCTGATCCGTGCTGGTTGTTGAGGAAATACTTCAACTTCGCGCTGTGTATCGCCGGATCGGTTTTCACCGTGGATGAAGCGGAGTCCAGCGGGGTCGTCACATGTGGTTGCCGCAGGCATCACAATATGGTAAGGGACGTAACATTTCCGTCACACGCTTGAGGAATTCGGCCAATCACTGGATAGCTGGCCAATCAGAGCAAACCTCGCTTTTCAGACCGATGATCTTTGTAAAAATCGGCGCGTTTCAGAATACGGGCATAGAGGAGAAACATAATGTACAGTATGTGAAAATAATGTGTTTTTTTAACCTTAAAACCTCATAAACACATTTCATTACAACAAATACACAAAATAAATGTTCTTTTTAGCAGCATCATACGACCCCTTAAAGGGTCCATCATCACCATCGTTGTGTTCATTTTATACAATCATCAGTTGTCGCATAACAACTGGAAAAAGATGTACAGTCCGACAGTTTTCAACATCCCTTTGTCTCAGGCAGGAAAAAGGAGTCATCGCTCTTCTTCATTTCATCGAATTTCCGGCGTTTTCATACTGATTGTCAGGTTCTGTTGACAAGAAGATTTTGTTGTTTTTTACTCAACATTAGAGCTTTAAAGTACCATGACATTCGCTCTTTTAGATGCTTTTATATAGGCCTGAGTGGTCCCTAGTACTGTATCTGAAGTCTCTTTCCCGAAATTCAGCCTTGGTGCATAATTTCAGCCACTACGAGCCAGTCCTACAATGAGCTTTCCTTAGGACGTGCCATTTCTGTGTCTGTAGCTTTAAATGCTAATGAGGAGGAGAGAGGCGGGGCAACTGCCATGCTTCGCTCGTTCGCAAGCCATGATGTCTCTCGAGGGAAAAAAAAATATTGCGCTTACCTCGCACGGTAGTAGCTCATTTTCTCATGGGCGGGCAAAGCAGAGAAAGGGGAGGTAACCTTTCCCTGTATTACGACATAAAGGGAAGATTCCAGATTGGGCCATCTGAGCTTTCATTTTCTCAAAGGCGAAGCAGGATACCCAGGGCTCGGTTTACACCTATCGCCATTTCTAGCCACTGGGGGACCATAGGCAGTGCTAGGGGAACTCATATTAATGTTAAAAAACCTCATAAAGTGAAATTTTCATGCCATGGGACCTTTAACAAAATCATTTCAGCTATCAATATGCTATTGATAGAGCTTAACTTGTATTGAACCGGGAGCATTCCTAAAAGTTTAGGCCGGGATGCAAAATTCAGCTTACATTTATCTTTTTCTGTTGCAAAAAGAATGTAAGAAACTGATGGTCTTCGTTCTGCTCAAAGCTTCTTTGAAGTGTCAAGAGCCATACATTTGTGGTGAGGAGGTAATTTATTGTCTTGTTTGTGGTTTTATGCCGTCTGCTCTGGGATAAGCAGTTTTTTTTCTTGTATGATGTGAAGTATGAGGCCTTTAACTGATGGGCTGTTTTTCAGGAACGCTCATAAAGAGGGATCATTCCACAGTTTTGATGCATTGGTCTCGCATAGACACTGGTTAAGACTTCCTGTTTAGTTCAGTGTCCTCTTTGACCAAAACATCCTTCATGAATTCAAAGCATATGTCACAATCTTTCCATGCTACAAATTGAGCTAGCAATTTTGTCATGTCTGTCAGCCTCAAGTGGAAGTCACATGTAGATGTCCTTTACATTTTCATTATTCTGTCTTACAGAAAGGAATTGTTCACACAAATATATATATATATACAGTATATATAAAGTTTTATTTACTCTCTCTCTTGTTGTTCAAAAACGACAATTCACCATGAATGTAGGTCAACTCTTCTTATGCTCTTTATTATAAACTTAACTAAGAGCAGCTTGGTCATTCTTCAAAATACCTTCTTTTTTTTTCTTTCATGAAAGTTTTTTTGGGGATGAACTAATCCTTTAATGTTGAAACAGAACCCCCACAAAGGTAAACTGATGCAGGAGCTCCAGATTTATTTGAACCTGGTCTGTGGACTTAGATGAACCTTTGCTTAAACATGACCCGTGTTGACTCGGAGGCTTCTGCTTGTTTCATTGGTGAGCTTTGCCAGGGCTTTTTAATTAGCGAGCCACAGCAGTCTGGGGTTGAGGAACCATGTGCGGTTTGGAAACTAGCTCAGCCTGTGTGAAATTTTGTGTGCGTGTGCCACAGTTTAAGTTCTGTTATAAATTAAATTGATCTTATTTTAACATTCTCCTGCTGTACCGTAAAAGTTAATGAGTTGGAGGGCAGAGAGAGGACACACTTGGATTGCTTCATAACTGTGTCCTCACTGCTGTCCAGCTGGTTGTGAAATGCATTTAGGTACCTGCACAGGAAATTATTCTGCAGTTCAGCGAGTTTAAAGGAATAAAAGAGCCAAAAGAAACTTTTGAAGCCTTAATATAAGAGATTCCTGTAAGAAAAAAACCCCTCTAGTAATGCTAATAAAATAGTAATACTAGAACTCTGACAAATCAAATGTATTTAATAAATCAACATTTAAATAAAAACTGTATAAATAAAAAATGGTGTATAAATATTTAAAATGAATTAAGGCTGTTTTTGTATCAACATTTTAATATAATGTTGGATAATTATGTTTTGCTACAATTTTTTTTTGTTGAAATATAGACATTTAAACTGTGACTAATAATTTTAAGTTTCAAATCAAATGCATTTGATTACATTACAGTATAATATAATGCAATGCTATCAGAAAAGTGCAATAAAGTTCATTAAATTCATTCACAATATGTACATATATTCTTATGCATAATATGCTAAAAAAGTCTCCGGTTTAGATATTTGCATCCCATTCTGGGCATGTTCAAAATTCTAATCATAACACAGTTGTCAATTATTAAATGTTTAGCTACTTACATATTGAATCTCACTTTTTGACCTTAAAACTGAAGCATCATGCTGAAATTCTTGTTGTGCTTGCAGATTTGAAAGACTAAGGTAAAATTAGTTTGAGCTCAGTCTACAGTTTCTGGAGTTTGGCTTTCACAGACAAACAAACGCATGTATATGGCTCAGTTTTTGAGCCGGTAATATGCCAGATCTCCTTGCAGTTGAATAATTTTTGTGACTTAATCTTTATCTGTTATCTTAACTTAAGCCATTTAGTCTGAAGGTCAAATACTCCTAAAAGTTACAGAATTTACAGTCTTTCTCCTTTAGGAAAACAAACCAAAACCATCATTTTCTGAAGCAGCCATGCCATTTTAATTTGCTTCTACAAACCTTTGAGCTCTTTTATTGTGACTGGTGTTTCACGGGACTCAACATCACAAGTGCTGTACCAGGTGACCCACTGAGCAAGTTTACATCAAAAACCAAACTGTATAAGCATGGGTTGTGTTAAAGAATATTGAAAATAAGCTTCCATCAGTGCACAATGCAGCAACACAATGGAATTTCGAGCCTCAAGCAGCACATATAATTCCATTCCATGAACTCGGACTTGTCTGACGATGAGTAACCACGGTAACTAATAGTATGGTGTCATTATACCACAGGCTCTGTGGAACGTAACAAATGGTTAAATGTTTGCTTATAAGACCCTGTCCACACGAACGTGGTTATTTTTAAAACCGCAGCTTTTTCTACGCGGTTTGGACGTTCGTCCACACGCAAACGCCGCACCAGGTCACTGAAACCGAACGTTTTTGAAAACGCCTGCCAGGGTGAAGATTTTCAAAAACTCCGGTTGCAGTGTTATCGTGTAGACAGCGAAACCGGAGTTTTTGGCTTGTGACGTCGGAGCACGCGCTGTTATCTCCGCCTACAGGAGACTTTTTCAGGCTTCTGATTGGCCAACATGGCTTTACGGTTGAGATTATATCGCCACCTGCTGGTTTGGCATGCTCTTGACAGTGCTTCATAGCATGCTTTTGCGTTTTCATGTGGACGGAGATTTTTTTTTTTTTTAAACGGAAGAAAGAAAATCTCAGTTTATAAAAATACCCGTGGACATGGCCTAAGTAGACCTGCAGTAGCACAAAATTTCAGTTGGCCAAAGCACTTCTGCATTTTGCCCGTAGCTCTAATTGCAACCTGCCGTATTTGGGCTTAATTAGCATGCTGCTGAGACTTGCTGTAGGTGTCACGTACAGCATTTTTCAGCCTTTGCCGTCTCATCTGGAGAGGAAAGCAAAACGCTGGTGTTTTTTGACAAGATGTAGGAGAGTCAGGCAGATGTTAATAATGATTTTTCCCCATCATTGTGCCAAATATTGTCTGACTGCTCCACAGTCAGCCTCTCCGCTGTCTGTTATACAGTAAAAACCTCTCTTTTGCCTGTTGACGGCACAGGAACAAAGGGGAAGTGGGCGTTCAAGCATGAGGCAGTACAGAGTACTGCTAAGAACGCAGGCTTTTGTTCAATCTGACAATCCCAGAAATCGCCGTAAACACTTTGGAATTTCGGAAAACATCTCTCAGGATTCTAAGAAACTTAGGTTGATGCATTTAGAGATGAACATTACTGTCTGTTGTGACTGTAATAATATATATTCTTATTCTTACTCATCAGTCCCAAAATCCCAAATTCCTCTTTTCCAAAGCCGTAAAACGTGTAGGCTTTGGGTAACGTCCCCTTCGGTTATTTAACTCTCTCTGTGAATGCTGAGCATTGTGGCCAGAGGCCGCTCTCCCGTGACTCGTTGTGTGTAGAACCAGAGTCCCCAAGAGGAGCGCAGTAAGACAATGGGCCAGTGTTCACAGGGTCTGACTGGGCCGGCTAGAACCGTTGAAGTCGAGATACTCATTGCCCCTTAGAGATGAGGCAGGGACTTGTAATGTCCTGCCAGCGTGCGACGGTTGATCTAGTTCTTCTCATTAACCTGTCAAATGAATGCTTGATGTTGCTGCTTTGGTTTACGTTCCAACTTTGATTACTTTAAAGCAAAAGTTGTCCAAGATTGCGGGCTCAACCGCTAAACTACATTGGAAAAGCTGCTGGAAGAATTGTTTTAGAAAGATTTCAACATGATTAATTAGGGACAACAGAATGTTTCAGAAAACTGCCAAGATTAATTGGATGTAATCTCTGAAGGATTGAGGGGAAATGGGAGCACTATATTTTTAAGTAGTTTATCCTCCTCAACTTTTGATAGGTGCCTGAAAGTTTTCAGTTCCCTCTATACGAGTTTCAATAACTCTTTAACTACTTTATTTTTGCAGGCTTTATAATGAGTTTGAGTGGCTTTTTAAAATTAACATTTATAATATACTGTAGCAATATTCATTTTTATAGCATTATCCACAGAAGCAGTGGGTTAGCCTTAACCTAAATTGCTGATATGAAGGCAGACATTTCAGATGCCTAAGGTTCCTTTGTGTGCACTTGTTTCTTTACTTTTTCAAAACGTTCTTAAAATAAATTCTCCAAAATACCATTGATACTACAATTATTGGTTTTACCAAAACTACTACTTAAAGCATATCTACACTATTTTGTTGTGCTTTAAATTGCAATTTAATCATTATAAATTTGTAATTACGAATGTCTTTAAATGCACAAATAATTTTAATTATGCACAAATAATTAAAGTTACCATAAATGCCTGTCTGTACATGCAACAGTACCCTTGAATCATATTTCAAAGACAATAGAATTATAAAATGACATAAAATGTACCTAAAGCCTATTTAAGTGTTGAAAAGCACTCTTAAGCGTAACTAACTGCATTTAATACCATTAAAATCTATAATACATTTTAATTGAATTGTAAATAACATGAAATTAAGTGTCCAAAAACATTATTCATTATTCATTTCACAATTATGCTCTTTTACATTATATTATTTCCGTAATAAGTACATAAAAGTATGCTAAAGTGTACTTTTTCCCCACAATGTTAAATAGATAAATAACACCATAAAAGTAGTGTACAAATGACTTATATATCAAGTGTTTTTTTTTTTCTTTTTAAATTGTTGTAGAATTTGCTGACTAAAATTAAGCTCTTGTCCACTGAAAATCTTAACTACCCTAGCTCAGGAAACTGAATAGCACACAAATCGTTTGGACCACTTTAGTAATACATTTACAGTATGGTGCTTTTGTGTCCTATTTGAAACTTGGCTCAAGTCCCCATTTACACTTGAAACAAATGTGTAGGTGAGGACAGCATTTTCATTTTTATTAGACCTAATATTTTATTAGAATAAATTATCTCCTGCTTTGGAGCCTTTGCAACCTTGGTTTAGCATTCTTTTTGTCTCAGGTAAAAATGAATCTTATTTTATATAGTGAGGGATGTGATCATTTGCTGGACTGAGGCAGTGTGAAAAGGAATTCACTCTGCAGGTCATTCTGTGAGGGAAATGATGAATAATTAACCAGGATCACTGACTGGGCTGCAGAGGGTCTGTCACTGGCTCTTATCTTCTCTTACAGACTTTTACTAGCCGTGCCATCGGTTTTAACAAAAGCGCTGTGTCAGCAAGCGGTCACAAGGACAGGCGATTAGATACCTGATCCCATTCAGCCACAAGCAGAGGGGACAGTCATGGCCTAATGTGTCGGACCTGTAACCCGAAGGTTGTGGGTTCGAGTCTCAGGTCCGGAAGGAATTGTCAGTGGGGGAATGAATAACCAGCGCCCTCTACCACCCACAATACCACGACTGAGGTGAGACCCTTGAGCAAGGCCCCAACCCAACCCCCAACTGCTCATTGGGCGCCGCAGCAATATGGCTGCCCACTGTTCCGGGTGTGTGTTCACGGTGTGTGTGTGCACTTGGATGGGTTAAATGCAGAGCACAAATTCTGAGTATGAGTCACCATACTTGGCCACACGTCACTTCACTTTCAATGCAACTGTGCAAACTAAAATAATGCTTGATTAGGATATAGATTCAACATAGGCCACCTTCTGTATATTAGTATTTATCTCAGCTTGTGGAAAAGCTATGTGTGATGAGCTTTGATTCATCATGTGGCTTTCTCTTTACCACCTGTGTTTTTTAGTGGTTTGTCATCTTAGATTATAAAGGCATTATACCGGTACAAACAAATTTTAGTAGTAACTTGTAATATTAACCTTATACCGTTAGAAATACAGGTTTTTTTTAACTGTACAGTAATTAAGTTAAATCCACAAAACCTAGAACCGTTGTAACAGTAATTTTCGTATTTACCCACGCTGCAATTTTTAATTTTTATTTATTTATTTATTTATTTTTAACGGTGTTCACTTTAACCATATTTCAAAGACAATAAATGTCATATTAAAGTCCTTTAACAATGTACTTATGTCCTACTTAAATGGGGAAAAAGTAAACAAATTTTATTTAATCTGAGTTATTTTCAACTGATGTTTTGTTTCCGACACGCGCTGTACGCGGTAGACCAATCACAACAGATTGGGCCATCTGACCAATCAGAGTAGAGTAGGCTCATGGAAAGGAGGGTTTTAGAGAGACTGATTCTTTGAACTGCTTCGCACGAATCATTTACGAATAATTTAGAAATGAGGTAAAATTAAAATAATTTTTTTGAGAAAACTGTTTTTTGAACTTGCATGCATGTAAACCTATTGTAGCAGACTTAAAACAATATTAGGAACCTTAAAAATGGCATAATAGGGGCCATTCAGATTTTGTAGTCGCTATGGTGTGTCATCACCGTGCCCAAATACGTTACTAATTTTTTTAACAGGGCAATATTTACTTTGAATATTTTACAGGGCTTAAGATCTCCGTCTTTGGAACCTAAAAGATAGTCGTCCTACATTTAAAAAAAACACTTGTGTTTATCACGTTCGAGTTCATGAGTTCGCATACCAATGTATTAGTGGAACACAGCTTTCACTCTCAAACAAACTAACATTACTAGCCAATCAGAAATTTTTGCTCTTATAAACACAAGACGCACATAATAGTATCCAATTGCAGAGCTGATAAATGAAAAAGAAGTCTGGGTCTCGAGCGCGACATTGAAAAAGCTGCGAGGCGCAATGCTCAAAGATTTCCATCTAGCATCATATTTACATAGAAAAGCTAATTAAAATGCAGTGGAACTTTGTAAACCGCTCAGAGTAATCATGTCATCTCCATAAGAACGATATGATTGCCAGAATGCGTTTACCTGTATTTTTGAAAAGGTCCTGGTCACCTTAACGGTAATTTACCATAAAGACCTGTTTGTAAAAGGGCTAATTCTTGGTTCCTTGCTATGCTGTGAGTTTGGGTTGCGTAACGTTCCATCTGGGAAACCTCACTTGATTTGTAACGTAAGATCATTTAACCCTTCCAACCCAGTAAATAAGCAACATATTCAAAGTATGCGTGTATTGTACACTGTTGTTTACAGTCTATGATGTACATCGCGATTTCAAAATAAAGTTTCTGACTTTGCATGTGGCCAAATATTAAAATTGAATGGATTTAAACATCGTTTAAAGTGAAACGTCACCAGGCCGTTGGCGCCCTCTGCATGTATTTGTTATAATATAGGCATATTACTAAAAAACATTAGATTACTCACTTGTCAAAATAATCAGAATACTTGATTAGCAAAATAATCATTAGTCAAGCACTACATTATTTAAAACATTTCAATGCAAAATTGTTTTAGCTTTTACCTGTGAATTAAATAATCTTTTGTCATGTGAATGTCGTAAAGGATTAAAAATAGTCCCTGTTCTAGTGACCATGTATCTGCATTTTTCTCACTTGTATCTAGTGTATTGTCATTCACACCCCTATTGTCCTAATGAGTGTATAAGACGTCCAGATTTTCCAAGTTATGATATAGCTTCATCTTCAGGTCAATCATTATTCATGCAAAAAAAAAATCATGTTTGAATAGGAAAGCGATAACTTTTGCCATATTCCTTCCACTTTAAAGGTTGCACAGTCATTCATTCTTTGCATGTGCGGCACTTTATTGGTACCATTATTGTTTTATTCGTTTTTTATTAGAATTTGAAAGATCAATAAACATATTGATGATAAGGAGATCTGCTTTTAGTCCTTGACAACCAAAAAATATGCAGTCCTTGAAAGTACCCTGGAATTTTAATTTGCAGTATCTGTAACGAACCTGTTTAGTACCATTCTTGGACCATTTAATGTTGCTGTTTATGGTAATTGAACTGAACGGTCGTTTTCTGTATAAACTGTCTTTGTATCTTTCCTATTTTAATTAATTTCCTAGTATTTAATTGACCCTTATTTCTTTTGAACCAAACCATTTGCAGACGTCATGTTGTTAGAGTTGTAGTATCTTTTTCCCCTTCAGGACAAACCTAACAAGCAAAACTGATATCAAAAGCATCTATGTTACATGTGTTGGCACCATATGTAGGAGTAAATTTCTGGTATTTTTTTTTGCTGTTCAATAGCCCCCATATCCTGTATCTGACCTGTCAAGGGCTAATCAATAGGCAGATTCCTTAATAGTTTAGTTTTCAAGGAAACAGTTTCAAATAATTTCTTTTTTTGTTTGCCAATACCCTGTTTATTGTCCGCCCCCGCACCTCTCCTAAAAAAGGGTTCAGGGCTCCGGATTTTTTTTTCTTTAACCCCTTGTAATTTAGACTTAATAAGCTATTTATTTTCAAACCTTTTTGCATTTTAATCTGTCTACAACATGCCCTAGATATTGTTTGAAAATGTTTTTATTCTTTATTGTCGGGAAACCCCGATCCATTACATTAGGGCTTCATTATTTAACATTAGTTAATTCATTATTTAACATAAACTGCCAATGAAAAATTCATTAATCTTAGGTAATTCCATTATTTAATAACACGTTGTTAAAATCAAAAGTTGCAACTGTTATTTAATGAGCTAAAATGAACTAGAGTTGTATTTTTTAACAGATTAATAACTTCTGTAGCAAATGTAGCTATTGCTCATTGTGAATGTTGATGCATTATCTAAGGTTAATTAATGAGATGTTATTGAAAAGTGATACTTATTGGTCTTTATAATATATATATATAGTATGCTTTTTTTATGAATTTCATTTTTAATGAGGCTTTTTCCTTCATTATTATGTCAAGACAGCTAATGTCATCCTGACATTTTAGCTGTTATGCCCCTCATCTACGTCACTCTAATCTGAAGCCGTAAATGACAGATGGCTGCCACCCCCACACCATGAGGTCTGCATTATCTTGGTAGTCTCTGGTGGAGGCAGGCAAGCCCAGCGCGTTGTGAGCTTGTTATGATAGGCTAATGGCTCTGGACTGTGAGCAGGGAGGCCCCGGGCTGCTGCTGGCACTCCATATGCCAACTCAAACAAACCACAACACACTGGCAATGAGAGAGAGAGTGCAGGCAAGCTCCTGGACCATTTCCCTCCCGTACCGCTCCAAAAATAACCCCTGCTGACAGTATTTTAATCTCCACACAACCCCCTCTAGTCCCTCCAGGGGTTCGAGGAAAACGGTTGGGCAGAGAGACTTTCAAAATTCAAGCCCAGTGCTCGCTTTTAAAAGAACGAATGAGCCGTGGGTAAAATCTGGGAGCGATTTGTAGATCAGCACAGAGTGATTTGGTGATTAGCACCTGTGCGCTGATCCAAAACCTCAGCAGCCTGTAAGAGCTTTTCTAAGCTCAGTATTGAGTGAGCTCCTCATGATGCCTAACCTCATCAAACCGTTTACAAGATGCATTCTCAAATGCTTCATCTCAGTTAATTCACAGCATAAATAAACCCAAAGACATTCAAAGCCAAATCGTTCACAAATAAAAATTCACAAATTTGAAGAATGTGCTAATATAAATTTTCCTTGAAACGAGGCAGTCAAACAAATGTCAGTCTCCCAGTGTTATTGCCTCATAAACATCATGGGATCATATGATTTTCGCCTTATATAATTTCATTGTGAATTTTTGTTGCGATGCACAAAGGTTGAAACAGACAAACCCGACACAGCAATACTGGCTCAGCCAATAACTTGGGTTTGGAAAGAAGTTTTTATTATTTTGGGATAAATGAATGGATTTAGGTTGATTTATTATTATTTTTTTATGTGAAGAATTTTTTTTAAAAATTTTAAAGGGATTAGTTCACCCAAAAAAGAAAATTAGATGTTTATCTGCTTACCCCCAGGGCATCCAAGATGTAGGTGACTTTGTTTCTTCAGTAGAACACAAACGAAGATTTTTAACTCAAACCGTTGCAGTCTGTCAGTCTTATAATGGAAGTGAATGGGAATCATGGCTTTGAGAGTCAAAAAAACATACACAAACAAAACCAAATTAAACCCTGTGGCTCGTGACGATACACTGATGTGTAAAGACATGAAACGATTGGTCTGTGCAAGAAACTGAACAGTATTTATATAGTTTTTTACCTCTGATTCACCGCAATGTCCGAACTGTCCTGAGCGTGTTCTCAACAGCTGGCGCGTGACGCATTTTCTTCTTCTTGGTTTACGGCAGATCGCAGACTTATAAGTGCATTACCGCCACCTATCTCTCAAATGGACAGTTGACACTCTATCTCCAATCTCAATTAGGAGTATCAATGGTCCATTTGAGAGATAGGTGGCGGTAATGCACTTCTAAGTCTTATAAGCACTTATTATAAGTGCGTCTGCGTAAAAGCCCAAGAAGACTAAACGCCGTCCCGCGCTGGCTGTTGAGGATGCGCTCAGGACAGTTCAGACATTGCAAACCATCAGAGGTGAAAAAACGATATAAATACTGTTCAGTTTCTTGCACAGGCCGATAGTTTCGTGTCTTTACACATCAACGTGTCATCACGAGCCGCAACGAAACAAACTAACAAACTAAAACAACTAAGTCCACAAATAATAAATATAAAAAGAAATGAACGCAAAAAAAATAAATAAAAAATAGTTGAACTAAAATAACTAAAATAAAATAATACAAATACATGTAAATATAAAAATAATACAAAATTATCAATAAAGCAAAAAGGTAAACCCATCAAATAATTTATTCCTTTATTTATTTTCCTGTTATTACATTGATGTATGTATGTATTTTTTATGTATGCAGGTTTGTTCCTCCATAGCTTAACATTATATTATACAGTACAAATTCATATTTTAAATAATGTAAAATTTGCTAAATATTAAACCTAATCACTAGGGTTTTTAAGACTTTAAGCGAGCATAGATGATGGTAAATGTATTTAAAAAAAAATCTAATATAGAGAGATGCTTTCCAAAGCAATGTGGGACTCTGCTTGAAGACAGCAGCTGACCTACTAAAGCTTGTCTTCTTTCATTGTGTCATGAATTGTCAGCTTATCCAAAGCAGTGCTATATTACATTTCCTTAGAACAGAGGATTTTAAAAGTTAAAATGAGCACTGCTCTAAAAGGAGTTTTGAAAGCGAGCGGCCAGTTATTTCTTCATGTGTCAGTGGCAGGCTCTGAAGCCAGTGAATGTACTGAAGCATGTGAATGTGTTCTTCCGGCCTATTATTCCTGTGCCCGGAACCCTAGAGTGCCAACAACAGCACAGCAACGAAAGAATACAACCCGTTTACCTCTGAACTGAGCACTTAGAAACTGCTGTCCACATGTATATAATTATAAATGGAGAACTTCAGGGTATTTCAGTGATCTCAGTGGTGTTTGTGTCTCAGAAAAGGGAAGAAACAACCTACAAGAGTTTCAGTGGTGTTACAGTAGCAATGCTATAAATGTAGCAATTTGTTCAGTAGCGTGAGAGTAGCGTGCCGCAAAAACCAGCTATTTTTTTATTTTTTTTGTAAAGTAGTGCTGAAGCAGGATGTTGCACACTCACTTGAAGTTAACCTTTAATAATAATAATTTATCTGTTTTTTTTTTTCCTATTCTACATTATTATATTTTGATTCCTAAACTTTCTTGAAGCTTTTATTTTGTAATGCTTTATTTTGTCACGGTTGTGGTACCAATACAACATGAATGACCCAGGTATTCAACCGAAATAGTATGGAAGTTTGTTTCTGTCACTGTATTAAATAAAAAGGTGATTTGACCTGACTTTTTTCTGACTGAGTTTATATCGCATTTCTGACTTCATAACATGCAGCTGCAAGTTATAAAGTCAGAATTTGTGAGATATAAACTCGCAATTGTACGAAAATAGTCAGTCTTTTTTTTCCCCTCAGAATTGAATTTTATAACTTACAAATTGTGAGAGTTTATATCTCACAATTCTGAGAGAAGAAGTCATAATTGCGAGAAAAAAAAGGTCAAAATTGCAAGAAAAAAATCAGAACTGCGAGTTTAACTACAAGTAACTACAAGGATTAATTCAATCTATAGTCTAACATAACCCAAACTATATAGTCTATAGTTCAAATATACTTTATAATTAAATTCCCATAAGAGAGTAACCCAAACAGGGAGGAATTAGTTACTAAGGTGACAGGAAATAAAGTAAAAGGAAACACAAGAAACAATATGACATCGGCCAGAATATTGGTATTGGTAATATATAAATTCCAGCATTTTTTTTTTATTATTTGGGTGATTTTCAGTTTTAGTCCTATACATAGATACATATTTAATTAAAACTAGATTTTAATTGTATAACGGAAATATAAGTAATGTGTAAAAAGTAATGTGAAAAACTGCTGCTTTGCAGTTACCAAGGTGTTGTTAGGCATTTTTTACTGGCTTAAGTCAGAATACTGAAGCTCTTTATGACAATAAAGACTAATTCTAAGATTTTCTAGCAAGTTTATGAATGCTTGGAAAAAGTGTTAGCATACCTTTCCATTTCACAAGTTACTTGTAACTTCCTATTTTTGAAATGTCTGAATTGAAGCTGTACTACAAGTAGCTTGGCAACAGTCTCAAAGTAGCTTCCTCAGGACTGAATTTCAGGTCTTCGCTCATAGCATTTCATTGCATTCTTCTCAAATGGACAGATGTTTTGGTTTCATGCAACCCTCCAAGTCCTTGAGGGTTTTGCTTTGGGGTGTCTGTTAGGTACAGGCGCCCTCCCCCAGGCCTTCTGCCTCGTCCAGATAACAGTGATCACCCGCCGCCTGTTTACTGACTAGCAATCAATCCCATTCAGCACGTCCCTTGGGCGGCACCAAGACTGGCATGTGTTTTCACGTTCTTCTGATCGAGGAAAAAGCAGCGAGCTTATGCTATTATACATGTGCTGGTAAACATTATTAAACACTTGCTGCAAGTGTTGGAACAGCACAGAATCACACAAACACAAGTAAGCACAAAAAGCGCATGCATGTAGGGTTAAAGTTATCCGGCTTCACGGCTTGCCGTAATAATGGGATTTCCCTGCTGACCTAAAATCCTCTTCCTAGCAGAGATCCCAATGCCTCTGCAGTATGCACTCATCTCGGGACATGCGCTGTTGGTTTTTGCCCTCCCTTTCTCCTGCAAACATCACACGCAGCACATGTTCAGCATGTTGGCACGGTGAGCTCATGAATCATTTGAATGATTAATTTCTGCTTGGGGAATGCAAACGATGCTTGAAGCAGTTCTAGCTGATTTCAGATTTCTTTGAATCTGGATTTTGCATCATTATCTCTTTAGAGGCTAATTTGCAGCTGTATTAATTGAAAGAGACAAGCCAGACAATTACTTGCGTACCTTTAAAGTCAACATGAAATGAAAATCACCCTATTTCCTTGAGAGTTAAGTGTTATTTCCTAAATTAAATCATTGTCATTTTTCATACTGTCATTGTACTAAAGCAAATTATTAATATATTATCTGGAAAATATTAAACCTATAAATTAGGGCTGCACGATTATGACAAAAATCACAATTGTCGATTATTCCCTTTAAACTGTAATTGACATTATTAATTACTCTTATCAAATTTTACATTGAATGATTTGTAGACATGGTTTGACCACTGCATGCCATATTTTTATATGAAAATAACAAGCTGACACCTACCGGGAAAAACTTTTAGGGCTTTTCCATAGTATTAAGCCTCAAATTTCAACTCTACATCGGATTGGTTTCTTCTTTACATATAAAAAGTAAAAATAGGAAGGGTCTAAACAGTTATCTAAAACTAAATTTAAAACAATGGAAAAACCCTTAAGAGCGTGCAGAATAACATAAGTGGACTTTGAACGATTAATTGCCGCTTTGAACGGTTACGTAATTGTGGCATCCATAATCGTAATCGCGATTAGAAATTCGATTAATTGTGCAGCCCTACTATAAAGCCTATTGTATCATAATTGTGTCTGTATCAAATTTCTAAGGCCTCCTAATTATCAACATCATGAAAAACCTATTGTACACAATCTACTATATGACTAGTGTCACCTGCTTGGTAGTTTATAATTTTTTAGCAAGTAAAATGCCTTTTAGTATAATTCTAAAAACGTCCCCCTTCAGGTCATTTTTTAGAAAGACTCAGGTATTTAATTAAACTATAACATTTTGTCTAACTTTTGGCCATATATGTTTGGCCATATTTGGCAACTGCACCAAATATTTTTGCCTATTTCTGTTCAGTTTGGGCCTCTGAATAAAAGTGTTTTTTTTTCTTCTCATCGAGTATGAGTTCTGTATTCTCATATATCGTAAGCCATAAAAGCTTGGTGTATCAAACACATGCATACTTCTTTTTTTATTTATAATTGTTTAATGTTTTATCTAAAGGTTCAATAAAGTTCTGTTATATAGTGTTTTTCACAATAAGCAGTGGCCTACAAACTTCAGCGAAATCAAACGGTAATCCTGTCAAATTCTTTAAATGTGATAAAAAAAACGAATTAGAATCAATAACTAATTATAGTTTTGATAGCGAATTTATTTAGCTTGTTTCCACCTCCGAATAAATAAAAAAAAATTTAATCACAATTGTTGAAAAAAACGGACTTCTTTATATTTTCTTATTTATATCCTGCAATTCTGACTTCATAACTGGCAACTGCTTGTTTATATCATGCAATTCGAGAAAAAGTCAGAATTGCGAGATAAAAAGTCACAATTCCCTTTTTTTTAATTCAGTGGCAGGAACTGACTTACATAAGGAAGGGTATGAAGTAAAAAAAAAAAGTCTGAAACTGAAGTTAGTTGGACCATTTTAGGTCCAGTCACATCGAAAGATTTATGACGGAATCTTAAAGAATGACTCACTGCAGATGTAACACTTCGCTAAGTTCTATTTATTCCAATATTTCACTGAAGTATGTGCTCTTATGCATTCAAAAAGGTTTGGGCAAAGCTCTGAATATTCACACGCTATACAACCGCCTCTGTTTGCGAAGTTTACTTGGACATATCCACAATGCGCTCATTGTTGACATGGAAAGCTATCTACTGTCTGAAAGTACTGCATGCACATTTATGTTGTGCTTCTTTCCAAGATCCCCATTCATAATGAGAGCTGACGGAAAGAGGTCATAGAGTCACCTCCATAACCTGTCAGCCGAAATAACGGATGTGGTTCTTTCAGGTCAAGTGTCATACAGCTAGAGCTGTGAGCCAGGTGCAGGAATGCTAATTACACCCAATCATTTTGTTGGATTAATTGACTCGTTTTTAATTGTCCATAATGGCTCTTTTGTAATCCATCTGGGCCAGATGTACTGTCCTTTACGATAATGAGGTTACAGCAAAGTTAGTTAGCAACATATGATGAGATTATATGCCTGCAGAAGCATAGTCTATGTCATGTGTCGAAGAATGTGGTACAATGCACTTCATTCAACATTTATAGGCTGGAATGGCAGTGTTGTTCTACAGTCTTATCCATCTACATTACTGTTTATTTATAACACTGTTTAATTCATTTAATATATGAAACCTACTTTAGATAGTTAGCCTTAAAGGAAAATATCAGAGAACAGACTATTTTTTCCAGTCTTGTTAGCCTGTTGATGGTGAATCTGTTACAACGCAACTGGGTCCTATTTTATATTCTCCTTTAGAGATACAAATGCATCGCAAAAGCACAAGTTAATTTCATGCCCTCGTTCTTAAGACTGTTTCATTGTTCTGTGATGTTGTATTTCCACAAGGCAACTTGAAATTCCCCATAAACACAATAATCTAGTGACTCAATTGTCATTCATGTGACAAAAATGCTACTTTACTGCTGTGCATGTGAGAATAGCACTTTAACAGCACTGTAGCTTTGCACTACACCTGACCCTGTAATTAAACTTTAATGTGTAACTTATCCAGCACTGTTTGTACACTAGACATTATTGATACCTAAAATCATGCAGCTTGTTAAGGAAAAAGTGTGATGTAAGTACATATTATGGGTGTGCAATATTTATTATAGCCTATATATTGTTGTTTTAATGATATGCGAGCTGATATTATCCAATATGTCACTCACTTTGCAAAAAAAGCTAACAAAAACACATCTTGAGAATCCCTGTAGGCTATGTTTTTTATTGTTACTTAGTAATATCATGCAAGCAAGAGTGCTGTTTTCCTGAATATCAGCACCTGGGTGCGATTCAGTTTTATACAACAAAAAAAGTGATATTTGAGAGAGTTATATTTTAACACAAATTACTTTTTTTCTATTTGGCCACTGCAAAATGTTTCCAAAGCCTTGACCATGACATGTGCGTGTCTCAAGGCAAAACCCACGGTCTTTTGTTCGGAAGTAGGCCTTTTGGGACAATCAATGATTCAATAAACCAGTCATAAAGCCGCCACTGGCTGCCTTTCTAAATGTCACCCTTTTGAAGAATCGTTTGAATGAATGAGTCTTGAATCACATCATTAATCACTCCTAAAGGACATGTCGCCACCTACTGGCAGTTTTAGTGTCATATTTATTTATATATGACAGGCCTAAACCAGCCAAAGTGCCAGCATAAAACCCCCCAAAATATCGAGATATCATTTCTATATATCTAATATACATCTAATTATATTTTGCATAGGGTCATAAACAGTACAATAGTAATGCTTTTCCTGACTCATTGGACGTAAAAAGTCCCTTAGGAAAAGGAGTATGCTTTAGCATAATTTTACAGAGAGTATTTATTATGGAAATTAAAAACACATAAAAAATACACTTAAGTGCAAACTGAATGTAATGTATTCGGACCGCTTGATTCGACAACAAAAATAAATAGTTAATTTTACATCATTGTTTAAGTTTAACTTAATGTGCATTTTGAAACATAGCTATGAAAGTGTCTTTTAAGTACACTTTCAATAAGTGGCCTTATATTTCATTAATATTATATTATCTGCAAGAACAGTTATTTAAAAATATAATTTTAAGATTTCAATTACACTGCATTTCACTGCATAAGCACACTTCTTTTTCACAAGGGTTAAACTAAAAGTTTTATATAAAGTGAATATCTTACTGTAAACTGCTTTGGTACACCATGCTGCCATTGAACCTTTTTATTCTGTTGCTCATGCGTGTTGAGCCTTTCCTGTTTACGTTTCCCCTGTTCAGACCAGCATTTTTTTTTTTTTTTTTAGTTTCATTGTTGCAGCAGCGTGTTAGAAATGGCTGAAATCAACAGAGCCGGAAACTAGGGGGGTGGGGGTCCTACTGCGCTTCCGTATAGAACTTAGGAGTGATTTCA
The DNA here is from genome assembly GCA_018155175.1 of Sinocyclocheilus anophthalmus. NCBI lineage: Eukaryota > Metazoa > Chordata > Actinopteri > Cypriniformes > Cyprinidae > Sinocyclocheilus > Sinocyclocheilus anophthalmus. Next base: position 17,400 of record JADLZN010001824.1, on the reverse strand, counting down.
TTTTCTTTTTTTAGTATGACCTCCAAACCTCTTTTTCCTCTCTGGTTGCTGTGTCAGCATCAGCCATCGCAAAAGCCAGAATCTCTTAACGTAGGATTATACAGAGGGGGGAAACGAGAAAGAAAGAAATGTTCCTGACTTTGTTGGGAACCTCTTTGTCGCAGTTGCTAGGAAATGGGAGCTATGTGGCTGAACACTGCATTGAGACCGGGATAGGGAGGGTGGAGAATAGATATGGGACAGGCCCAAGAATACAAAAGTTGGGGGAAGGCTTGAAAGATTACACTAAGAAAAGTCCTTTAATGGGCCCTTAAATGGCTTGCTGCCAAGACGGACATGAATTCATCCTCCTCTCTGCCATCCTTGCATTAGGCTTCTGTATACCTTAGAAACTTCTGGAACCCAATAAGATTTTCTTTTTTTATGATGTGTGCCAACCCGTGTAAAAAAAAATTATATGATATTATTAAATTATTTTTAACTGTTAAATATTTACGTGTAATAATATATATATATATATATATATCTATAACACAACACACAACAAAATATTCTATATATACTTTCTATTCTATTGTAATTCTACTTTATCTATTTATCTTCTTTTTTATTTAAAAAACACTAGCTTTCTATTTTTTCATTCTATCTACTTGTTTTTCTCTGGTGTATGTGTTTACTATCAGTGGGTACGTAATATTCAGTACCCCCTTACTTTTCATTAAATCTTTGTTATATTGCAGCGATTTGCCTAAATCATTCTAAGTTAATTTTTTTTCCTCATTAATGTACACACATCACCCCATATTGACAGAAAACACAGAATTGTTGGCATTTTTGCAGATTTATTAAAAAGAAAAAACTGAAATATCACATGGTCCTAAATATTCAGACCCTTTGCTCAGTATTTAGAAGCAGCACCCTTTTGATCTAATACAGCCATGAGTCCTTTTTGGGAAAGATGCAACAAGTTCTTCACACCTGGATTTGGGGATCCTCTAACATTCCTCCTTGCAGATCCTCTCCAGATCTGTCAGGTTGAATGGTAAACGTTGGTGGACAGCCATTTTTAGGTTTCTCCAGAGATGCTCAATTGGGTTTATTCAGGGCTCTGGCTGGGCCGTTCAAGAACAGTCACAGATTTGTTGTGAAGCCACTCCTTCGTTATTTTAGCTGTGTGCGTAGGGTCATTGTCTTGTTGGAAGGTAAACCTTCGGCCCAGTCGGAGGTCCTGAGCACTCTGGAGAAGTTTTCGTCCAGGATATCCCTGTACTTGGCCGGATTCATCTTTCCCTCGATTGCAACTAGTCGTTCTGTCCCTGCAGCTGAAAACACCCCCACTGCATGATGCTGCCACCTCCATGCTTCACTTTTGGGACTGTATTGGACAAGTGATGAGCAGTGCCTTGTTTTCTCCACACATACCGCTTAGAATTAAGGCCACAAAGTTCTATCTTGGTCTCATCCGACCAGCGAATCTTATTTCTCACCATCTTGGAGTCCTTCAGGGTTTTTTTCATTTCTTGCACTGAGGAGAGGCTTCCGTCGGCCCACTCTGCCATAAAGCCCCGACTGGTGTAGGGCTGCAGTGATGGTTGACTTTCTAAACTTTCTCCCATCTCCCGACTGCATCTCTGGAGCTCTCAGCCCCAGTGATCTTTGTGTCCTTTCTGGGAACTTCGAGACTCTGCGTCCTCTAGGGGTCGCTATGGGGAAACAGCCGCGTCGTGACCCTGTCTGAGCATACATGAAAACACCAACTCGTTGGCCGTCGACAGCCATGACGTCACTACCGGTGTGACTAGAGTATAAATCGGCGCCGGGAGCTACCCATCATTCTCTTCTTCGTCTTCATTGACGTTTTGGTTGAAGCGTGCATTTTTCAAGGAAAAGTAAGAGCTATCCTATTTATTATGCGACACTATTAAGCAATTAGAAGGTGTGTGCATCCGTGTCAGTGCTATTTGACACCAGATGACACACACGATTTATGTGTTGTTTGTTTGGGCGAGGAGCACGCACGCGATGTCCTCGAGGGGTCAATCTGCGTGCATTGCGAGTTTTTTTCCAATGAAAAATCTCCGTTCTCGTTTGTCTCTCTTTTCAAGTAAAGAGGGGCAGCCATCTGCTTCCCGCGGTTCAGGACCCTCCGCTGCTGAGGCACGGAGGAGAATGAGCTCGTGGGGATCTCAGGTTGACCTGGCCGATGAGTTTAGAGAGGGGCTTTCCCTCTCGCGCTCATCGACTGTGGACGAGAATGAGCCGCTGGAGAATGATGTTATTTCATTAACATCATCTGATCCAGGGGCCAGTGCTCTGCTTGGTTCAGCCCAGAAGAGCAGGAGATGACTGATGAGGATGAAGAAGTTGAGACTGAGTCCTCCCAATCCTCCTGCCCCGCATATGATGAGCTTCTTGAGGTTATGGATCGCGCCACGGCGAGGCTTTACTTGCCGTGGAAGCGGGCCAAGAAAGTGATGTCGCGAGGTTGCCTCGATGAGCGTTTTCTTTCTGGCTATAGCCCTCCAGCTCAGGTGAGCCTTACTTTTCTTCCTGATCTCCATACTGAGATCGATAAGGAATGGAAGAAGCCGTTTTCCTCCCGCATCCATCGGTTTCAGCATACCCTTTATGCAATATCGATGCGGTGCGCGAAAACGGCTATGAGAGAATGCCCCCTGTAGAAGAGACGCTAGCTAGCTATCTCTCTATGGGAGAGACATCCTCTCTCAAAACTCCCTCCTTGCCATCCGTGCCCTTTCAAGCTACATCTAAATTGAATGGCGGGGTATACGCAGCAGCAGGTCAGGCTGTTGCTTCACTGCACACGATGGCGGTGCTCCAAGCATACCAGGCTGATCTGCTGAAAGACCTGGATAAAGGCTAGGGCCTTTCTTCTGATGAGATGGCTGAGTTACGCCGCACAACGGATCTTGCTCTTCGTGCTACTAAACAGGCTGCCTTTGCCATGGGCAGATCTATGGCGGCAATGGTAGTAACAGAGAGACAACTGTGGGTGAACCTGGCAGATATCAGGAAGAAAGAGAGGGGCTTTCTTCTCGATGCCCCGGTTTCTCCCTCTGAACTTTTTGGTACATCCGTCGAGACGGTCGTCGAAAAGTTCAGGGAGGCAAAGGCGCGCTCAGCGGCCTTCAAAACCTTCATTCCACGCAGGTCCAGGTCTGAGCCCGAACATCCCAGGGGTCTTGGCCCGTCTCGGTTTGAGGATCGGAGATGAGCACAGAAGGCTAGTGTCGCGACTCTCGCTCCTCCTCCGCCTGCGGGTAGGGGTAGGAGGAATCGCGGGTCAAAGGGAGGTAGACAAGATCTAAAGGATGTGATCCAGACAAGGCGTCAGCGCTTTCGTCCGGATCAGAGTAATACTTAGTATCCACTCTTTCCCTCAGGGGGTGTAACATCTACCCCTTTCTTCCCCTTCCTAATTCCCCTGTAACCACCATATCGCCGAGGTCAGGTGGAAGCTTCCTGCATAACAGTCTCCTTCTGGCCCTATGATGTTTTGGTTGGTTCTATGGTTATCATAGTAACCACCTTACTGAAGGTCAGGTCTAGAGGCTTCTCCGGACAGAACTCCGACGCGGGAACCATGGTGGGTGATTATGATCCATTCTATATATATTATCTAAAATATATGTATGTGCTATGAACTGTGGTTTTGTGTACCTTCTCTATTTTCTTCTTCATTGTTTCCGCTTGCTGGGTTCAGAAACGGTGCTCGACTTGCAGTGTTGTATTCACTCGTCGAGATATTTCCCAGAAGTAAGGTAAGGTTTCGTTTTCCATACTTCTGGATCAGGCGGCTATAACACAGCTTCTGGCGTGAGTTTTGTGTATTATCAGGCCCCTGCACTGCAAAATATTTCCTGGATGTCCGGGCTGGGGTTGCGCTTTCATGCTACCCTTACTGGTCTACCGTATCCGTGTCGCCCTGAAGGGTTTTTCCCGATCACCAGGATATCCCCTTGAGGCATCACCCCCCCTCACCATTGAGGGCTATTGTGAGCATGGTGCTTTCTTTCGAGCGTTAATCCTCTCTGAGGAGTTAAGATTCCTCGCTCCATGGGCTTCCTCGTGTAGTATTGACAATGCTCCGCCTTTTATCAAAGGTTACCTGGATGAGAGTTTGGGGCTAGCTTGCAGTATGCTTACCTTTCTGATTTTACAATCATGCTGCAGGTTGATCCCCCTCTCTTTGAGAGCTGGGTTTGTGTTCCCTCAGCTAAGGTAAACTACTGCTAGCGTTCCTGCATGGGAACATGCTGTAGGCCGAGCCCCCTTCTCGACTGAGAACTATGTGTGTTGCTCCCACAGCTAAGTAAACTATTTCTAGCTGTTCCAGTTTGGAACATGCTGCAGGTCGAGCCCTGTCTCGGTTTGAGAACTGAGTGTGTTGCTCCCTTAGTTGAATAACTGCTAGCTGTTCCACCATGGAACATGCTGTAAGTTGAGCTCCCTCTCCATTGAGAGCTGGATGTTTGCTCCCTCAACTACAGATTTACTGCTAGCCACTCCAGCATTATAGCCTTAAACATTGGGGATACGCTATTTCTATCTATGGGCTGCTCTTTCATGGTGCCACGAGAACCCCTAGAACGGTATGGCAGTGTGTGCACGTTAGGCTTTGCCCACTTTTCTAAAATCCACATAGCTGGTAAGTGTTCACGTTATGCTTTGCCCACTTTCTAAAATCTACATAAGTGGTAAGTGTGCACGTTATTCTTTGCCCACTTTTCTAAAAATCCTGTATGGTACGAGCTACGCGCAAGACTTCGTGCTCTTTTGGAGTGGTTTAAAACCCCGGTTCTGCCTAGGGCACCACTCCTCCTATGTATCCTCAGGATACCTACTTTAACAAGGTGTTGCTACTAGGGATCTTTTGAGACAGTTCCTTCAGCACATACAAAGAAAACGTGCGGTATCCCCGTTGTTACATACCAAGACTATTATGAATTCAGGCTCTTGTCGTATTCCCTAAAGAATCTGTTTTCTGATTCCAGCCTTGAGCTCTACCGCCGGGCCAGAGTCTTGCCCTAACAGGTAATATTTTGGGTAAGTGTGCCTAGGCCTTTGGCCGTAGGGAATACGTCACTGACAGCCGTCTAACGTCCCATGGGCAACTCCCATAGCAATATGGTAGATTTGGTACTTAGTGCTCGCCATGGTTTCTGGCTTGCACTCCCCTCAGCATGGCGGCGGGGTCAATAACCTAGATGACGCAGTTCGAAGTTCCCATGAAAGGGAATGTCTCGGTTTACTTATGTAACCATGGTTCCCTGAGTTGGGGAACGAGACACTGCGTCCTCTAGTTTCTTGCCATGCTGGCTGACGCAATCTTCAGACGAAGAAGTGAATGATGTGTAGCTCCCGGCGCCGATTTATACTGTAGTCGCACCGTTAGTGACGTCATGGCTGTCGCCGGCCAACGAGTTGGTTTTTTTCAATGTATGCTTCAGACACGGGTCACGACGAGGCTTTCCCCATAGCGACCCCTAGAGGATTCAGTGTCTCGTTCCCTACTCAGGGAACCATTGTTACATAAGTAATCTTTGGGTTCTTCTTTACCTCTCTCATCAAGGCTCTTCTCCCCCGATCGCTCAGTTTGGCCAGACGGCCAGCTCTAGGAAGGGTTTCGGTCGTCCCAAACGTCTTCCATTTAAGGAATTGAGGCCACTGTGCTCTTGGGAACCTTCAGTGCAGCAGAAATTTTTTTTGTAACCTTGGCCAGATATGTGCCTTGCCATAATTCTGTCTCTGAGTTCTTCAGGCAGTTCTTTTGACCTCATGATTATCATTTGCTCTGACATGCACTGTGAGCTGTAGGTCTTATATAGACAGATGTGTGGCTTTCCTAATCAGTCCAATCAGTATAATCAAACACAGATGGACTCAAATGAAGGTGTAGAACCATCTCAAGGATGATCAGAATAAATGGACAGCACCTGATTTAAATATATGAGTGTCACAGCAAAGGTCTGATACTTAGAACCATGTGATATTTCAGTTTTTCTTTTTTAATACATCTGCAAAAATGTCAACAATTCTTGTGTTTTTCTGTCAATATGGGGTGCTGTATGTACATTAATTAGGAAAAAAGTTACTTAAATGATTTTATCAAATGGCGGCAATATAACAAGAGAGAAAAATTTAAGGGGTCTGAATACTTCCGTACCCACGATATATATCTATTATATATATATATAGATATATATATATATACACACAGTATCTCACAGAAGTACACCCCTCACATTTTTGTAAATCTTTTATTATATCTTTTCACGTGACAACACTGAAGAAAATGACACTTTGCTACAATGTAAAGAAGTGAGTGTACATCTTGTATAACAGTGTAAATTTGCTTTCCCCTCAAAATAACTCAACACACAGCCATTAAAGTCTAAACCGCTGGCTACAAAAGTGAGTACACCCCTAAGTGATAATGTCCAAATTGGGCCCAATTAGCCTTTTTCTCTCCCCGGTGTCATGTGACTCATTCGTGTTACAAGGTCTCAGGTGTGAATGGGGAGCAGGTGTGTTAAATTTGGTGTTATCGCTCTCGCTCTCTCATACTGGTCACTGGAAGTTCAACATGGCACCTCATGGCAAAGAACTCTCTGAGGATCTGAAAAATAATTGTTGCTCTACATAAAGATGGTGTAGGCTATAAGAAGATTGTCAAGACCCTGATACTGAGCTGCAGCACAGTGGCCAAGACCATACATCGGTTTAACAGGACAGGTTCCACTCAGAACCGGCCTCGCATGGGCGACCAAAGAAGTTGAGTGCACGTGCTCAGCTTCATATCCAGAGGTTGTGTTGGGAAATAGACGTATGGGTGCTGCCAGCATTGCTGCAGAGGTTGAAGGGGTTGGGGGTCAGCCTGTCAGTGCTCAGACCATACGCCGCACACTGCATCAGATTGGTTTGCATGGCTGTCATCCCAGAAGGATGCCTCTTCTAAAGATGATGCACAAGAAAGCCCGCAAACAGTTTGCTGAAGACAAGCAGACGAAGGACATGGATTACTGGAATTATGTTCTGTGGTCTGATGAGACCAAGATATACTTATTTGGTTCAGATGGTGTCAAGTTTGTGTGGCGGCAACCAGGTGAGGAGTGCAAAGACAAGTGTGTTTTGCCTACAGTCAAGCATGGTGGTGGGATTGTCATGGTCTGGGGCTGCATGAGTGCATGCCGGCACTGGGGAGTTACAGTTCATTGAGGGAACCATGAATTCCAACATGTACTGTGACATACTGAAGAAGAGCATGATCCCCTCCCTTCGGAGAATGGAGGGGATTCCAACATGATAACGACCCCAAACACAACTCCAAGACGACCACTGCCTTGCTAAAGAAGCTGAGGGTAAAGGTGATGATTGGCCAAGCATGGCATCCTCAAACGGAAAGTGAAGGAGCGCAAAGTCTCTAACATCTACCAGCTCTGTGATGTCGTCATGGAGGAGTGGTAGAGGACTCCAGTGGCAACCTGTGAACTCCATGCCCAAGTGGGTTAAGGCAGTGCTGGAAAATAATTGTGGGCGCACAAAATATTGACACTTTGGTCCCAATTTGGACATTTTCACTTAGGGTTTACTCACTTTTGTGGCCAGCGGTTTAGACATTGATGGCTGTGTGTTGAGTTATTTTGAGTGGACAGCAGATTTACACTGTTATACAAGCTGTACCCTCACTACTTTACATTGTAGCAAAGTGTCCTTTCTTCAGTTTTGTCAGATGAAAAGATATAATAAAATATTTACAAAAAAACGTTAGGGGTGTACTCACTTCTGTGAGATCGTGTGTGTATTATATATCTAATATATTATATAATATAACTATATCTATTATATATAAAATACCTTGCGAAGAATGCATGTACTGCTTTGGCTAACCGAGACGTGGCATTTGCACTTACAGCGGAATGAGAAATGTTAATTATTTTACCAAAATAAGAGGGATCAAACTAAATGCATGTTATTGTTTATTTAGTAATGACCTGAATAAGATATTTAACATAAAAGATGTTTACATATAGTCCAAAAGACAAAAACTAAATAATTGAAATTATTAAAATAACCCCCTTCAAAGACAAAAAAATATAAACATATAAATGACCTATAAATATAAGTACTCAAATGGTTCCTGAAGTCCTCTAAATTTCAGCTAATTGCTAATAAAAAAAAATTATAATAAAAATAAGAAATGAGTAAATAAAATGTCAGCAACAATTAAAAATATATATTTTTTTACATATTTTCTGAACACTCTTTATTTATGTTATTGGTTGCACAGATAGCCCCACCCCAAATGCATTTTTTGGGAAATCAACCTAAAAATATTTTAATAGATTTCTTTGCATATTAGGCTAAAATAAACAAACAAATAAACAACACACACTTAAACTATAAGGCAGGTTTTTGTGTGAAACTGCATAACAGTCATGGCAACGGTTAATGACATTAAAGCATCCAGTGCCATTCACCTATACGTTTTGTTTTCATTTTTTCCTGCACACACACACCCACACACACACACACCAACCCACCTGCTCACTGTGTTTCATGCTGACACTTGCTGGTTGAATGAAAAGCAGCTTTAGCCGAGACAAAGGGTGTGTATCCAGCACATGTTGGACTGCTCTCTTTTGTACAACCCAAACAGATCCATGTCACGAGATCCCTCCTGTTTACCTTTCCAGCAAAAGCAAAGCATGCGGGGTTGTCTGTGTGCGCACTTATCACACTTTGAATATACAAAACATCCACATCTCATGTTTCATAGGCTGTTTTGTTTTGCCTGTTTTAACCAATACGAAGAGAACAATTGCAAAATGTGGCCTTAAAACTTTACACATTTTCCTTATCCTATTAGGATTTTCCCCATATGTCCACTATGTTGAGACTGTTTTGTTTACTGTACCTTTAAGACCAATATATGTAAATGGTCTTATACTTATTTGAATGTACCAAATGGTGCAGTTCATCAGGGAGGGCTGAATAGCTCTTGATTTATTAATGTGCATGGACATGGCTGTGCATGACTTATGCAACTTGGTTTCAATAAATGGTCATTTTGGACCGGGGATTGAGTTTGGAGTTGTGAACGGTACATAGTAGATCAAGTTCTTTTAGAAGAGCAAGAAAATCCTGTTTTTCATGATATGCCAACATTAATGTTCATCTTTGTTCCTTGTTTTCTCCCTGTTTTTCACTCTTGTCATCTCACACTTCTGTGAGACTGTTTACACAAGGGAAAGTAATTGACAGGATATTGTATAGAGAGTGTTGAGGTTAAAGTCTCTTTCATTGTGCACACTGTGTAACGTCTGATGTTTCTTCTTTCTGTTTCTGTGCTGGTTTACTCTCTTTGCCTTCAGGAAGCAGCTGCTGTACATCACCATCATTTTGAACTGAAGTACTGCTTGCATGCAATCTGGTGGACCAATCTATTGGTCTTAACAAGTTCAGCTGTATTGACCCAATGCATGTGATGAAATTTAGTGTGGAATCAGGAAGGGTTACTTGTCAAGAAGTGGCATTTAACACAATCTGTGCAATTCTGTGGATTTTACTTTTAATTTGAATATGCAGAGACAACTAAGTAAGCCATTCATTGGTTGATAAACTTTGTGGTGCTCTGTTAGTTTGAGCATCCCAAACTGCATGATGCAACAATATTGGCTCAACCAGAGTCATGAGCAGGGTTATATGCTTGGAAATAAAGGAGTGTTCAAGAAATATTGGTTCAGCTTTTAATTTAGGCGCCTACAGGAAAAGTCTAATGATTTTTTTTTTGACCATGTTAGAAAAAATGAAATAAAATAGTGAAATAGATTTTAAATAAACTACAATAAACATTATAACAAACTTTATAATTTAATGAACTTTATATATAAATCCTATAAATATTAAAAACCGAAAACTAGTTTGGTGTAAAAATATTAAAAACAATTACTCATTTATAAAAAGTCATAAATAATTGTAGCGATGAAGTTGCAATTCAGTACATTTAAAATATGTAATACTGAATAACACAGATGCTTTACATATGCTTTAGTATGTTTTGTCCCGATTCATCTTTAAAGCATGGCAATTTATTAAAACAGTCATTTAAAATGTACTTTAAAACTATTAATTTGACATTGTGTTTAAAAGTGTGTTAAAACGGTTATGAAAGTATACTCTCTTTAAGTACTTTTAAGTGTTCTTTTATTCATTTTGTTTTATTTGCAAGTGCAATTTTTTAAAACTGCTTTTAACAGTTGAAGAACACGAACAGTTGTGCAATTCAATACAATTAAGACATTCCAATAATATTATAATACTTATAATATATATATTATATATATTATTTTTTTTCTTAAAGAGACTCAATCTGTGTTTTTTTCCCATACAATGCTTGTTCTGCTTTGGCTTGTTATGGAACTATTTTTTTCTTTGTGGAACAAAATGAACAAAATAGCTTGTGTAATACACTGAAAAAAATGATTCATTGAATTTACGAAAAATTGTTAAGGTAAGTGGTTTGGCCTGTCAAATTGATTTGATCTACATTTAAATAAACAAATTTAGTTGACTAACTTTCAACTTTTTTTTTATTTAAATGTAGCTAAAAGAAATTGTTTGCAACCACTTACCTTAAAAAAAATGTAGTATCATTTTTTTCAGTGTAGCAGTTCTAATATACATTTTTTGTCTACTGTAAGCCCTTTGGGATTAGCAATTTAACATTGTTTTTTTATAAAATCTATGTTTTTTTTTGTTGTTGTTTTTTTATAATACCTCATGCAGAAATGTCATGTCAACCACTTTTGCCATGTGCAGACAGTATATTTACAGTACATCTGTCCACTGAGAGTAAACAAAGAGGGCAAAAGTTTGACACAGAACCAACAAACCAGAGACAGAGTTTGCTACAGGGCTACTTGCACGTGCTTTGCTAATTGTATCCTTATGTATAATTCTGACTTGGTGTTTGACATTTTTAATCATATGCATATGCTAATAGCTCAGAATACTGCCATCTAAACAATCATAATCTCCACAAAGTGCTCTGTGCTGATTACACTGTTATTTGAATACCATTAATTATTAATGCTGCACCAGCCATTCAGTGTTTGGTGGATGGGCTATTATGCAAATTTAGGTTCACGATATCTAACATGCAGAAAAAATGGCAGATTTGACTAATTTAGGCTTTTCTGTGCAGATGACATTGGAAAAAAAACGTGCTGTAGCTCTACAAAAACGTATCTGTACATACAATTTACTGCATTTTCGAACTGAAATGAACACTAGTTATCGATTAATAAAGAATTATTTTCACACAGTTTCTTGCACAATATTATGTTATGAAACCGCAAACACTTAACATGCATAAAGGCCTACATGTGTCATGAAAACTACATTATTGATGTATCCAGCTCCTTATGTATGCTTTCTGATCTAGTAACTTGCTCTGTCCACCGTGTACAGCATTGCACTGTCAGTGTGAACTTTCTGGTTAAACACAAAGTTGCGATAATGTGTTATCCATTTCCCTCTCACTGGAACATATTATTTCCAACATTTTATCATTGAAGTTTCATGAAGTGTGAAAGAACCAATGTAATATAATTTTGCATTTTGCGACTTCTAGTGAGCCAAACATTTTAGTGTTTACCCCACTGTCTGTTAGTGCTGTCAAACGCTGAAAACAATTCGAATTTTTTTACTTAAATATATCAATATTCGCATTTAAAGCATAATTTCATTATGGGGAAAAAAGCTTTGGATCTCTCCTGAGGGCCACAATAGGGCGCATCGAGCAAAATATTATGCACGTTTCTTCAAAGCATAATAAAATAACACGACTATTTTTGAAAAAAGTGCATAATGTTTAAAATTATGTTTATAAACCATATCTAATTAATAAAGTTGCATGTTCATGCATGTATGTAGGCATAGAGTTTAATACAAAGGACCGAAAACAAAAGTAGTAAAAAAGTACTTTCTTCATTTAAAAACTTGAGATTCAGTGGGATGGGGAAAACCGCCATAAAGTCTCGAGACATGTTTTTTTTAAAGTTGAACTTACATTAATTTTACACGGCTTTCTAAACATGCGGCTCCTTTGTGCGAGATGCTTTTGAATAGATGTCCGTCTAAAAATTCGCTGAATATGCGTTCTGTGTGAATGGCTTGATTTCGGTTTTGACGTAAACAACATCTTCCCCTAACTCTTTTTCTGCAATATTTTTAATGAACAACGCAGCAGCGTCGCATCTAGTGGGTTCAACTGGATAGGCTAACAAAAACATTACATTGTCGTCGCATTTAATGCGCCACTGATAAAAAGCTGCCTGACGCACACCTAAAATTTGGATTTTTATTTTAAATTCGACAAATATTCGAAATTCAAATTTTTTTTTTGACAGCCCTACTGTCTGTCTGTCACCATTTCCATTCAATGATGTTCAAATGTTTAAAGGTTTGACATCCTTGACCCAAATTGTGTTAGTTTGAGTCAGCTAGTGGGACAGTGCCTTTAGTCATTAAGTTGCAGTGAATCATGTTGTAGTTGCTGACATTGCATGGTATTAAGTATCTGGTTATAACTCACATCCTACCCTATTATTAATTTCCTTTTCCTGTGGCATACCACTATCCTCCGCTCTGAAGGACTTGTGTATCAGTGTTCGGAAATCCACTTTCATGGTCCATCGTTGCTCCATCAGAATCTGCTTCCTGTGTGCATGCTACGACAGCAGAGAAAACGCAAGCTTTATTTTACTGGCATTTAAACGTTCTGACTATTTCACTGGCATTTTTATGCCTTGAGAGCTGCAGACAGAGAAAATGTATTCCAGCGGCCATTGAGTTGCTAACACTGCTGTAACTGTACTTCAGCTGCAAGCGCCAACAGAGCAGCCACCGCACAAATCCCAGCTGGCTGCAGCTTTCATCTTATCTTTTCATCTTAAATTGTAGTGCTCTGTAACTGAACCAAAAACAACAAGAGTCAATTCCACAGAGGGCAATTAGAAGATGTAGAGTGAAACTGCAGGGCTTCGTTCTGTGAGCGACTTCTCGTCTGTCTCCCTCATGTTGGTATACCGTGTAATCACCAAAGTTGTTGATCTTAAAAATGCATAATTGGCCTTGTTTCGAAAAGAAATGACATTTTGTGTGCTAAAACATCAAAAAAGGTAGAAGCTAAAACCGTATAATCTTTGTTAATGTGCACACCGCTTTACAGTGGAAGCCAGTTTCTGCCACAGAATAAAAATAAAAAGTCAATTGTGAATTTTCATCTCCCAATTCTGACTTCTTTCTTGCAATTCTGACTTTTTATCTCAGAATTGCGTGATATACACTCGCAATTGCAAGTTATAAACTCAGAGCTACATGATAGAAATGTGCAATTGTGAATTACAAAGTCTGAATTGTGTGATATAAGCTCACAATTCTGAGAAATAGTCACAATTATGAGAAATTAAGTCAAAATTGTGAGATATAAACGAACAATTTTGACTTTTTTTCTCAGAATGATATAAACCCGCAATTTTGAGTTATAATTTTAGAATTGCGGGATAGAAATTCGCAATTGTAAGTTACAAAGTCTGAATTGCGAGATATAAACTCGCAATTCTGAAAAATGTATTCACAATTCTGACTTTATTTTTCAGAATTGCGACTGTGAGTTTATGTATTAACTCATAAGATATAAACTCACAATTGTAAGAAAATCTGTTTACGGGATGCAAACGTGTAATTGCAAGAAAAAAAGTCAGAATTGCGAGATTGAAATTGAAAAAAAGGCAGAACTGTGAGTTTATATCATGCAATTCTGAGAAAGAAAAAAGATCCCAATTGTGAGATATAAACTCGTGATTGCAAGAAAAATAGTCAAAATTGTGAGATAAAAAGTGGCAGTTACCTACGATATTCTGTTGCGGAAACATACTCTACGTATACCAATGTAAAAATGTAAGTCATTTCTTGATGGTATTCACCTCAGAGTATCTGTCAAATGACATAGTTACCAAACAATTATTGGTGGAAAATAATTAAAGGAAATGCATTGGTTCGTGCCGGTCTCTCTTCATCCTGTGTAGTCTGTGTTTGGTAGATTTTGCAGTAGAAATTGACTCTGCGCCCTGCATTAACAGCGTGATCTATCGCGATGACACCATTACAAGTATGACTTAATGTTTATTTCTCCGTAGTTTATGTGAATTCCCATTCGTGTGTGCAACATGTTTGGTCTTTGATGACCCTGTTATGGTCCATATGTCAAAAAGTGTTCGTTTTGTTATGAATGAATGAACTTGAATGCATATCTGCATCTTCTTCTAATTACATCTTCATTGATTTTTACCTACTAGAGTTCCAAGTAAAATGTCTCACAGGACATTATAATGTGTGTGTCTAGCAGTGATGTGGTGGTGTTTTGCTGAGTAGACTTGGGCTTCTGACTAGCTCTCGCTGTGTGGCCCAGTACAGCTCCCTGCTGGTAAAGTGCTGTGTGTAATGGAAGCTCTGCAGTTTGGACCATCTGGAGAGATGCGTCTTCCAGGTCTTCACTGGCTTCCATCACAAAGGCTTTTATCATCTGTTCTTCTCTATATTAATAGATGTAAGAACATTTCTGAATTAATGTATTAGAAAATGTTGTCATCATTTACCCATTTGTTGTGCACTGCAAAATAATGAAAGTAAGAAAGGCCTCGGAAAGTATCATTGAGCAGCCTATGTGACTCATACACTTCGATTCATACAATAGCTTTGTGAGAGGAACAGACCAACATGTGCATTATTCACTGATAATTTGCACTGTAGCTCTCAAAATCAAATATGGTCCTCTTGCATGTGCCACATAACTTGTAAAAATAAAATAATGTGCACTTGTAGTGTATTACAAAGCTTAAAAGTATATTTAAAAACACTACTTGCATATAATTATGTTAAAATTAGCATTTTGTAATAATGCCAATTTTTAAAGTACATTTTACAGTAAATAATTGTTTTAATATTCTTGTCATGCTATAAAGCAGACTTATTTTGCATAGTTCTTCATTGTAGGGTGTTAGTTGTTACATTTAGTTAATATATTTTACATATACTACATGTACTACTAACTTAATCATTACAAATGTGCAATTACAGTACAGATTTATTTCAATACATGGTATATAATTAATAGATATGACGTTATGGTATATTTTAGTTTACCGTAAATGCTTGTCAGTATATTCGACAAGATACTTTTTAGTAATTTTGTAAAGAAATTGTACTATTTAAATAAACCAATAAACCATTTTTCTTTAAAATTCCATTCCATTTTATTCTAATTCAATTTCCATTTGCCATTTGCAGTCAATTTCACAGCTTCGGCAAAGCATACTCTATGAATTTGAAGTTGCCCATAATTTTAGTTTTTAGCAAAATCTGCAGTAAAAACTTAAACAGCTCTCTTTAGATTTAGATTTTTAGGTTTATGATGCAGGTTTTGGCACATAGTTGTGAATGCGTAACAGCCATACATATGTTTAACAGAGTCAGTGGTTTGTACATAGTGACTGCTAAGTGTCTGCCCTGCCGTAATGGTCTTTAGAGACAAATTACACTCCTTCACTTGGCTGAAGCTGAGTTATGTGCTCCTGGACCTCAGCCATGACATCTTTCAGTTAGCATTCCAAAACACTTCCAGGTTACACTGCAGACTTTTGCATTGCACACATGTTGAGAAGCATGAGAAATATGTTGAGATGAAACTGTATTTCAATATGCTATAAGATTTCATGTGCTTAAAGCTACCCTTTCCATAAAGCAGCTAACCAAATGCTAACGACACTGACATTTTCTAATGGGGGGCAAAAAAAAAGAAAGCAAACCGAGCTCCTGTCAAGTTGCTTACAAATGTAGTTATTGTCGTACGGTTGATGTTTTTAGAGTACTCCTCAATACTAGTCAGAAAGACGGCTGTAGGTCTTTTTATGATTCGTTCATTAGAAATGAAGCCACTTGTATCTCATTCTAATGATTTCAAACCACTGCCACAAAAAGCACGTGTTCAGGAACATCTGAACACGTTGATGAGCATGATGATGAAGGATTTGGGAGGGCCGATCCTCCCTCATAAAAACAAATGCGAGCTCCCTGCAGACAGCAGCTGGTATCCGTTCCACACCAGCAGCGCTCCGTCTCATCCCAGGACAGGAAACTTTCCAACAAGTTCAGATTACATACTTCAAGTGTTTAATTTATGGGCTAATTTTCAGTTTTGGGTGAACTAACCCTTCAATAACAAGTGAATATCTGACCCGCTGTATACCTTTGACACATTGAGATGGGCTTCATACTCCAAGGATAAAAGCTGTTCTAACAAAATTACAAGTGTGAAACATATTTAACCCAACTATTAACTATTAAAACTAATTAGTGGCTTTAACCCAACATTAAACCAAGATAGTGGACATAGTCTGAATTTGACCCTGAAAAGCCAGATTTGGTCAAGTTCAATTCAATTATCAAGACTCAAAGGCCCCCAAGGGAAATGTTATGGTTAAAACAACAGAGGATTGTCACAGATTAATTCAGAGCATTTAAAATTTCATCACTGAATAAAATACAGATCTGGCTATATATCGTAAGTAAACATTTATGGGCATAAAATAAACATATGACTATAAGATATTTTGTACATAAATGTTGTCTTTTTTCCCTTATCAGTTTAATTTATGACACACATCTCATATCCTTTGAAAACCACTACAAAACTATATCAACAATCGCTCAGAATGCAAAGTCAATGTGCCAGACAGACAGAGAGGCAGATGGATACATGAAAAAAAAAACTTATCTATATCCAGTAGTCTGCAGTTATTCAAGGTTCAACAAGGTAAAAAATTTGATTTTCAATGGTCGCTTTCCTTTATGATGTCCTTACTGGCAAAACTGTCTGCCTCCACCTTCTGTCTGTCTCCATCTCTCTCTAGTTTATCTGATAAATCTCTGCCTGTCTGCAGGCCTGATACTCTCTGTCATGTCTGTTTTGGTCTCATCCTGTTTGTCCATCCTGAAAAAGAAAAAAACTAGAGGGATCAGATAAAAAGACAGACAGAGCGAGAGATGGAGGAGCGGAGGTCGACAAAGATAGATGAAAAGAGATAAGCCAGGTTCTTGGCAGTGGCGATTTGTAATGTGTTGAACTTTGGTTCTCATATGAGGGTTCTTGGACAGCAAGGAGTGTGCAGAGATGGAGATAAGGCAAAAGAGACGAAAAGACTCAACGGGAGAGACGGATAAAGCTGAAAAGCCGATATTTCCCATTTATTACTATGGAAACTGCCCAACCTGCCTCTTTTGTGAGTCAAAGATAACAGGGTCACTGGCACTGCC